>CM053028.1:354542624-354679234 GCA_028564925.1 Lithobates sylvaticus | reverse complement strand
TTTTTGTCCAGTAAGTTCAAATATTGTGCAAGCAGGAGATATGTCCAAGGCGGTATCGGGGGTCTGTCGAGTCGTTGAGAGAGAAGAAGTGCTGTGCATAGTTTGCCAAGGTGGAAGAACTGATGTGCCCGAACGTTATCTCCCGCCCAGTGTTGTGTTAGGAAGTCGGCTGTCATGCCTGGGGGGAAGTCTGGGTTCTGTTTTACAGGAGACATGGGTCCTGGGATTGTCGATATAGAGGATTGTTTGCATAATATTTGGAAGCATCGTGTGGTTGGCCTAATGAGGGGGTGTGCTTTAAGCTCTGATGGGATATGTCTTTCCAGTAGCCAGGGTACTGATGCTAGTTGTAAGTTTGAAAATGAGCCTTCTAGGCTCACCCAATCTTTTGAGGAAGCGTGTAGGTTCCAATCAAGAATTCTGGTAAGATGAACTGCCTTATAGTAGTTCAGGAGATCCGGAAGACCAATCCCTCCTAGGTGCTTGGGCAAAGCTAAGTGTGCATATTTTATTCTGGGCTTGGTTCCTCCCGACACGAAGGTGGAACTGAGACTTCGGTATGTTTTGAAGAATGTCTGCGGTATATGTATCGGTACTGTTTGTAGGATATAAAGTAATCTCGGTAGTGCGTTCATTTTCAATATCGCCGCTCTGCCAAACCACGAGAATACAGGTCTGTTCCACTTTTTTAGATCTGCCTTTAGTCTAGTCAATATTGGAAGGTAGTTTTTTGCGTATAAATCTGTCAGTTTGGTAGGTAGTTGTATTCCGAGATAGGTAATCGCGTTTGTCTGCCATTGGAAAGGGAAATTCTCTTTACACTGTGTTACAAGAGATTGGGGCAGTGAAATATTGAGAGCGAACGATTTAGAAAAGTTTATCTTGAGATTGGAAATTATGTTGAAGCGCTTGAATTCATCTAGTAGTACCAGTAGTGTCGTGTGGGGGTTGGAAAGGAATAATAAAATATCATCTGCGTAAACAGCTAGTTTGTACTCACGTTGGTTGGCGTTGATCCCCCGAATGTCAGGGTTCTGCCTTATGGCGCACAATAGTGGCTCCAATGTGAGGACAAAGAGAATTGGGGACAGGGGACATCCCTGTCTGGTACCAATGTGTATGGAGAAGGCATTCGATAGGGTATTATTAACTCTAATTCGTGCTGAGGGTTTGGCATATAGTGACATAACGAGACTAATCATGTATTGCTTCATGCCTAATGCATGCAAGACTGCTGCCATATAGTCCCATGCTACCCTATCGAATGCCTTCTCTGCATCCAATGAGAGGAAGAAGCCTTTTTGTTTTGTAGATGTGATGTGATGGTGTAGACTGATGGCCTTCAGAGTATTGTCTCTGGCTTCTCTTCCAGGGACAAACCCTACTTGGTCTCGGGATATGATGGAGGGGAGTAAAGGGAGTAGTCTGTTAGCTAAAATTTTGGAGAAAATTTTAATGTCCACATTAAGAAGTGAGATTGGCCTATAGTTTGCTGCTTGTGTTGGGTCTTTGTCTGTCTTTGGTATTACTGTAACGTGAGCTTCTAGCATACCTGGGGTAAGTGGATTGGATTGGGATATGGAATTAAATGCTTTCAGGTATGGAGTACAAAGAGTATCTGCAAATGTTTTATAATATGTGGCAGTCAGGCCATCTGGGCCAGGACTTTTTCCAGGCTTTAAGTTCTTGACTGCTTCTTTCCATTCAGCTGGTGTGATTGGGGTTTCTAGGGCCTCGGCGGATTCAGCCGAGATTCCTTTAGGGCAAAATTTGGCAAGGAATTCCGCTATTTTGTGATGTCTCGTTTCGGGGGAGGGTGCTGAGATATTCGTTTTGTCAATATAATATAGGGATGAGTAAAATTTCTCAAATTCGTGTGCTATATCTACATTTTTAGTGAAGACGTCTCCTTTCGGGGAGTGTAGCTGATGGACCGTTGTTTTGGCTTTCCTCATTTGCAGAGCTTGAGCTAATAGATGTCCACTTTTATTCCCAAATTCATAAAAGAGTTTCTGCGACAGCATGTAATTTTTTTTGATCGTTTGGCTTAACTCAGCATGTATAAGTTTACGTGTATCAGTCAATTCCTGGTATGTTTGTTGTGCTAGTGTTTTTTTTGTGTAAGGCTTCTAGTGTCTTAAGTGTTTTAAACAGATCTGAAAGGTATTGTTTTCTGTCTTTCCTCAATTTGGCTGCCATCGAGATAAGCTTGCCTCGTATGACACATTTGTGAGCTTCCCATTGGATTATTTTTGACGTATCTGGTGTGTCATTGTCGTGAAAGTAATCGTCCAGACATTCAGTCAGTGTGGCTACTCACGCCTCGTCTGTCAGTATCTTGGAGTCCAATCTCCATATTTTGGTGAATGATGTCTCGTCGGGAAAAGTGAGTTTGATCGTTATTGGATGATGATCCGAGACGGTCATTGGTTCTATCGTCGCCTTGGTAAGTAATGGGAGGTCATGTTGCGTCAGAAAGAGGTAGTCCAGTCTAGAGTATTTGTTGTGGGGGGTGGAGAAGAAGGTGAAGTCTTTGTCTTGCGGTCTAATGGTGTGCCATGTGTCATGTAAGAGGAGGGTTTGTAAACCGAGTTTGATTTGACGTAAGGCTTTGTACGGTAGGCTGGAGGAGCCATTTGATGTGTCTAGCAGGGGGTCTAAGGGAACATTAAAGTCTCCACCCAGGATTATCATGCCATGTTTGAAGGAGGCAAGAGCTTGCATGGTCGAGCGGAAAAATGATACCTGAGACGTGTTCGGGCTATATATGTTGGCCAGGGTTATGGGTCGATTTTGGAAGCTTCCCTTCAGGAAGATGCATCTGCCCTGGTCATCACTGAGGGAATCTGTAATTTGAATAGGAACATTTTTGGATATGAGGATTGAGACTCCTTTTGTTTTGGAATGAGGAGAGGTTGCATGGTAGAATGTTGGAAAATCCTTGTTTGATAGCTTAGGGATATTTGTAGAGCAAAAGTGCGTTTCCTGTAGGTATATTATATCTGCTTTCATTTGTCGCATACTATTTAGTACTTTTGAGCGTTTTTCAGGAATATTTAATCCTTTCGTATTTAATGAAATTATCTTAAGCGTGACATTCCTGTTTGAGGACTTGTGGGCGGCCATAGTGTGGTCTAGTGGGTAGGACCTGGGATAAAGTCCCCCACCAGAGGGAACCAAGAGACATGTTTTTGGCTACAGACCAGGAGGGGGGGGGGGGGTCACGTTGCGCGTGAATTCGAGTTTCAGTTATGCAGGCGTTTATGTCTGTATGTAGGAGGATGGGGGAGTACTAAGAGAGGGGTAAGGGATGGTAGGGTATTGTTCAAACTGGCTACGGACAGAAATGGTCTATTCTGTCCGTTAGTAATTCACCAGTAAAGGTCAGCCGGAGCTCTCAGAGTCCGCTGTGTGAAGTTCCTGAATGGAGTAGTACTCTGGATCCTAGGAGGTCTATGTGCAAAAGGTATTATTGCTAATGATGTGAATGGGGAGAGAGTGTACATATATATTAGCGTTATTGCAAGTGAACATAAGTGATGGAGTGTGAGTTGAGGGTACAGGATCGCTTGTTTCAGCACCGTGTGGAAAAATAAGTCTTTACCTTCAGATGTCTTTAGAGAGTAAACACATGTTGCGAGTCGGAGTGCTCCTGAGTGTCGTCATTAAAGGGATATTACCGAGCAGTCTATGGATCGAATAACAAACATCTAAGCAATAGATCAGCGATATAGGAGTTTAAATGACTAAATAGCCAGCATAGCCTAAAGCCCCATACACACGGTCGGACTTTTTCATGGATTCTGTCCGATCGGACAATGTTGTTGAAAAATCAGACCGTGTGTATGCACCATCGGACAGTGTACGTCGGATTGTCCGACGGACAAAGTCTTATCTCCTGCTGGATAGATTTGCCGACAACCCGGTCCGATCACACCAAATCCGATCGTGTGTACGGTTGTCCGACCGGACAAAGTGCTACGCATGCTCAGATCACATTAGAAGACCAAAGCTATTGGCTACTAGCCTCTACGTAGTCCCGTCGTAGGCAACAAACGTCACCACGTTCAGAATGATCGGATTTTCCGACAACTTTGTCCGACCGTGTGTACGCAAAACCAACATCAGACAAAGTATGACGGACAGGATCCGACCGACCTGGTCCGCGGATTGTCCGACCGTGTGTATGGGGCTTAACAGTACTATATTAAAAAAAACAGCTATCCGCATTGGTTCTATGAAACAACTTAAGAAACTGAAGACCTAAAGAACCTGGTCTTGATGTCTTAATACGTGAGGTTGTATCCCTGTAAACCCGGATCTACCCGATTGTGCTCTACAGGATAAAGCATATTACATTCATGTGATAAGGTTCTAGGTGAGAACTATAGGTGTGCAACGTTTTTTGACCTGGAACAAGGGGAGATTCCATCCATAAAGTAATAGTTGGCTGCCTTGGTGAGAAGCTAAGGGCCTACAAAGATGGGAATTGTACAATCCTATTCTAGGCGTTTCTACATTAAGATTTCAGAGTTCATTGTGGGGAGTATACGTCAGTCTAGGTAAATATGTGCGACTCCCACCTGTGAGTCCAAAATTCAGTGCTAGGGGTAATGGATATACTGTCTATCTAGCGGGCTGGCGTTACCTTTCTCTACCTGACGGGTGCAATGTAGAGATTCCTAAGTGTGTAGCTATAATGCGCTGGCCAAAAAAACAAAGATTTTTTATCAACCCTGGACTGTAACAGAGATATGAAACATGTCTTTCCACCATATTGATATAGAAAGAAGACATATCGCTCCACCTCGCATATTCACTGACAATCCTGCCCTTACCTACCCCAGTTCCAGAAGTCAGATCGAGTAAAAAATTGCTACCCGTTCTAGGAGATTGTTATAGCCAGGATAACGGACACTGGAAAATAACTGGATGCTTATACTGTAGGAAAAAAGAAAATATAGTTAATAAGCTAAGGTATGCTGTCAGTCCCACAGGTGGAGATTTCAAAAGTTCCTGATTGTTGAGTCCGAATCGTTGTTGTGCAGTTTGTGCAATTCCCATCAGATCAGTTAGTCGTCTTCATCTACAGGGACTTATAAGGGTTGAGGGTGATCCTGGGAATAAGATGTATGAGCAGCTGATATGATTGGTCGCTCATCCATAAGCGTTGCCAGGGGTCAGCGACTGATTGGAGTATCAACAAATGTCATAAGGCTGGGGATGCAAACACGTTCGGTGAGGAGGAGACGTGTCAAGTGTGTGCAGTAAGCAGTGTTGAATGCTATAGTATGGAGTGGAATCGTGGTGACAGGGGTATCCAGGGATACAGCATTTGCGAGGTACGGCTGAGGCAAGACAGAAAAGTTGAATACAGTCAAGTTACCTCTTCATGAACGTCTGGCTCTGCGACGATCCGGTGAGGATGTGGGGCTTCCATTCCTCGGTATTCCCAGTGGTCTGGTGGGAGATAGCGGCAAGTGGGAGCGACGGCGACGCATGCTGAAGTTTTTGTTTCCTGCTTCGGCGTCACCCTCCATGGATACCGCCCTGCGTAGAGGCGGAAGGTAAAAATCACTGTACCAGTCCGGCAGGTCTACTAATGGTATGTTTAGGGTTATGCAAAAGTGTTCCAGATCTTCCGGAACTCTGAGATTCACAGTGTGACCATTGAGAGTAGCTGACAGGCAGAAAGGGAATTTCCACCTGTAGATTATAGCTCTCGTTCTCAGAACATCCAGTAGGGGTCTCAATTCCCGTCTTCTTTGAAGAGTTATGTTGGATAAATCTTGAAAAATCTTGATGTCAGCCCCTTGAAATGAGAAGTGGGGTCTGCCTCGTGCTTTGCGAAGTATCTCCTCTTTTAATAGAAAGTAATTTAAACAACATATAATGTCTCTAGGCGGGTCCGCGTCCCTACCTCTCTGGGGCGAAGTGCTCTGTGGATGCGCTCCATAGCTATTGGGGAATCTTGCAGTCTCTCTAGGAGAATATTAAAGAGGGCCGTAACTGTACGATTGATCTGCGCTGGCTCTACTGTTTCTGGGAGGCCTCTTACCCTGAGGTTTCAGCGTCTTCCGCGGTTGTCCAAATCCTCCATATGACGATTGATTTCTCTCAAGTGTACCGCGTGGGACTCAGTCACTTGCTGAACATGGCATAGTGAGGCATCGTGACGTGCTTGAGTCTCTTCTCCCTCCTCTACCCTCAGGGCTATGGCTGTATGTCAGATCGCAAGTCTGATATAGCAGCAGATAATGTGTTTTTTATGTCTGCAGCCACCGTTCTGAGGTCTGACAGACTTAGTGCTGCTGCGGGCTGTGGGTCAGGAGAAGGGGGGCTGCAACTCCTATCCCTGTGAGTGCCGCTGCTGGAGGAGCGGGACTTGTGCGGGGAGGTCTGTGAAGAGGCCTGTGAGGAGGCCTGTGGCGCCATCATGGATCCTTGTGGCCGTGTGCGGAATATCTCCGGGATATGGCGACTGAGCTGTGTTTCTTGTTCCCTCGGAGAGCGAGAACGGGTCGGTGAGGTGCTCCTTGGTTTACTCCCCATTCTGCGCTGTGCTGTAGCCGCTGTGAGTGAGATGCTGGACCTCGTGGAGCCGGAGCTCTGTGTCTAAGCGTCCATCTTAGAACGGGTCCAGGCCACGCCCCCCCTGCGGTTTTTATTTTCTGTTAAAAAAATTGAAAAAGACATAAAAATTTTTTTTTTTTATATTTTGTCATACAATTTTGCAAACAGGTCATTTTTCTCCTTCATTGATGTACGCTGATGAGGCGGCAGTGATGGGCACTGATAAGTGGCAGTGATGGGCACTGATTGGTGGCAATAATGGGCACTGATTGGTTACAGTGATAGGTGGCACTGATTTGCACCACTGGTGAGCATTAGGGATGAGCCAAACACCCCCCCGTTCGGCTCGCACCAGAACCCGCGAACGGACCTAAAGTCTGTGCGAGCTTTAGAACCCTATTAGTTATAATGGATGCGAACGTTCGAAATCAAAAGTGCTAATTTTAAAGGATAATATGCATGTTATTGTCATAAAAAGTGTTTGGGGACCTGGGTCCTGCCCCAAGGGACATGTATCAATGCACATTTTTTTTTTTAAAAACAGAAGTTTTTTCAGGAGCAGTGATTTTAATAATGCTTAAATTGAAACAATAAAAGTGTAATATTCCTTTAAATTTCGTACCTGGGGGGTGTCTATAGTATGCCTGTGAAGGGGCGCATGTTTTCTGTGCTTAGAAGTGTCCCTGCAAAAAGTGTCATTTTTGCAAGAAAAAAAGCTATTTAAAATCACTCGCTGCTAATGTGAATTGACGGCTCCCGTAACACAGAGAACAGTCATTCATTGAAAGTCATTCATAAAAAAAAAGTCATTGATAAAAAATCATTTTTTTTTGAGGGGTACCCCAGCCAACAAAAAAAATGGCGTGGGGTCCCCCTCAAAATCCATACCAGACCCTTATCCGAGCACGCAACCTGGCAGGCCGCAGGAAAAGAGGGGGGGACGAGAGCGGCCCCCCCTTCCACCTGAACCGTACCAGGCCACATGCCCTCAACATTGCTGAGACCCCCAAAGCACCTTGTCCCCATGTTGATGAGGACAAGGGCCTCTTCCCCACAACCCTGGCCGGTGGTTGTGGGGGTCTGCGGGCGGGGGGCTTATTGGAATCTGGAAGCCCCCTTTAACAAGGGGACCCCCAGATCCCGCCCCCCCCGTGTGAAATTGGTAAGGGGGTACCATTTCACCAAAAATTGTCAAAAATTGTAAAAATGACAGGAGACGGTCTTTGACAATTCCTTTATTAAAATCTTCTTTCTTCTTTCTTCATCCTTCGGTTTCTTCATCTTCTCCTTCCGTCATCTTCTTCCATCTTCTTCTTTCATCTTCTTCTTTCATCTTCCTCCGATCCGCTTCTTCTTGCGCTGGTCTTCTCGTCCTTCCTTCCTTCTGGTTGTGGGGAAGAGGCCCTTGTCCTCATCAACATGGGGACAAGGTGCTTTGGGGGTCTCAGACCCCCAAAGCATCCTCCCAATGTTGAGGGCATGTGGCCTGGTACGGTTCAGGCGGGAGGGGGGGTGCTCTCGTCCCCCCCTCTTTTCCTGCGGCCTGCCAGGTTGCGTGCTCGGATAAGGGTCTGGTATGGATTTTGAGGGGGACCCCACGCCATTTTTTTCTGGCTGGGGTTCCCCTTAAAATCCATCCCAGACCTCAAGGGTCTGGTATGGATTTTGAGGGGGACCCTACGCCATTTTTTTTTTTTTTTTTGGTATCAATGAATGACAGTTCTCTGTGTTACGGGAGCCATCAATTCATTAGCCGTGAGTGCTTTTAAATAGCTTTTTTCCCCTGGAAAAATGAGAGAAAAATGAGAGAAAAATGAGAGAAAAATGAGAGAAAAATGAGAGAAAAATGAGAGAAAAATGAGAGAAAAATGAGAGAAAAATGAGAGAAAAATGAGAGAAAAATGAGAGAAAAATGAGAGAAAAATGAGAGAGGGACAGTAGTTCTAAGCACAGGAAACCTGCCCCCCTTCACAGGCAACCTATAGACACCCCCCAGATGTGATACTGCAATGCTGTACTAACAGCACGCACACACAAATCCCCAGAAATACAGCACATAATGTCAGCAGTCAGCAGCACACTGACACGCTGACACTGAAACACAATATGCGAGGCCGCCGCCGCTGCAGCCTCTTATACCGTGGGGCGTGTACTAAAGCCCCTGAGCTATAATTGGCTACAGGCATCCTGCATGTAGCCAATTATGGCTCTCCTCGCTGCCGGCGCTGTGATTGGCCAAGCATGCGGGGTCACAGTGCATGCTTGGCCAATCATCAGCCAGCATTGCACTGCGACTGGCGCAATGCATTGTGGGCCGCTCGCTTCACACGAATGTGATGCAAGCGGCCAAAATAGTTCTGGGCTCGCTGAACGGGCGAACGCCCGATGTTCGATTCAAACATGGGTTCGAATCGAACACCGGGCCCATCCCTAGTGAGCATTGATAGGTGGCACTTGTGGGCATTGATAGGTGGCACTTGTGGGCACTGGCAGGTGGCAATAAAAGGTGGCACTGGCAGGGGGTACTGATTGTGACACATGAGGTGTCTGTGTTGCTTCCTCTTCGGGACTGATGTCCCTTTAACATAAGCCGGTGATCGGCTTTATTTTCTGCTCGCGCTGTCAGCGTGAGCAAAAAAAAAAAACGATTACCGAGCTTTTGTTTACATCATGCTGACAGCTGATCACATGGTAAAGGGCCGGGATGGAAACGTATCAGGGGGTGCTTTTAGATCACAGACTAAGCTGCAGCTTGACATTGCATGGCATTGCTAACGAAGATAGCAAAATATTGTCAAGCATTGAAAAGGTCATACATTCCAAAAATAAATCAATAATTCTACCCATTTAAAAAACACTGGTTAGGCCTCATCTTGAATATGCAGTTCAGTTTCGGTCATCATTGTTGAATTAGAAAGAGGCAATAAAATAAATAGGGAGATGGAGGAACTCAGCTATGAGGATTGATTACATAGAATACAGCTATTCACTCTGGAAAAGAGGAGATATGATTATAATGTACAAATATATCAAAGGTGACTTCAATAATTGTAATAAACTGCTTACTGTAAGGTCCCTGAAGAGGACACATGGCCACGATGTGAGGTTAGAGGAAAGAAGATTTAACCTTAGATTGAAGAATAAGTTCTTTGCTTTTAGAGCAGCAAAAATGTGGGACACCTTCCCCAGGAAGTGATACTAGCTCAGTGTGTCGACTGCTTCAATAAACTTTTAGATGTTTTCCTCAGGAAGCTTAATATGCAGGGCTACAGGAATTGTTAGAGAATAAAAATCCCACACATGTGGGTTGAACTGGATGTCATTAACACATAAATATATAATAAAGGGATTATTTTCTGTGTGGTCTTGTGAAGGTGATTACGAAATAAAAAAAATAAAATAATTATATATAATAAATTATATATACAGTACCTCACAAAAGTGAGTACACCCCTCACATGTTTGTAAATATTCTACTATATCTTTTCATGTGACAACACTGAAGAAATTACACTTTGCTACAATGTAAAGTAGTGAGTGTACAGCTTGTATAACAGTGTAAATTTGCTGTCCCCTCAAAATAACTCAACACACAGCCATTAATGTCTAAACCGCTGTCAACAAAAGTGAGTACTCCCCTAAGTGAAAATGTCCAAATTGGGCCCAACTAGCTATTTTCCCTCCCCTGTGTCATGTGACTCATTAGTGTTACAAAGTCTTAGGTGTGAATGGGGAGCAGGTGTGTTAAATTTGGTGTTATCGCTCTCATTCTCTCATACTGGTCACTGGAAATTCAACATGGCACCTCATGGCAAAGAACTCTCTGAGGATCTTAAAAAAAGAACTGCTGCTCTACATAAAGATGGCCTAGGCTATAAGAGGGTTGCCAAGATCCTGAAACTGAGCTGCAGAATGGTGGCCAAAACCATACAGCGGTTTAACAGAACAGGTTCCATTCAGAACAGGCCTCGCCATGGTTGACCAAAGAAGTTGAGTGCACGTGCATGGCATCAAATCCAGAGGTTGTCTTTGGAAAATAGACATATGAGTGCTGCCAGCATTATTGCAGAAGTTGAAGAAACAATTTGGACATTTTCACTTAGGGGTGTACTCACTTTTTTTGCCAGCGGTTTAGACATTAATGACTGTGTGTTGAGTTTTTTTGAGGGAACAGCAAATTTACACTGTTATACAAGCTGTATACTCACTACTTTACATTGTAGCAAAGTGTCATTTCTTCAGTGAGATACTGTATATATCTATATATATATATATATATATATATATATATATATATATATATATATATATACACATACATATACATACACACATATACACACATATATATATATATATATATATATATATATATATATATATATATATATATATATACGAACTGAGCAAAATTATAAAGGCAACACTTGTGTGTTTGCCCCTATTTATCAAGAGCGGAACTTTTTCTATGTACACACAAGGCCTATTTCTCTCAAATATTGTTCACAAATCTGTCTAAGGCACCTTTCACACTCATGCGACTTCAAAGTCGCATGATTTTGACACGATTTTGCGGTTGTGATTTTGACAAAACAGTCGTACGACTGCCCTGTGACTTGAAGTCCAACTTCAATAAACAATGATCCGACTTTGATGGTGTCCCCTAAATTTAAGGTACCCCGACCCCCTAAATGTTGAAGTTGGGCAGTAGTGTTGGGCGAACAGTTCGGCCTGAGCATAAGTTTGGGCGAACATTGGGTGTTTGCCCCATTCGGAGTGTACACCCTGCCGAACCTCCTGCAATGCACTGCACAGTGCATTCTGTGCCCTGCACAGTGCATTCTGCGCCTTGATTGGGCAAAGCTTTGCCCAATCAGGGTGCAGTAAAAGCTGGTTGTTAAGGAGCGGGGCCGGGAAGCCGGCCACGGCATCCTTAACAACCGATGAGTCATCAGCTGTCAATGGGCTTCTCCAATGACAGCTGAATAAAAAAAACATTTGCTGGTAAAAAAAGTAGTAAAAACAGAATTACGTGCCCCCCCCCCCCCCACTCCATACCAGACCCTTATCCAAGCATGCGGCCTGGCAGGTCAGGAAACCCTCCTGAGCCATATTAGACCACATGCCCTCAAAAACTGTCTCTGTGTTTTTATTACTTTAAGAAATTTTTTGGGCGAATGGGTAGGGGTACTATGTACCCCATACTCATTCACAAGGCTCCAAAAGGTATAAAACGTGGTGTGGATTCACATATAAATAGCCAAAAAGGAATAAAAAAAAATGCACATAGCGTGAATCCACATAACAGGAAGAATTTATTTATAAAAAATGGGTAATAACACTCACATTTTAAAACAAGCGCTTGTAAATCAGATATGTTGATGCAATGGGAACAGCCGGCTCAACCCAACGAATTTCATCTGCAAAGATATCGTCTGGGGTGTGGTCCCACTGTGTATATTATACACATTATATATATATATATATATATATATATATATATATACACACACACACACACATACATACATACACACACACACACACGAAGTTACATAATTCTAGGAAACACACCTGCGGATGTTTAGCCTGATTATTGCTGCATGTCTAAGCAGAAAAAAATGGCGGCGTCACGTGCCCTGCAAGCCTTAACGCTTTAGCAATAGGCAGGTGCAATACAACGAAAAACCGGAAGTGTCTCGAAATGTTCCAAGCCTCGCTGTGAATCGCTGAGACTTGGGCGGAAATAGCAAACAGAAAAACGGAAGTGACATATTGTAGTGGAGTCCGGAAACCACACTATACGGAGTGGAGCGCACCACTTCAAGCCTCACTATGGCTAGCCGCGACCCCAACGGAAAGCACAAAGCAAGGACCGAAAACTAACCTTGTGTGATGAAACTTAAAACCGGATATAATAAAGACTCTCGGCGGAGTCAAAACATATAGTATATCAATATAGAGACTAATTCCGAATATTGTAATCTTTAAAAACATATAAAACATTTTTTTAAACGCTAAATCATTTATTAAAAATAAAAAGGCATGGTTAGAGACGAAAATGGTCTCTAAAAAAAACATTTATATATTGTTTTCTCACAGACATGGTTTTTGGATTGGTGGTTTTGGATTAGTTAGGGTTCCTCACCATTTCGTCTCTAACCATGCCTTTTTATTTGGGCCTTTCTCTAATAATGTCTGGGAAAAGATTCTTTGGGGTCTCCCCATTGTGTCTTTTTCACCTTATCACAGGTTATCCCAGTTTTTCATATTGCATAGGGCATAAAGGACCCCAGAATTTCTGTTTAATATTAATCTAAGAGCCGATTCGGCTTGATCTAGATGCGGCAATTCGGGGTCCTTGATACACCTATTATGGCGCTGCCCAAAGCTCCAGAGGTACTGGGTGGAGGTTGTGGGCACACTTAATGGGTTACTAGATGTGGATCTTTCAGTGGATCCTTTAACATGTCTATTGGGATATATTGCCCTTAAGTGAAGCCCAGTGACCCAGTCCCACCCCATCTCTCTCTCATGATTGGCTGACTGACTTATTGACAGCAGCGGGAGCCAATGACGCCGCTGCTGTGTCTCAGCCAATCAGGAGGGAGAGTCTTGGATGTCTGAAACACTCGTGGACATCGCTGGACAGAGATGGGGCTCGGGTAAGTATTCGGGGGGCTGCGGCACACAGAAGGTTTTTTATCTTCATGCATAGAATTCATGAAGATAAAAAAACCTTCTGACTTTACAAACCGTTTAATGGCATTCCAGTCTTAGTCCATAGGGTTCAATATTGCCATTTGTGAGGTCAAGCACTGATGTGGACGAGAAGGCCTGTCTTGCAGTCTTCACTCCATTTCATCTCAAAAGGTATTCTATCGGGTTGAGGTCAGGACTCTGTGCAGGCCAATAAAGTTCCTATACCCCAAACTCTCTCATCTATGTCTTTATAGACCTTGCCCTGTGCACTGGTACAAATTATTTGGTAGAGGGGGAATTATGGTGCTGAGGTGTTTTTGGGCCCTTAGTTCCAGTAAGGGAACTCTTAAGGCGTCAGCATACCAAGACATGTTGAACAGTTTTTATGCCCCCAACTTTGTGGGAACAGTTTGAGGATGGCCTCTTCCTGTTCCAACATGACTGCACACCAGTGCACAAACAAGGTCCATAAAGGGATTGACGAGTGAGTTTAGGGTGGAGGAACTTGACTGGCCTCAACCGATAGAACACCTTTGCGCTGCATCATAGGTGTCCAGTGGAGATCAAATAACGCCGCCGGCATGGTAATGCTCCCTCTGGTGGATAAGAGTGTTAATCGCCTTACCATACGAGGGAGCATATGAAGGGGAGAAGCGTGAAAAGGTTCCAAATCTCTCCACCGTGCCGGGAAGCCTAAATTGGAGCCGGCGCTCCCCGAAGAGAGAGGCAGAGAGGAAACCATTCCAACATACTATATTCTTTTTTATACATAGATTTATGAATCAAAAGATTTGTACATACAGGTGGGGATGAGCTCATAGGGTGCTAGGTTATTTTTATCAAATAATATTAATACTGAATTATTTACTGAAATATATCCCAGGTGTCGTCCATCTCTTCCCCCTCTGTCGTCCCAATTACGCGTGACTCCTTGCAAGCCCCTTGGTGTTGGCGCCCGTTTGGAGGGGCAGGGATTGACATATGAGGATCCTTGGATTAGTGCCTTTATTTAGAAATCTCTGGATATGTGACATTTGTTCAGAATTCATCTTTCGAGTGGTAAATATATTAATATAATATTAAATACATATAGTTGTCAGTACGCTTTAAAGTGTTGGAACAATGGATACTTTTTTTGCTATATTTCACCAGAATACAAATTCCCTGAAGACCGCAACAGCATTGGTCGAAATGCGTTGGTGTATTCATGTGGATGTCAATTACTTAATTTTTTTAATACTTGAAATGCATTGTATAGCCAATTTGATGAAATATTCTTTGAGACATGCCCATAACCAGAGACTGTACTTTTAAAAAAATCAATGATCTGTAATTTGTTGTTTGTATAAATGATTTTATTATACTTTAATTTTTTCTGACCAATATATTACTATGCCGCTTGGGGGATCTTCCCAATTCCTTTTTCTAAAAGCTTTTGGGGTGCGCGGCTTAATCTAATCCATGTGTTTTTTTCCATTTTGACCAACTTAATATTGAACTCTATGGACTAAGAATGGATGCCATTAATGTTCATGTGCGTAAAGACGGGCTTACCAATACTTTTGGTAAAATATATATATATATATATATATATATATATATATATATATATATATATATAGTAATCTGGGGGATAAGTAGCAGATACAAAGCTCCCTGGAATGAGCAGTCGTTCAGGCACAGATGCCAAATCCAGTAAGGTAGTGACAAACAGTGCAGTGTTTATTTGTGTTATATACAAGTCTATATACAGGTGCTGCACAGTGTTCCAGAGAACAAATAGGAAAAAAATAGCAAAAAAAAAACCTAGCCATGTCTCGGCACTAACTATGCAATACGGTATATACAGGCCCTAACTACCAGGCTGATCAAGTCTACAGCTTGTCAGCTTCCACAGATACAGCTTAATAGCTTTTTACCAACCTTTTGCTCTCACAGACCAGCGTTGTCTGTGTTTCCCAGGCTGAGAGCACTGGCTGTCTGCCTCAGGTGAGCAGAAATTAGCCTGGGGGAGAGGACCAAGATCCAAACTGGACCGTGGATCAGTGATCCCTGAACGTGTATGAGAGGAGCCTGGGAGATGTATAAACCCAAAATAGGACTTTTTCCGGCTCTCTCTGGGATGTTCTGCTACAGTATATATATATATATATATATATATATATACACTCACCAGCCACTTTATTATTAGATTAGATTAGATTAGATACCTCAGAGATTTTGGTCCATATTGACATGATAGCATCACACAGTTACTGCAGATTTGTCGGCTGCACATCCATGATGCAAATCTCCATTCCACCACATCCCAAAGGTGCTCTATTGGATTGAGATCTGGTGATTGTGAAGGCCATTGGAGTACAGTGAACTTATTGTCATGTTCAAGAAACCAGTTTGAGAAGATTTGTACTTGGTGACATGGTGCATTATCCTGTTGGAAGGAGCCATCAGCAGATGGGTACACTGTAGTCATAAAGGGATGGACATGGTCAGCAACAATACTCAGGTAGACCGTAGCATTTAAACAATGCTCAATTAGTACTAAGGGGTCCAAAGTGTGCCAAGAAAATATCCCCACACCATTACGCCACCAGCCTGACCTGCTGAGACAAAGCAGGATGGATCCATACTTTCATGTTGTTTACTCCAAATTCTGACCCTACCATCTGAATGTCGCACCTGAAATTGAGACTCATCAGACCGAGCAACGCTTTTCCAATCTTCTTTTTTTTTTTTTCTCAATCAAAAAATTTTATTGAAGCTTATGCATACATAAGAATGACAATGAAATTCTTGAACCAAGTAATGTAGAAAAACACATGTCAGTTTACAAAAAGAAAATGTAACACAATGAATAGATAGAAATCTATATTGAATTAAATGCTTATGACGTCTATTAGGATAAAGCATAGGTTGTAGTAGGGGGAAATGGGTTGTGGTGGGGGGGGTATAAGGAGAAGTATGGGAGGGAGGGGAAAGGTTCAGGGGAAGAGAGCCCTATTGGTGAGTGATATTAGTAATAACAACATTGTATTGTTTATCTATTAGGAAAAAATAGCTGCACTAAGAATTAATACACATGATATATAAATCAAATGAGATAGTGATACTGATCGTGATCAAAAAACTCTGATGTCATAGGTTAGATTCAAACAGTAACCTACAAACAGATCACCATAAATAAAAATAAAAAAAAATGATGAAAAAACAAATCATGTATACAAATATTGTATATATAGAGAAGTATCTGAAACCTGAGTTCAGTAGATGTGATATCATGGAAAATCATATAATAAAAAAAATTAATAAAATAGCATGCACAAAGTCCACAATAAATGGTAACGATCTGCTGTTATGCTTCAATGGTGACGTTTGCATTCAACACCCTCAGAAAACGTGATGGAATACACCAAACAAGAAAAAGAAAAAGATCCTCCACCAGTGAAATCACTGCAGCTGATCTCTTTTTCAAGGAGATCAGAAAGGCCTGTGGCTTATCACACTGCCAGGGTCTCTATCCCAGATGCTCCGAATGGCACACTCAAAGTGAACTTATGGATCCCGCCTGGGTCCTTCCTTATTTCACCAATGCTTGTGTTTGCCAGCGGAACTGCTCATCCATTGAGCTAATGCTACTCATACTGCCAGTTTCTGATCCAAGCTTGCATCTTTCTAGGTGGCTGGCAATTATCTGACATTCAGCTTCAAGATCCATAAGTTCACTTTGAGTGTGCCATTCGGAGCATCTGGGATAGAGACCCTGGCAGGGTGATAAGTAGGGATGAGCCGAACACCCCCCCGTTCGGCTCGCACCAGAACCCGCGAACGGACCTAAAGTCCGCGCGAGCTTTAGAACCCTATTAGTTTTAATGGATGCGAACGTTCGAAATTAAAAGTGCTCATTTTAACCACTTCAGCCCCGGACCAATTGGCAGCCAAAGGACCAGGCCCCTTTTTGCAATTCGGCACTGCGTCGCTTTAACTAACAATTGCGCAGTCATGCGACGTGGCTCCAAAACAAAATTGGCGTCCTTTTTTTCCCACAAATAGAGCTTTCTTTTGGTGGTATTTGATCGCCCCTGCGGTTTTTATTTTTTGCGCTATAAACAAAAATAGAGCGACAATTTTGAAAAAAATGCAATATTTTTTACTTTTTGCTATAATAAATATCCCCAAAAAATATATAAAAAAACATTTTTTTTCCTCAGTTTAGGCCGATACGTATTCTTCTACATATTTTTGGTAAAAAAAAAATCGCAATTAGCGATTGATTAGTTTGCGCAAAAGTTATAGCGTTTACAAAATAGGGGATAGTTTTTATAGCATTTTTATTAATATTTTTTTTTTATTAGTAATGGCGGCGATCAGCGATTTTTATTGTGACTGCGACATTTTGGCGGACACATCGGACATTTTTGGGACATTTGTCATTTATACAGCAATCACTGCTATTTAAATAGCACTGATTCCTATGTAAATGACAGTTGTAGTTAGGGGGTTAACCACTAGGGGGCGGGAGGAGTCAGTGTGACGTGTTGTGTTTTTTTTTACAGTAGGGGGGCGTGGCTGTACGTCTGACGTCATTGATCGGCGTTCCCGATGACAGGGAACCGCCGATCACTGACAGTCAGTGTAGGAAGCGCGGGGAGAGGTTTGTTTACATAGACCTCTCCCCGTTCTTCAGCTCCGTAACCCGATCGCGGGATACCAGCGGCGATCGGGTCCGCTCGTCCCGCGGCCGTAGTCACGGAGCTCCCCCCGGGCAGGCAAATTAAAGGGGACGTACAGGTACGTGCTTTTGCCTGCCCGTGCCATTGTGTTGACGTATATCTACATGAGGCGGTCGGGAAGCGGTTAAAGGCTAATATGCATGTTAATGTCATAAAAAGTATTTGGGGACCTGGGTCCTGCCCCAGGGGACATGTATCAATGCAAAAAATTTTTTTTAAAACGGCCGTTTTTTCAGGAGCAGTGATTTTAATAATGCTTAAATTGAAACAATAAAAGTGTAATATTCCTTTAAATTTCGTACCTGGGGGGTGTCTATAGTATGCATGTAAAGGGGCGCATGTTTCCCGTGTTTAGAACTGTCTCTGCAAAAAGTGTCATTTTTGCAAGTAAAAAAGCTATTTAAAATCACTCGCGGGTAATGTGAATTGACGGCTCCCGTAATACAGAGAACAGTCATTCATAAAAAAAAAGTCATTGATAAAAAAATAAAAAAATAAAAAAGCGTGGGGGTCCCCCCAAATTCAATAACCAGGCCCTTCAGGTCTGGGATGGATATTAAGGGGAACCCCAGCCAAAAAAAAAAAATGGCGTAGGGTCCCCCTCAAAATCCATACCAGACCCTTATCCGAGCACGCAACCTGGCAGGCCGCAGGAAAAGAGGGGGTACGAGAGCGGCCCCCCTCCCGCCTGAACCGTACCAGGCCACATGCCCTCAACATTGGGAGGATGCTTTGGGGTCCCCCCCAAAGCACCTTGTCCCCATGTTGATGAGGACAAGGGCCTCTTCCCCACAACCCTGGCCATTGGTTGTGGGGGTCTGCGGGCGGGGGGCTTATCGGAATCTGGAAGCCCCCTTTAATAAGGGGACCCCAGATCCCGCCCCCCCCTGTGTGAAATGGTAAGGGGGTATTGTACCCCTACCATTTCACCAAAAAAGTGTCAAAAATTGTAAAAATGACAGGAGACGGTCTTTGACAATTCCTTTATTAAAATCTTCTTTCTTCTGTCTTCATCCTTCGGTTTCTTCATCTTCTCCTTCCGTCATCTTCTTCCATCTTCTTCTCCCATTTTCTTCTTCCGATCCGCTTCTTCTTGCTCCGGTCTTCTCGTCCTTCTCGTCCGGCATCGGCGTTGGCGTCTCTTCTGGGCCGCTCCGCGCAATGGGAGGCTCCCGCTCTGTGAGGCTCCGCTCCGTCTGACAGGTATTTTATAACGGAGGGCACCTGGTGACCCCGCCCCCCTCTGACGTCATGGGGAAAGCCATAGGGAAGTCACCAGGTGCCCTCCATTATAAAAGACCTGTCAGACGGAGCGGAGCCTCACACAGCGGGAGCCTCCCATTGCGAGGAGCGGCCCAAGAAGAGACACCGACGCCGACGGAAGAAGATGCCGGACGAGAAGGACGAGAAGACCAGCGCAAGAAGAAGCGGATCAGAGGAAGAAGAAAATGGAAGAAGAAGATGGAAGAAGATGACGGAAGGAGAAGATGAAGAAACCGAAGGATGAAGAAAGAAGAAAGAAGATTTTAATAAAGGAATTGTCAAAGACCGTCTCCTGTCATTTTTACCATTTTTGACACTTTTTTGGTGAAATGGTAGGGGTACTTTTGTACCCCCTTACCATTTCACACAGGGGGGGGGGGGGGCGGGATCTGGGCGTCCCCTTGTTAAAGGGGGCTTCCAGATTCCGATAAGCCCCCCGCCCGCAGACCCCCACAACCAATGGCCAGGGTTGTGGGGAAGAGGCCCTTGTCCTCATAAACATGGGGACAAGGTGCTTTGGGGGGGACCCCAAAGCATCCTCCCAATGTTGAGGGCATGTGGCCTGGTACGGTTCAGGCGGGAGGGGGGGCCGCTCTCGTCCCCCCTCTTTTCCTGCGGCCTGCCAGGTTGCGTGCTCGGATAAGGGTCTGGTATGGATTTTGAGGGGGACCCTACGCCATTTTTTTTGGTTGGGGTTCCCCTTAATATCCATCCCAGACCTGAAGGGCCTGGTTATTGAATTTGGGGGGACCCCCATGCTTTTTTTTTTTTGTTTTTTATCAATGAATGACAGTTCTCTGTGTTACAGGAGCCATCAATTCATTAGCCGCGAGTGCTTTTAAATAGCTTTTTTCCTGCAAAAAATTACACTTTTTGCAGGGAAAGTTCTAAGCACAGGAAACCTGCCCCCCCTTCACAGGCCACCTATAGACACCCCCCAATGTGATACTGTAATGCTGTTCTAACAGCACGCACACACAAATCCCCAGAAATAGAGCATATCTTGTCAGCAGTCAGCAACACACTGACACGCTGACACTGACTGAAACATAATATGCGAGGCCGCCGCGGAGGCGGCCTCTTATACTGTGGGGCGTGTACTAAAGCCCCTGAGCTATAATTGGCTACAGGCATCCTGCCTGTAGCCAATTATGTCTCTCCTTGCTGCCGGTGCTGTGATTGGCCAAGCATGCGGGGTCACAGTGCATGCTTGGCCAATCATCAGCCAGCATTGCACTGCGACTAGCGCAATGCATTGCGGGCCGCTCGCATCACACGAATTTGATGCGAGCGGCCCAAATAGTTCTGGGCTCGCCAAGCGGGCGAGCGCCCGACGTTCGATTCGAACATGGGTTCGAATCGAACACCGGGCTCATCCCTAGTGATAAGCCACAGATTGAAAAGACCCAGCATAATTAAAAAATGACAAAAAAGTCCAAATTTAGAAGAGACTTGAATGACTGGGAAAAAGGTGAAATCTTGGATCTCACCATTCAACGCGGTAGGAGTAGAGCTAGGAAACGTGGACAGAGGCCGAGGTCTCGTTCAGAGACAGAGGTATCCCAGACGGACATTGACAGGGAGGGAGAAGACGAACACGACGAGGAGGGAGAAGACGAACACGATGATCAGCCCCAGTCCTATCCTCCCTGTGGTGTCCCCGAAAAAAACCCAGGGCAAACAAGGACAGAAGGGGAACACCCAAGGGGGAACAAGAACACAAAGCCAAAAAGAATGGCGTCCACGGCATCCGGACAGGAAACAACAGTAAAAGAAGATATGAGGCTTATTAACCTATCAGAATTTCAGCTTACAGCGAAACATATTCATTTATTAAATAAAGGCATGTCATTTTTCCCCACAGACGATATGGACAAATTTATTGTTTATAAAGATGTCACTTTATTCTTACATAAGGTATACTATCGTTCATTATATAATACAATGAATGAAGTGACAGCAGGAAGTTCGTCTATGGATGAAAATGACAAAGAGGCCCTGGATATTATTAATTCCCTACTAGAGGAAAGTGAAGACCACATCAGGGATGAAATTGTAACAAAACGAAAGGCAAACTTAATTATTAGATCTAAAAAAATGCCTTCTCTTGGCAAAAACAAATATCTCAGTCTTTCAGGACATGATTAAAACAGACTTGAATAATTCCAGAACAATAATATCCCACCTATTATTAAGTACGAGGCTAGCAATCATGAGACACTGGAGGGATCAGGAATCCCCATCTAGAAGAGAAATATTACTCACAACTAATACACATGCCACATACGAAACTATGTTTGCATCATCTCAAGGTAAATATAAAGCTTCACTAGATATGTGGAAATCGTGGACTGATTGGTACAACATCAACTTAGTCAACTATCACTCGTGACACAACTGGTAACAAAAATAACAATTAATCACAAACATATATAGATTATCACTGTAGTACAAAAGAGGCTTGATAAGAGCAAAGATACTAATTTTTCTTTTCCTTTTCATTCACTTATTCTTTATTCCTCACTTGCTCTGTCTCAATTTATTTGTTCAATTCTGATCAGTTGAATCTCCAGATACTAGTTCTTTTATTGTTCAAAGGAATGACGCAGCATATATGCAACTAGAGTTCACTAACAATGCACTTAGTGACAAGAAGTAACAGTTCTCACCTGGTGGGGGGGGGGGGGGCGGCAAAGTGTGACAAAGTGTGAACCCTGTTGGCACGTCGTTGGGAGGGAGGCTGACCCCATCCTGTTGTTCCAGGGACACTAACAGGAACGTTTTCACGTTCCTGTGTTAAACGGTGCATACTAATGTGATTGATATATTAATAATATACGGCTATGGATAATGAACAAATGATTTGTGTTTCTTGTCGATATGTTGTCACAGTCTACTGTATTTCCTATGTATCCATTTCTGTAATATTCTTGAAAAAAAAAACAGACTTGAATAAGGTTGACTGATCACATAAAGGTATAGACAATCTCTCAAAAAAGGACCGTACAGCCTTAAAGGAGTTACAAGACGCTAAGGAAATAGTAATCAAAAGAAGTGACAAAGGCGGGAATGTAGTACTAATGGGTAAAAAAATGTATGAAGGTGAAGTCAAACGCATGTTAGGGGATGGAGATACCTATAAACAACTAGAGAATAACCCGTTTCCCGAAATAGTATACACTCTAAATGAGAAACTAAAATTTGCTAAAGAAGCAGGCCTGTTGAATGAATGTGAATACGAATATCTACAGATAGATGAATATAACATACCCATCTTCTACATAGTCCCGAAAGTACATTCCCCCGGCCGACCTATTGTGTCAGCAATTCAAAGTCCAATGGATAGGATCGGAAAATATCTAGACTCTTTACTCAAGGATATGGTCTTATCACTGTAAGGGCTTACCTATGTTGGAGTCCATATTGCAGAGATGTATGCTCACCCTTGCAAATACACACAGCACTCGGTAGCAAGGTAAGAAGCTACCTGAGCTGTGACTCTGTGCACGGGGGCTTTAACAGGAAATTACCAAGGAATAGTCAAGGTAAAGCCATAGTCAAGGATTCCGGAAGACAGGATAAATGATAAACGGAGCCAGGGTCAGAAGCCGGGGTCAGTCTTGAAACACTGCAACAGAAACCAGCACCACTTGGCAAACATGAGACAATGAACTGACAAGGCCCTCAGAGTGAGGCAGTCTTTTATACCCAGCAGATTAGGCAACCTGTCTCAGCTGATCCAAGAGTGACAGGTGCAATCAGAGTGTCACCCTCAGTACTTGATGCTGAACTAGGCATGGTTGGAAAGCAGGCTGAAAGGAACTGAGGTATGGCTCAGAGGTAAGAAACAGGAGCTTTAAACAGAAGGCCGTGAGTTCAAGACCAGCCAGGGCCACCTGGGATGCGACCCCGCCTGGCCATCTGCTTGGCACGGTAGGGACCGTGACATTCACTTAGATCATATGTCCAGGATACAAGAGACGTCCTTTCAAAGATTTAAAGATTCCCAGCAATGCATGGTTGGTTGGGATAGACGTAGAGTCTCTTTATACATCGATCCCACACACGTGCGGACTAAGAGCAGTGGATGACTTTCTGGACTTGCATTTCCATGGCTGTGCCCATCAAAATGAGTTCATATAAGAACTCCTGAAATATGCATTGGAAAACAACTGTTTTCAGTTTGTCAACAAGTTTTACCAACAAATTAAGGGGACATCAATGGGAGCCTCTTGGGCTCCAGCCTATGCCTGTTTACACCTAGGACTATGGGAAGAGGAAAAGGTATTCACTAACTTAATGTATCTTGACCATGCACACACATGGTTAAGGTATATAGACGATGTCTTACTAGTATGGAATGGCACCCTCAATGAATTACACAAATTCATGGAACAGTTAAATGTTAATGACTTAAACATTCACCTAACATATACTTTTGACCAGACAAAAATATCATTCCTGGATTTGTGTATATCGATTGTTGGAGACACACTCATCACACACACACCTATAGGAAAGACACCTCAGCCAATACCCTCCTCCAAGCAGACAGCTACCATCCTAAATGGTTGAAAGACAGCATACCAGTAGGACAATTCCTCCGCCTTAAATGCAACTGTACGGACCCTGCAAATTACAGGAGAGAAAGTAAGGACCTTTATAGTAGATTCAGAGAACGTAGATATACACACCACCAACTTAAAAGAGCCAAAAATAAAGTGGCTGCCCGTAATAGGGAAGACCTATTAGTGACCATGACAGGACAGTATATAAAAACAAAAAGACCTAAACAAATGTCATCAGGCCCTATTAGAATGATCACACAATTCAGAGTCCAGTGGGATACTGTCCGAGAGATACTAAAAAAACATTGGGGTATACTGACTGGTACCCCGAGATTGGCAAAATTGTAGGCCCCTCCCCCAATATGGTGGCTAGGAGAGCCAAAAACGTGGGTGATCTCCTTATAAGATCTGAATACAGGAAGGAGGGAGACACGATGTGGTTATCTAATTTCCCCAAAAGCAGGGGCATGTTTGCATGTGGACACTGTCAAATATGTCCATATGTGGACAGAACAGACACATTTTATGATACACAAGGGGAAAAAGGATATACGATCAGAGATTTAATCAACTGTGCCTCCCCCAAAGTGATCTACATGATAACGTGCCCCTGCAAAAAAATGCATATTGGTAAGACAAAATGTCCGTTAAGAGTTATGCGGCGTACACACGGTTGGAATTTCCGATGGAAACAGTCCAAAGGGAGCTTTTCATCGGATTTTCTGACCGTGTGTATGCCCAACGGTCTTTTTCTGTCGGAATTTCCGACGGACTTTGAATTGAGAACCTGTTCTCAATTTTTCCGACGGAAAACCTTTCTATCGGATTTTCTGATCGCGTGTATGCAATTCCGACACGCAAAATTCCGACGCATGCTCGGAAACAATTTGACGCATGCTCGGAAGCATTAAACTTCCCTTTTATAGTGCTGTCGAACGTGTTTTATGCCGCTGTGTTATTGACCATCGGAATTTGGTGTGATCGTGTGTAGGCAACACAGCTTGAGCGGAATTCCGTCGGAATTCCGTCGGAAAAACCGTCAGAGTTTTTTCCGACGAGAATTCCGATCGTGTATACGCGGCATTAGAATAGGGGAACACATGCGCGAGATAAAAGCAAAGGACACTGAGAAACCACTGGCCAAACACTTTACTCAATTCCATGAAGGCAAAATGGAGGGCATGACAGTAAAAGGCATTTACATGCTGAAATTACCTCCTAGACGAGGCGATTTTAATCGCATTCTGTTACAAAAAGAAAAGTGGTGGATCTACCACTTAAAGAGTCTGAGTCCCCTAGGAATGAATACGGAATTTAATCTCCAGGTTTTCCTGGAGACCTAATAAAATGTATTACAGCAGTATATACCATTATATCTGGACAATATAGCCACTAGATCTACCCTATTTTCCATGATATTGGTAAAAACCAATAAGATGTAGAATGACTACAGGGGGTCCCCGACTTATGAACGCCCGACCTACGAACAACCCCTACTTACGAACGGGGAGCTGCGGGGACCCTCCGCCATTTTTTGCTGTTTTTCGCCGTCTTTCGGCCGTTCTGCGCATGCGCGGCCATACGGAGCCTCGGAAAATGCCGGAAATGTCCGTAATTTGCCGCGCATGCGCAGAACGGCATTAGACGGAGCATCGGAAATGTCCGGAAATGGTGTCGGTCTGCACATGCGCGGCCGACTTACGAACATTTCCGACTTCCGTACAGGCGGGCAGTCCCTAACGAGTTCGTAACTCGGGGACCCCCTGTACTCCAAATACATTAGAGAGGTAGGCATGAACTATGGGACATGAACCTGTGGGAATAATAGACACTAAGCAATGACGTTGCCTTACCCAAATTCATATGAAATATAGGCATATGGAGTTTGAACGTGATTAAATATAATAATATTAACCATGAGGGTATCCGCAATGATTTGTGTATTTTGTAACTCCCACGGTTTATTACAACTGAACAGGACACTTCTCCCATGACCAATCCTGCACTCAGATCTGACGTACCCATCAACATGCATAGCCATGCAGTGATTTGGCACCGTCATTGTGAATAGTCTAAGATTCTTACTACCTATATCTGTCAGCACTTCCCCTTGTCCAGTCTCTGTCCAGTTTCGTTCTGTCACACCGTGGTCCCGACCCCTTTCCATACCTATGTACAAATCAAGTATGCCTCCCCCCCCTTTCCTTCCCTTCATTTCCCCCTCTCCCCTTCCTTCCTTTACACATATACATATATAGGTATTTACCATATGTGTTTTTCCTCCCGTCATGCCCTGAGCAGGCAATGAAATACAAAATACTGCAAGAGGACAATATACATAAAACATAGAGTTCCTTTAACCTACTTAAAAAGGGGCGGTCACCTTGCGTGGCGGTAAGCCATACAGAGGAACAATGCTAGCCCCGCCTGTATGTCCAGACAAAGCTACGCAAATTGCCAAGCGAAACGCGTTGACGTCATCAGCGTTGCGTGACTCCGTCGCACAGCTGAGTCCCGGAGGGAAGCGAGCCCACAAGCCGAAGAGACGGAATATCGGAGAGATACCACATGACCGGAAGTACACCGGACACTATACAGAGCAGTTATACTAGGTCATTAGTGCAGTTGAGTGCCTACAATACACCACACAGAATCCGTGTATTTGCCAATAGGACCGGATACAGGAGATCTACCAATGTGAGACAACCACACTTTCCTTAACGCTATTCACTGGATACGGACACTCGGCGGATGGGGTATTGTATGGAACCATTATTTTCCAATACAGATTGCCAAATTTGATAGGCCACACGGACTTCATCTGTTACCTGTACCCTATGCCTAGTAGTGTCACTCTATGTATCAGAGACTGTTAATGGAATAGTGACAACAGCAGACATCTCACTATCAGCAGATCTATATCAAGACTGTCAGTGAATTGCTTCATTCACACACTCTATCTGCTCTGTATCAGCTCTGTACATCCTTTCTGATTTGCATACCATGACTCATATTACTGAGTAATAATAACAAGTTTAGCAGACATTTACTTTACAATAGGATGTGATCATATTGAGCCGGCTCCCTGTACTGCATTCCTCTCCCTACCTCCCTCTCCTTGCCCACATGGGCTTGAGCCCTCCAGGGACCTCTGTGCGGATGCCTCCGCCTATTTACAGACATTTAATATAATATATACACGTCGTTTTGACGTGACAGAGACACCCACATATAGATTCTTGGTGTCCGGACGCATTGTTTAATGTTGTTAGTTTCATGTTACATGTTTGTATTGTCCCACTGTTACCACATCTAGATTTATTGGACAAGATATTTCTGGATGTTACCTAGCTGCAATTGTCTTCAATTTTACCTCCCATTGTGGAATGATCTGTATTTTTTGCAAATTTATTATTAAACTTTTTCTATTACAATCTCCACATTGCACGGTGTGGTACTCATTTGGTCCTCTGGTTTCTGTCAGTCTAGACAGGAACATACCAGACCCTTTTTCTTATAGATATGATAAGCCACAGGCCTTTCTGATCTCCTTGAAAAAGAGATCAGATCAGCTGGTAAGCTGCAGTGATTTCACTGGTGGAGGATCTTTTTCTTCTTCTTGATTGGTGTATTCCAATCACATTTTCTGAGGGTGTTGAGTGCAAATGTCACCATTGAAGCATAACAGCAGACATTTACCATTTATTGTGGACTTTGTGCATGCTATTTTATTAATTTTTTATTATATGATTTTCCATGATATCACATCTACTGAACTCAGGTTTCAGATACTTCTCTATATATACAGTATTTGTATGCATGATTTGTTTTATTTTCATCATTTTTTGTTATTTATTTTTTATTTATGGTGATCTGTTTGTATATATATATATATATATATATATATATATATATATATATATATATATATTGTAAAGTTCGGGGGACCAGCTAGACCGCAGGACACAGGCTTTTAGTTCAAAAGGAGGTTTTATTAAACTTAAACAGCTTCACAGCAGCAAAACAAAAGAAAAAGGTTTCAGTCTCACCGACTATCAAAGTCCCGAATTGCTATCGCAATCAAACACAGTCCTGGGGTGCTGTCGCAGGTGACTTCATCTGCTAGGAGGCTTCCAGGCCGAACGCTGCTGTTGACTTTGGTTGCTGCAAATCAAGCCAAACACAAACCACTATCTCCTCTGCACTCCTCCACCCATCTGCAACTTCCTGTCTTGTTTTTAAACCCACCTCCTCTGACAGGTGAGTTAACCCTTTTTGTTCCCTTAAAGGGATCACAGACCAAACAGAGGGGAAACATAGCGTCCTTCCAGGACCCAGCCACTGCGTCCTGTACATATCCCCCCCCTGTGCCCCAACGCCAAGGAGGTGGAGGCAACCGTGGAGCTCAAACAATGGACTCGGGAGAGGGCATCTGCATTTTGATGCAGTCTCCCGGGCCTATGCTCCACTACAAATTTAAATTCCTGGAGTGCCAGGAACCACCGGGTAACCCTGGCATTAGTCCCTTTACCTTGTCTCAGCCATGTTAAAGGGGCATGGTCAGAAATCAGCCTAAACTTCCTCCCCAAGAGGTAATATCTGAGGGATTCCAGAGCCCACTTAATGGCCAGACACTCTCGTTCAATTATAGCGTAGTTTTTCTCCGCTGGTGTTAACTTCCTACTGAGGAAGACTACTGGGTGCTCCTCGCCATGAATAACCTGTGACAAAACTGCTCCCAATCCTACATCGGAAGCATCAGTCTGTACAACAAACTCTTTTGAAAAATTGGGTGCTACTAGGACAGGGTGTTGGCACAGTGCCGACTTGAGCTCCAAAAAAGCTTTCTCAGCGTCTGCACCATGACCGATTTCCGACCCTTAGTCAGATCGGTCAATGGAGCCGCCAACGTGGCAAAGTTGGGTACAAACCTCCTGTAGTATCCCACCATACCCAGGAATGCACGTACCTGTTTTTTTTGTGAGGGGGCGGGGCCAATTCTGTACAGCCTCTACCTTGTTGACCTGAGGTTTTACTACCCCTCTACCCACAACATAGCCCAGGTATTTCACCTCCTCCATTCCCAAAGCACACTTTTCCGGGTTTATTGTAAACCCCTCCTTCCAAAGAGAGTCCAGTACTGCCTGGACTTTGGGCAAGTGTGATTCCCAGTCTCTGCTAAAAATGACTATGTCATCCAAGTATACTGAGGCATACTCCCGATGAGGACGTAAAATCCTATCCATTGCCCTCTGAAATGTGGCTGGAGCAGTTTGCAATCCAAAAGGCATTCTCTTGTACTGAAAACTTCCCTCTGGGGTAGAAAAAGCAGTTTTCTCTCTAGCAGCCTTAGTCAACGGGATTTGCCAATACCCCTTGGTAAGGTCCAATGTAGTGATATACCTGGCTGGACCTAGTCTCTCAATAAGCTCATCTACCCGGGGCATGGGGTAGGCATCAAACCGTGAAACTTCATTTAGTTTCCGGAAATCATTGCAGAATCGCAGAGTCCCGTTGGGCTTCGGTACCAACACAATCGGGCTTGACCACTCACTCTGTGATTCCTCAATAATCTCCAGGTCCAACATCTTCTTCACTTCCTCTGAAACAGCCTTCCTTTGGGCCTCTGGAATGCGGTAAGGCCGGACAAAAACTTTGACTCCTGGTTCCGTGACAATATCATGCTCTATGACACTAGTGAGCCCTGGCAAGTCTGAAAATTTCTCTTTATTTCTCTGCAAGAACTCCTTTGCCTGCTGACTTTGGACTCTAGACAGGGTATTTGCTACTTGGACACTCTCCACCCCAACCCTAGGCTCAAGTCTTGCACCAGCCAGGGAGGTCACCGGTTCCCTGTCTGTCCAGGGCTTTAACAAGTTTACATGATATATCTGATAGGGTTTCCTCTTACCTGGTTGGTGGACTCTATAATTTACCTCTCCCACTTTTTCTACAACTTCAAAGGGGCCTTGCCACCTGGCCAAGAATTTACTTTCCACAGTGGGGATCAACACCGCTACTCGATCCCCCACTTGGAAGTTCCTTATTCTAGCAGCCCTATTATAGACCCGTCGTTGAGCCTCCTGGGCTTTTTGCAAATGTTCTTTGACTAGAGGCATCACAGTTCGGATCCTCTCCTGCATTTGGGAAACATATTCAAGAACACTCTTATGCTGAATAGGTTCACTTTCCCATTCCTCTTTAACAAAATCCAGTAGTCCGCGAGGTCTCCGCCCATATACCAACTCAAAGGGCGAAAACCCAGTGGAGGCCTGGGGCACTTCCCGGATAGCAAATAGGAGAGCGGGTAACAGGCAGTCCCAGTCTTTCCCATCCCTTTGTACAACCCGCTTGAGCATAGACTTAAGGGTCTTATTAAAGCGCTCTACCAACCCATCCGTTTGTGGATGGTAGACCGATGTGCGCAGCTGTTTAATCCGGAACAGCTTGCACACATCAGCCATAACCCTCGACATAAACGGGGTGCCCTGGTCCGTGAGTATTTCCTTGGGAAAACCAGTCCGTGTAAACAACTGGAATAATTCCCGAGCAATAGCCTTAGAGGAGGTATTCCGCAGAGGTAGCGCTTCAGGATACCGGGTGGCATAGTCAAGGATCACCAGTATGTAAGAGTGACCTCGAGCTGACTTTACCAAAGGACCCACTATATCCATGGCTATTCTCTCGAATGGGACCTCAATTATGGGCAGAGGGACCAAAGGGCTCCGGAAGTGGGTCACCGGCGCGGTCAACTGACAGGTGGGACAAGAGGCACAGTATCTTCTTACCTCTGCTTTCAGACCTGGCCAGTAAAACCGGTCGGTGATCCGTGCCTCCGTCTTTTCAACTCCCAGGTGTCCCCCTAAAACATCATCATGGGCCAGGTCCAGGACCTTGCGTCTATACTGTTGGGGTACCAATAATTGTTCTACCACATTTTCTCTCACTTTGGTAACCCGATAAAGCAATTCATTATATATGGCAAAGTGGGGCCACCGCTCATTCGCACCTGGCTCTTGGGGTACCCCATTTAATACTACAACTTGTTCCCGTGCACGGGCCAAAGTGGGGTCCTGCATCTGGGCAGTACCAAATGTCCCCTGGGGAACACCCAAATCCGGCAGGGCAGGGGTAGAGGCCACTTCCTCATCCTCTTCACCCAGCATTACCTGAAGTGGGGAAGGTTCCCCCTCCTCAGTGTTCAGGTAGGTCTGCGAACCACACATTTTGACACCCTTCACAGTATCAGCACTACTTTCATCACCATTAACCCAATCATTAGCATTTGTATCAACTGGATCCACATTAGGTTCATTTGGCATCTCAGGGTTATTACCCTCAACCATAGGAACAGAGGAACTAGTTTCTCCCCAGTCTTGGGATCGTTCAGATAGTTCTCCTTGTCCCCACAGTTTTTCAAAAAATGGACAGTCTCGTCCTATGATAACATCATGTATCAAGTTCTTTACCACCCCCACCTCTTGAGTACCAGTGCCATATGCTGTGGAGATGGACACCGAGATGAGAGGGTAGTCTCTAGTGTCCCCGTGAATGCATACAACCCGTAAAGTTTTGCTTACCGGACCGATCTTCCCAAGTACTCTAGGATGAACAAGGGTTACCATGCTTCCGGAGTCCAGCAAAGCCCAGGCAGGGAGGTGGTTCACTTGGACTACACACTCAATTTTCTCTTCTCCGCGGTCAAGGTGTGTGGTACATGCTCTATGAGCATAAAAAGACCCCCTCCGAAGAACCCCGCATTCCATGGGCTCCTCTTGCAGTGGGCAGTGGGCCCGGGTATGGCCCCAGGAATGACACCGCCAACATTGTACATCCCCTCCTCTCCGAACAGGAACAGATCGCTGAGGAGGTACTGGGAGTGACTCTTGACCTTCCGGGGTGTTGATTCCAGGGCTCCGGGGGACATCCTTTCGAAGGGCGGCAGTCGATCGAATAGGCCGTGGCAGACTGGGCCCTTGGCGCTTGGTAGGGCCAAGCAGATCCTCCACCACTGTATATCGCTCTACCATCTCGACAAGGAGGTTCACTGTTTTGGGGTCTCCATGGCTGACCCACCGTTGAAGGTCGTCTGGCAGTGACCGTAGGTATCGGTCCAGGACGACCCGCTCCACGATTTGGGGGCCCGACAACACTTCGGGCTGCAGCCATTTTTTTACCAGTTGCACCAGGTCATGCATTTGAGACCGTGGTGGACGATCTGGACAATACTTCCATTGGTGCACTCGTTGGGCCCGAACGGCCGTAGTCACCCCCAAACGAGCCAGTATTTCTGCCTTTAGTTTTTGATAGTCTTTAGCGTCCTCTGGTGGCAGGTCGAAGTAGGCTTTTTGAGGATCTCCGGTGAGAAAAGGGGCAATTAGGCCGGCCCACTGGTCCTGGGGCCACCCTTCTCTCTCTGCCGTCCTCTCAAATGTAGCAAGAAATGCCTCTACATCATCACTCAGGGACAATTTCTGCAAAAAATGGCTTGCCCTCACGGTCACCTGGTTGCCAGGGGCAACAGCCGCTTGCTCACGACCCTGAGACAACTGCTGTACTACTTCTTTTAAGGCAGTCACCTGAGCCTGCATAACCCCTTGCTGGGTTGCTTGCTGTGCTGCCAACTGAGCCACCAACAGGCGAGTATTTTCTTGCTGTACCTCCAGCTGAGTTGCTAAGCGCTGATTAGCTTCCTCATGGCGGGTCTGCGCTTGTATATTAGCCAGGGACAGTTGTTTAATTAGTTCCTCCATTGCTTCAGCTTTCAGGGTTTGGGCAGCTTTAACCCAGGACATAAATTCACTGTACTGTCCCTTTAAATGTCAGTTTTAAATTCAAATGCAAAAGCCAGCAAAAAAAAAAAAAAAAAACACGCCTGTTACTCTGTCCTGCCCGCATCCGAGCACCACTTGTAAAGTTCGGGGGACCAGCTAGACCGCAGGACACAGGCTTTTAGTTCAAAAGGAGGTTTTATTAAACTTAAACAGCTTCACAGCAGCAAAACAAAAGAAAAAGGTTTCAGTCTCACCGACTATCAAAGTCCCGAATTGCTATCGCAATCAAACACAGTCCTGGGGTGCTGTCGCAGGTGACTTCATCTGCTAGGAGGCTTCCAGGCCGAACGCTGCTGTTGACTTTGGTTGCTGCAAATCAAGCCAAACACAAACCACTATCTCCTCTGCACTCCTCCACCCATCTGCAACTTCCTGTCTTGTTTTTAAACCCACCTCCTCTGACAGGTGAGTTAACCCTTGTTTGTTCCCTTAAAGGGATCACAGACCAAACAGAGGGGAAACATAGCGTCCTTCCAGGACCCAGCCACTGCGTCCTGTACAATATATATATATATGTAGATGGTGCTGCGCAGTCCACATGTGCAAAAATGTGACAAATCAATATACACATCAAACGTAAGATAAATCCGACTTCGCAGTATAAGAAAGAGCTGGAAAAGAAATTGTACACCTAGAAAACTAAAAAAGATTTACAGGCAAACCCAGCTTTACGTAACTCACTTTGTGTACACTCACGAGTACGGACATTCCAGGCCACAGTATGGCCTGGAAGAGGCGGAGCTGCTGCCCGGATTTGTCACCAGTGAAGAGGCAAAGTTCCCGCCAGCCATCCCAGAGTTGCCCCACCAGCTAGCCCAGAGTTGCCCGCCAGCCACCCCAAAGTTGCCGTCCGTCCACCCAAAAACCTGGCTGAACATAAGTGGATTACTGTACAGTACTATAAACTTCACTGACCCCCCCCACTACAACCCATGGCCCCCCACTATAGGCCCTGAGCTCCCCCCCCCAATACAGCCCTTGGATGCCTGTAAATGACTATTGCAATGGAGTACATGCATTGCAAAGTTCAAAAAGATTTTGCTTCACTTTAACCACTTGCCGACCAGCTCACATACATTTACTGCTGCAGGTTGGTAGCGCTGCGCGAATCGCTGTACCTGTTGTCCATGTGGCGATCAAATTCTTAACAGAACCGATCAGTCTACAGGTCCAGGCCAATCATTTCTGGCCTGGACCTGCTAATCAGTTTTGGCGAATGAAGCGCCTCCTCTGCCTATGAAATGTAAACACAGGCAAAGGAAGAGATGTCATCTACCCTCGTGGAGCCCTTTTCGGTTCCAGCTCGAGAGGAGAAGACATCGCTGTGAGTACACCAAGCAGCACACTGGGACCTCTAATAAAGGTTTAACCCCTTGATCATCCCCCAGCTAACCCTTTCACCAGTGTAGTGTACAGATCTATTTTCTGATCAACATATTAATGTCATGGGTGACGCTAGTTAGATGGTTAGTTGGTCAGTTTCACCATCAGTCTTTTATAGCGGCAGGGTACCTCTCAGTGGCGGCCCGTCCATAGGGGGCGCCCGGGCGCCGCCCCCCCCCCATGCAGTAACAAAAAAAAATGTTAAAAAAAAAAAGAAAAAATATATTTAAACATGTCCCTTTAAAAAAAAAATATATTTTAGTTTTTATGTGCACTGTATCCTGGCGCCGGGCACAGTGGAGTATGGGAAACGCCACGTCAATGCAATAAGAAGATTGCGGACGAGACGCTCCATTTGGCAAAAAAAAGACGCTCTGTCGTGCTCCCGATCGCGCCACAGCTTCCGGCGCGATGGACTGGCCAGGCGAGTGCATAGACTTGCACTAAGAGTGAGATGGGCGGCGCTTCCGACGTCTCTGAAGGAAGTGACGTTGCCACTCCATTGCTCTTGTTGGTTAATGTCTTATTTTATTTTCCCAGTGCCAGAGCCAGAAACTAATGTACATTTCAGCGTTACCCCCGCTCATCCTTAATATTTTACTGTCGGCGGCGGCACCCCCACATTGTTTCTGTCGGCGGCACCCCCCACATGTGTAACCCCCCCCCGCTCAACAAGTTAAACATGGTGTGTAATCTCGGCGGGGGCACCCCCCCCCCCCTCAACAAGATGATGATAAATAGTGTGAGTAATCTCGGCGGCCCCCCCTCAACAAGAACATGTTAAAAAGTGTGTGTGACATTTAAAAAATGTGTTTGGCACACTGTCTGTGGTCTTCTGCCTCTGCACTGCTTCTTCCCTAAAGCTGCTGTGAGGTGCACAATGAATAGCTGCTTCTTACAATAATTTGTGTATATTTACTCTGCCATAGAATGTAGTGTAAATTAAAGCACCTTTAATTTAATTTATTATTGCATAGCAAAAAATGTAAGATCTCTTTGATGGCAAAGTGGCTGTGTTTGATGGCAAAGTGGCTGCGTTTGATGTCACAGTGGCAAAGTGGCTGCGTTTGATGTCACAGTGGCAAAGTGGCTGCGTTTGATGGGCACAGTGGCTGCGTTTTAATGGGCACAGTGGCTGCATTTTAATGGGCACAGTGGCTGCATTTTAATGGGCACAGTGGCTGCGTTTTAATGGGCACAGTGGCTGCGTTTGATGGGCACAGTGGCTGTGTTTTGATGGGCACAGTGGCTGCGTTTTGATGGGCACAGTGGCTGCGTTTTGATGGGCACAGTGGCTGCGTTTTAATGGGCACAGTGGCTGCGTTTGATGGGCTTTTTTTTTCAGAATTTTTCAGTTTATTTGCGCCCCCCCAAAAATTTTGAGCACCGGCCGCCACTGACCTCCATAAATTACCCAATAAAGCTTGTAACCCCCTAGTTAACCCTTTCACCCCGTCACCAGTGATTTGTGTCATGGGTGATGCTAGTTAGTTTCTTATATTGTCAGGGTACCCGCCGTATATTACCTAGTAAAGGTAATAGGTTTTGCAGGTAGCAAAGAAGAGGCAGGTGGGTTAAAGGCAGGATAGGTGCAGCGAGTAGAAACAGGGTATTTATATCTGGTGGGAAGCAGGGTATATTGAGTTGAAACTGAGGTTGCCATGGGTGAAGGGGAAAAAGGCTCTTGGGTAGGCAGATGTCTGGCAGCAGAGATAGTTTGTTGTGGGCTAGCTGGGGCTGATTGCAAAATACCAGACCATGCTAAAAGTAGTGGTTGCACAAACTGTGGGTTACATACTGCCTGTCTGACAAGGGATTTTACAGAATCAACACATTCTATTATCTGTTGGGAACAGGCTGTGTAGTGTTCGAAAAAGTAATGGGAGTCATCTTCCAGAAACCCTACCAGTGATGTGACCTGATTAATACTGAAAGGGGGAGAAACATCATCATGGCCCTCTGGGATGCAGGGCAAAGCCAGCTCTGTGCAGGTTTGAATTAAAGGCTGAACATTCCCAAACAGCATACAACCCAGGAGTGAGCTAAACAAATGATTTCTAGCAGCTGATCACTGGTCCACTCTGTGGCCTCTTTCACACGGCCGATCCATTCAGATCCGCCTGTCAGTTTTTCAGGCGGACCTGAACGGATGCTCCATAGAGGTCTATGGAGCGCCGGATGACACCGCTGACATCTGACCCGCTCTGATCCGAAAAAGTGTGATGAAGGAAAAAGCAATTTTTCCATCCATCATCGGATCGAAAGACGACGGACTCTACGGTCCGTCGTCACCCGATCCCCCATAGAGGAGAGCGACGCTCTGACAGGTCCGTCCCTGCACAGTGTGCAGAGATGGACCTGTCATCTTCCGGCGATTCCCGCTGAGCAAGCGGATATCCGTGGGGCGGATCAGCACTGATCCACCCCGTGTGAAAGAGGCCTTTCAGTGCCTGGCGGAGATATTCACTACTCTGACGCCAGCAGAGCATAATAACAAATCACATGCAAATTAATTTCAGCAAAGCAACCTGAACCTAGATGGTTCCTCTGTGTAGCCACTTCTGGTCAGGGATGGCCTTGGTATACTGTCATAAATTGGTAAGACCAGACTGTGTGGACTGTACAGAGAGAATCAAAAACGCATGTAAGTGAATATAAACGTTTATTAACCGCTAGAGATCCGCGCTATAGCCGAATGACGGCTACAGCGTAGACCTGCTTTGCCAGGACTACGTCTATGGACGTAGTCCCACGTGCGCGGCGCGCTCTGTGGTCAGCGAGTCTGTGAGACTCGCTGGATCACAGATCCGAGTAAGGGGTCGATCCCGACCCCTTACCACATGATCAGCTGTCAGCCAAATACAGCTAATCATGTGATGACAACACAGCCGGTAATTGGCTATTTTTCCTAACAGCGCGAGGAGAAAAAAAAAAGCCGATCACTGGCAGCAGTGAGAGGGACATTAGTCCTGATCACTGCAATGTGCCCCAGCTCATCAGTGCCCACCTGTACCCCCTACAAATGCCGCCTACCAGTGCCCACCAGTGCCACCTACCAGTGCCCACCAGCGCCACCTGTCAGTGCCCACCAGCGCCACCTGTCAGTGCCCACAGTGCCTGAACAGTGCTGCACATCAGTGTCACCTACCAGTGCCCATCAGTTCCACCTATCAGTGCCACCTATCAGTGCCCATCCGTGCCACCCATCCGTGCCACCCATCAGGGTCCATCAGTGCCATCTTATCAGTGTCCATCAGTGCCACCTTATCTGTGCCCATCAGTACCGACTAATCTGTGCCCATCAGTACCGACTAATCTGTGCCCATCAGTGCTGCCTTACCTGTGCCCATCAGTGCCACCTTACCTGTGCCCACCAGTGCAGCCTATCAATGCCCACCAGTGCAGCCTCATCAGTGCATATCGATGAAGCAGAAAAATTCGATGTTTGCAAAATTTTCCATCTTTTTTTGTTTGTTTAGCAAAAAATAAAAGCCCCAGCTGTGATTAAATACCACCAAAAGAAAGCTCTATTTGTGGGGAAAAAATGATAAAAATTAAATTTGGGTACAGTGTTGTATGACCGCGCAATTGTCATTCAAATTGCATCAGTGCCAAAAGCTGAAAATTGGTCTGGGCAGGAGGGGGGTTTAACTGCCCAGTAAGCAAGGGGTTAAAGGGGTTGTAAAGGATTTTTTTTTTTTTTTAAATAACAAAAATGTTATACTTACCTCCACTGTGCAGCTCGTTTTGCACAGAGTGGCTCCGAACCTGGTCTTCAGGGATCCCTCGGCGGCTGTCTCGGCTCCCCCCTGCAAGTACTTCTCACCTTCATGCGAGCTCCCTCGCATGGTGTGGAGTACTTGCGGGCGTGCTCCCGTGATACAGTTGGCGGCTATAGCCGCTCGCTGTATTACTTGGCACCGCCCCCCGGCGCGGCACATCATTGGATGTGATTGAAAGCAGCGCGAGCCAATGGCTGCGCTGCTTTCAATCCATCCAGTGTAACCAATCAGCGGCCAGGCTGAGCGGCGAAGAGGATGTCGGGGGCGAGTGCGGGACATTCGAGGGGTCAGGTAAGTAAAACAGGGGGCTGGGGGGGCTGGTATAGTCAGATATTTTTTCACCTTAATGCATAGAATGCATTAAGGTGGCAAAACGTTTACCTTTACAACCCCTTTAAGGTAAGTGAATAATATGAATACAACCACCTCCAATATGACACAGTGCAATAAACCAACCAACAGACAGAGCCCCACAAATAACAACAACAGATATGTACAATAAATGGGAAATACCAGGTTCATAAACAATAGCCAGGCCGGGATAAACAAAGGGCAGTTCCAGAATCACAGCCATAAGGCAGGCCAGGGTCATCAACGGGAGATCAGGACAGGATAGGGAACAGGGAAGATACCAAGGCGATGAGAGCAATCATCAGCCGGGTATTTATATGAATACCTGTGATTAGCTTCAAGTGACACCTGAACGCAGGAGGTGCTGTCTGCTCCACACTGCCAGGATCCATCCGCTGGTGGACGTCAGTACTGCGGCCCAAAGATGACATAACACCAGCAGGGAAAAGCTCTCCTGACAGTTCCAAACTGCCAGGAGACACCTGCTGGTGGACCTCAGTACTGTGCGCCAAATAATAGATATTACCAGCGAATGGAACCTTTCCTGACAGCTCCGTTGCTAGTATAGTGTCTGAACGGATCAATATCTTTGACCTGATCAGAACTATATTAGCATTCCTAGTAGTTTAGTGTTTCCAAAAACGCTGCGTTAGTGGGAACAATCCAGACACCTGCTAGCACCTTCATTTAACCCCCTTTGCCCAGCCCACCCCACCCAAGTGCAGTATCAATAGATCACTGTCACTTACAAAACATAGCACACATAACTGCAGCATTCCCAGAGTCACACCTGATTCCTGCGAACGCTAACAGTAAATTTTTTTGGTAGTGATTGAAGCAGGCTCTGACAACCAGGTGCTCTTTTGTTTGTGAGTCGCACTAGCTGTACCTATAAATTTAGAGACCAAAATGTCCAAACAGAGGTACACTAATGAAGAGGGCTACTCCTTGCTGAGCATGACAGATGAGAGCGATGGGGAAGCTCCACTGTCAGATTCAGGCTCAGTATACAAACCAGTAGAGAACAGCGGCACCCTGAAAGATAGCTCTGATAATGGAGTAGTGGTCCCTGCTAAGGTCAGGCGTACTCGACCCCATTCTTCTGTTGTTGAGATGCAAGAACCGTAGGGCTCTCGTATGGAGCAGAGAACCAGTACTAGGGCCGCTCATCCTTCTGGTGAACTGGCAAGCACCAGCAGCCTAGTACACCCTGGTTGTAGACAAATCAGCACTGCAGTAACACTTGGTGACGTGGCGTGTCCCATAAGTGCAGTTCAAGCACTGACAAAGACAGGCCCGTAGAGCCCATAGTGTCCTTACTGCTGCATATGCTAACCCTGATTGGCAGCCCACCACTTCTGCAGCACCTATACTTCCCCCATTCACTGGCCAACCCGGAATTCAGGTGGAAACAGTTTATTTTACGTCACTTGATTCTTATTCACTGTTTTTCACGGAAGATCTCTATAGATCTATTGTGGACCAAAGCAATTTGTATGCTGGTCAATTCATTGCCGCTAATCCCCATTTGACCTTTGCCAGAGAATGGAAACCTATTAAGGTTTCTGTATTTAAGACCTTTCTGGGCCTATCCCCCCTCATGGGCATAACTAAAAAAAGTGAGTTGCGGTCATATTGGTCCACTGACCCAATTCATCATATGCCCGTGTTCTCTGCTTCCCTGACCAGGACGCGATACGAGCAGATCTTGCGGTTCATGCATTTTAATGACAATGAACTCTGTAGTCCTCGGGGTGACCCTGGATTTGATCAGGTCCACAAAATTTGGCCCCTCGTAAACCACTTCAACCAACAGTTGGCAGCCTTGTTTATTCCCGATAAAGTTGTCTGCGTTGATGGGTCGCTGATTACATTTTCTGTCCGTCTTGTTTTCAAACAGTTTCTCCCCAGCAAGCGTGCCAGCTATGGGGTCAAGTTGTATAAGCTCTGTGACAGGGCCACAGGCTATACATATAGTTTTATGGTTTATGAGGGAAAAGACAGTCACGTGGAGCCCTCCAACTGCCCAGACTACATAGAGAGAGCTGGCAAGATTGTTTGGGACTTGGTACCCTTATTTGGAAAGGGGTATCACTTGTGCGTGGACAATTATTACACACTGACACTTTTTAGTCCCCTTCTTGATTTTGGAAATGGCGCATGTGGCACCGCGTGATCTAATCGCCTTTGCTTCCCCCAACGGCTTGTAGAGTCTCGACATAGACGGGGGTAAGAGCCTGCTTGAGATGTAATAATTTGCTTGCAGTGGAGTGGAGGGATACACGGAATGTTTTCGTTTTGTCCTCCATTCACGCAGATACGACAGTCCAAATTGCAATGGCGCACTGGTGTTGCTGAGAAGCCCCTCTGTGTCCACAATTACAACCTTAACAAGGGAGAGGTGGACTTCCACGACCAGTTGATTAATTGCCAGTAGAGCCAGATGCTGATATAAAAAAGTGTCTGTATATCTACGTATTTAAATTGGCTCTGCTGAACACTTATGTGCTATACAAAGCGTCAGGATGAACTGGATCCTTCCTTTAATTCCAGGAATAGATCATCACAGCCCTTCTGTTTCCAGGTGGTGCTGTGCCCCAACTTCCCAATGCAAATGCAGTGAGCCGGCTGCATGAGAGGCATTTTACGGATGTCCTCCCTGGTACCCCTACCCAACGAGCACCCCAAAGAAGATGTTGTGTCTGTAGGAAACACGGATATAGGCGTGACACCTGCTTTTATTGTCCCTCCTGTCCTGACCAACCTGGTGTCTGCATCGGTAAATGTTTCCATATTGTTCTGCTCTGTTTTACTGTATTTTATGCTTAACTGCAATGTTTTATTGTTACTATGTTTTATCATGTTTGCTTTGCAGGTATGTAATTTTTTTTATACTTTACTGTTTACTGTGTTTTATTGTTAACCATTATTTTCTGTGCAGGTACGCTATGCAGCTGCAGCACTAATTTATTTATCTTGGCAGCAACAGCATTTGCTCTCACGATACGTAAATCAGTGACTCCAGCCCTGTAGGAGGTGATTTCACCACCACAAAAAGAGCATATATGCCGAAGCATAGGAGCAGGGGTAGACATAGGGGCTGATTGCCCCTATGCTTCGGCATATATTTTTAGAATGGTGCTATGCCCATCATTAGAAGTGGGTGGATGCAGGGCGGTATTCTAATGGTGGGCATACCACCAATTGATCGATTCTCTTTTTTCATTTAACCCACAGGCTGCATGAAAAAAATGAACATTACAATATACAGTGGATATAAAAAATCTACACACCCCTGTGAAAATGTCAGGTTTCTGTGATGGATGTGTGAATGCTCGGCATAAGATCATCTTTTATATTTCACCAAACATTTGGGAAATATAGTGTGTTTTTGTGCATTCAAATTTAAAAAAGTGTTTTTTTTCTCAAAAAATCGCTGCACAAATACTTTGTGAAAAAAACGCTCTGCCGTCAACTAAGGCTAACCGCTGAATGCCTGGCTTGCCGTTTGTCAGATCTTATATAGGTAAGAGTGCGACCACCTGGTTGTACCGCTCCCTTTTGACGTCACCGACCCAGCATGTACCGGTGCATGCTGGGTCGGTGACATCACAAGGGTGCGGTGACACCAGGTGACACCACCAGGTGTATACCACCGATTAATTGATTCTCTTTTTTCATTTAACCCACAGGCTGCATGAAAAAAAAAGAACATTACAATATACAGTGGATATAAAAAATCTACACACCCCTGTGAAAATGTCAGGTTTCTGTAATGTAAAAAAATGAGACAAAGATAAATAATTTTTAGAACTTTTTCCACCTTTAATGTGACCTATAAACTGTTCAACTCAGTCGAACAACAAACTGAAATCTTTTAGGTCGAGGGAAGTAAAAATAAAAAATAAAATAATATGGTTGCACATCCTTAAACTAATACTTTGTTGAAGCACCTTTTTATTTTTTTACAGCACTCAGTGTTTTTTGAGTCTATTAGCATGGCACATCTTGACTTTCTCGACACTCTTCTATGCAAAAACACTCCAAATCTGTCAGATTACGATAATCTCCTGTGTACAGCCCTCTTCAGATCACCCCACAGATTTTCAATCGGATTTAGGTCTGGGCTCTGGCTGGGCCATTCTAAAACTGTAATCTTCTTCTGGTGAAGCCATTCCTTTGTTGATTTGGATATATGCTTTGGGTCGTTGTCATGCTGAAAGATGAAGTTCCTCTTCATGTTCAGCTTCCTAGCAGAAGCCTGAAGGTTTTGTGCCAATATTGACTGGTATTTGGAACTGTTCATAATTTCCTCTACCTTGACTAAAGCCTCAGTTCCAGCTGAAGAAAAACAGCCCCAAAGCATAGTGCTGCCACCACCATGCTTCACTGTGGGTATGGTGTTCTTTTGGTGATATGTAGTGTTTTTGCGCCAAACACATCATTTGGAATTATGGCCAAAATGTTCAACCTTGGTTTCATCCGACCATAACACATTTTCCCACATGCTTTTGGGAGACTTCAGGTGTGTTTTTGCAAAATTTAGCCAGGCTTGGACATTTTTATTCTTAAGAAAAGGCTTTTGTCTTGCCACTCTACCCCATAGCCCAGACATATGAAAAATATGGCAGATTGTTGTCACATGTAGCACACAGCCAATACTTGCCTCTTGGCAGCCTCCCTGACCAGTTTTCTTCTTGTCTTTTCATCAATTTTGGAGGGACGTCCAGTTCTTGGTAATGTCACTGACATATTTTCTCCACTTGATAATGACTTCACTGTGTTCCATGGTATATCTAATGCCTTGGAAATTCGTTTATACCCTTCTCCTGACTGATACCTTTTCACAATGAGATCCCTCTGATGCTTTGGAAGCTCTCTGCGGACCATGGCTTTTGCTGTAGGATGTGACTAAGAAAATATCAGGAAAGACCTACTAGAACAGCAGAACTTTATTTAGCCTTGATTCACATTAATGCGTTTTTTGATGCATTTTGCATTTTGCAGAAATGCAGGGAAATGTTTTAACATGGGTTCCTATGGAACGTGGTCACATCAATGCATTTTTGTGCCTCTGCGTTTTTGGAAAGGGTCAGGGACTTTTTTTCATGCAAAATGCAGCGTTTTGCATGTAATAGAAGTCAATGGACAGAAGTACAGAAAACAGGCTGGGGTATGCAGAGAGACAAGGGTAGTCAAGTTAAGAGTCAAGTACCGCGTTTTACCGCAATTTGCAATTTTTTTTTACACTGTATATAGCTGGTTGCTAAGCAACCACAGTGTAAAAAAAAAAAACGAAAAATGCAAAACGCGGCAAAATCGCTGCAAAAACGCTGTAAAAACGCGTGTCTAAAAACACGGCAAGCACCGCAAAAAACACTGCAGAAATGCTCAAAAGCAACATGCATAGATGTGAATCGAGCCTTAGGCTTCATTCACACCTATGCATTTTTAGTGCTTTTTGCATTTTGCTGATTTTCACTACAGTCCATTTAACATGGTTACCTATGGAACACATTCTGTAGTGCAATTCTGCAAAATGCAAAAAGCACTTAAAATGCATAGGTGTGAATCAGGCCTTAGGGTTAATCAGATGCACTTTAAATGATGGCAGTTGTGTACTGACTCCTATTTAACATGAGTTTGAATGTGATTGCTTAATTCTGAACACAGCTACATCCCCAGTTTTAAGAGGGTGTGCACACTTATACAACTACATTATTTTAGTTTTTTATTATTACTTCCCCCCACTAAAAGATTTTCAATTGAGTTATACAGTTTATAGGTCACATTAAAGGTGGAAACATTTCTGAAATGGTTTATCTTTGTCCCATACTGACATTTTTTTAACATACTGGTATGTTGCTGGACTTTGAGTGGTTATACCGGAATGATGCCTGCAGGTATCATCTTGGTATCATTCTCTTCAGCCGGCAGTCAGCTTTCATGTAAAAGCAATCCTAGAGGATAATGTCCCCCTCCCGCCATCTTCCATGGTTTTCTCATCACATGGGTGCAGTGCCACCAGGTGACACCACCAGGTGACCCCACCCTTACCTATACAAGAATTACCAAATGGCAAGCCAGGCATTCATTTGCCTTAGATGGCGGTGGAGCGTTTTCTTTTTCGGGTCCAATGGTAGTGGCGACGTCATGATTGAAAATGGATCTATATAGGGGGACACTGTTTTTTATTTTTAATAAAGTAATGGTGAATAACTGCCTACTGTTTTTAGTTGTTTTTACACTTTTTTGGTGAATGGGTAGGGGTACTACTCATTCGCATAGGGGGGGCCTTGTTAAAGGGGGCTTCCATATTTCGATAAATCTCCTGCCCGCAGACCCCTGCAACCCCCACCCAGGGTTTTCAGGAAGAGGCTCTTGTTCCCACCAACATGGGGACAAGGTGCTTTAGGGTGGGGGGGTCAGAGCCATAGCACCCCCCATGTTGAGGGCATGTGGCTTTGTACAGTTTAGGAGGGGGGTCTGCTCACCCCCCCCCCTTTCCTGACCTGCCAGACTGCATGTTCAGATAATGGTATGGTGTGTATTTTTGAGGGAACCCCATGGCAGTTTTTTTTTTTTATTTTGGTGTGGGGTTCATATTAAAATCTATTGCACTGACAGGCATTACTGATGGGGCACTGATTGCCACTTTTTTGGGCACTGTTGTGGGCACTGATCTGCACTTTTATGGGCACTGACAGGCTTTATAGAGGGGGACAGGCTGGCAGGTGATGGCATTGATTGGCAGCTGATAGGCCCATTTTAATGGAGGATGTGCTGATAATCAATGTGCTGTTTATCAGCACAGACCCCCTCTCTGAGAGGGAGAGCCGCCGATCGGCTCTCCCTGTCAGCGTGAACTGAGGAAAGCTGTTTACCGGCACTTCCTGGTTCACGCTATGGTCAGCTGTGATTGGTCACAGCTGATCACGTGGTATGAAGCCTCTGTCAGAGGCTTCACACTATGATCAGAGTTTCTTCCCATCGCCGCCGGCTCTGTTTTCCTGATCATGTCATATGACGTCTGATCAGGCTAACTAAACCACTTTGCCACCGTCATTTTGCTATACGGTGGGCGGCAAGTGGCTAAAGGAATTTTTCATTTTTTTGTTTCACTTCATTAAAATCACTGCTCCTGAAAAAAACGATCTTTTTAAAAAATTTTTTTGCATTGATACATGTCCCCCAGGGCAGTACCCAGACCACCATGCCCTTTTTATGGCCAATAACTTGCAAATAAGCCTTCAAAATGGGGATTTTTTTTCAAGTTCAGGTCCCATAGACTTTAATAGGGTTCGTCGTTGCTTCAGCTAGTGTGCCATTACCTGCGGCTCCCGCGTGCATGTGCGGGAGTGACGTCATCGCGGCTCCTGCAATACCCAGAAGTAACTCCGGGAGCGATGCCGCTGGCCGGAGCTGTGTACGAGGACTGCTGTGGGGGCTTCGATCTAAGGTAAGTAATTAAAAATGAGCTAGTATGCTATGCAAACTAACTCATTATGCCTTTGTCTTGCGTGTTTTTTTTTTGTGGGTTTACAACCACTTTAAGTACAAAATATGGTACACATTTAAGTATTATTTATTCATTGTGATTTAACCTTACCCAGTGTGCTGTGACATACCTTTTCTGAAAAACTGGCCATTTTGAAATACATTACATATTGAGACAAGATTTAGGTTTGGGTCGAGCATGGGTTTGAAGGAGCTCCCAGCCTGTTCGCAGATGCAGCAAACGAATGCACAATTTCATCACCATAGCTAGTTCCGGATTAAACTCTGTGGAGGCCCCTCTGCAGTCGAAACCTTGGGAAACCTTGGGAACCCCTCTCACAGGTTTCTGGAGGTTTCTTGTGTGTGTGCTCTAGTGGAATAACATGGTGCTAAGTAGTGTGAATGTAAGTAGGAAAAAATTATATGTCTCCTCTCCTAGTCAATCCTTTCCCCATACAGTTAGAACACACTGAGGGAACACACAATTAACCCCTTGATCGCACCTAGTGTTAACCCCTTCCCCGCCAGTGACATTTACACAGTAATCAGTGCATTTTTATAGCACTGATCGCTGTATAAATGCCAATGGTCCTAAAAAAGTGTCAAAAGTCTCCGATCTGTTCATCGCAATGTTGCAGTACTGCTAAAAATCACAAATCCCCGCCATTACTAGTAAAAAAAAAGAAAAACAAGAAATATGCCATTAAAATGACATAAATCTTTCCCATAGTTTGCAGATGCTATAACTTTTGCGCAAACCAATCAATATACGCTTATTGTGTTTTTGTTTTACCAAAAATATGTAGAAAAAAATATATTGGCCTAAACTGATGAAGAAATGTATTTATTTATTTTTAATTTGGGGGATATTGATTATAGCAAAAAGTAAAAAATATTATTTTTTTTTTAAAAACCGCAGAGGTGATCAATTATCACCAAAAGAAAGCTCTATTTGTGGGAAAAAAATGACGAAAATTTTGTTTGGGTACATCACACTGAAAGTTTTTGTTTCGGAATTTCGTTTTCGTCCGAAAAAAAATAAATTTATTTAGTTACTCCCGAAATTCGTTTTTATTTATTTTGTTTTTCGTAAAAAATTGCATTCGTCCGAAAATCCAAATTAATTAAGGTCGAATCTGTCATTGAAGGCTTATGGTGTCTGTCGAATGTTCAAAGAAGATTCGACGGAGCAGCTAAACTGTATGACTCTGTATAGTTTAGCTGCTCCGTCGAATCTTCTTAGAACTTTCGACAGACACCATAAGCCAAAGATTCAACGTTTGTATGTTTTTCGTTGCTTTGTCGAATCTTTGTCGTTCATGTTGAATGTATATAGTTCAAACAGAAAATGGACTGGTGATAGTGATCACTGATCAGACAGGTAACAAGATAGGGTATATAGAATCTATATAGAATCTCAATCTATAATATAGAATCTATAATACTAAATCCCCCCCCCCCCCCCCACAACACGGGCAGCCTCTGAGGCTATCACAACACTAGCAACACTAGTATCACTATCAAGTTCACAACACTAACACAATAGCAGCAGATTATTATGAAAAAGTTAAGTTGAACTGTAGCTTGCTTCACTATTGTTCTGCTGCTGTGCTTATGCTTTATTGCTAAATAATTCCGGTTCTCTGACAAACGGACCAGCTAAGATTGACTGTCTTCTGAAACGTGTGTGTCTCTCTCTGCTAGCAATCGTAAGTGAAAGTAAGTTGGCTGTACGTGTGTACTTAGTTCTAGCTTTTTTACTGCTCCTCCTCTTTGGTTACAATCAGCCAATAACATTCATCATCATCATTATTTTTATTTTACTTCCCCCACCCAATTCCAGCAGCGATCTTTTCTCTCTATGTCGAATCTTTTCTCTCTATGTCGAATCTTTTCTCTCTATGTCGAATCTTTTCTCTCTATGTCGAATCTTTTCTCTCTGTCAAATCTTTTCTCTCTATGTCGAATCTTTTCTCTCTATGTCGAATCTTTTCTCTCTATGTCGAATCTTTTCTCTCTATGTCGAATCTTTTCTCTCTATTCAAATCTTTTCTCTCTATGTGAATCTTTTCTCTCTATGTCAAATATTTTCTCTCTATGTCGAATCTTTTCTCTCTATGACAAATGTTTTCTCTCTATGTCGAATATTTTCTCTCAATGTAGAATAATCTTTGACTAATAGAGTTAAGGTTAGGCACATTCGACCACAGGTTCGATAGACACAGATTGTTATTGTCAGCGTCATGTCTAATCTCCTATCTATATCGAACTGTTGTCACAACGAAAACGCAAAATAAAGCATTTGTTTATGTCGTATCTTTTGTTTTTCGGATTCTGCACTTTCGTTATCGTTTGTTAAAATCGATAACGAAAATACCTGAAATTCGGACGAAAATGCATTCGGACATGCAGATGTGTCTTTAGATCTTTTTTAAATGTCCGGTTAAAACGTTCAATACGTCCCTTGGCCTGTGGATGGTATTATCATGTTAAGATGTGCTTTATTCCATTTATTTTAAGGAAGGTCTCAACCATCCATTCAAGGTGGTGGTGACAAGGTTAGTAGTTATGATTTATGCTTAAGCCACATCTGGCCATTTTGAATACAAATCATAAGCTACCAAACAGCATCCTTGATGTTTTGGTGCTACTGTAAATTCTCCACAGACATCCAATTGGATTGGGTTACCTTTTGGGAAATAACTGACTTGTAATGCAGCAGCCCTCTTCTTCAGATTTTTGTCACTGAGTAAGCATGGTTCACAAGTAACACTAAAGTTTTTATTTGGTTGTTTATACCAGGTGAAGTTGATTTACTAAAACTGGAGAGTGCAAAATCTGATGCAGCTCTTCATAGAAACCAACCAGCTTCCATTGTTTGTTTTTGTCAAACCTTAATTGAACAAGCTAAAATTAGAAGCTGATTTGTTGCCATGTACAGCTGCACCAGATTTTGCACTCTCTAGTATTAATAAATCAACCCCATTGTCTCAGTGCAGCTAGAATTACCATTCCATGTCCTCTTAAAAGGCAAACCCCTTTCAAGATGACAATTTGGTTCTTACTTGGTAGTATAGCTGAAGAGTAAACTTTCTACCATAAAGTATTTTTTTTGCCAATGTTCACATGCCCATATGTATGCTGATTTTGCTGATTGTGATTTTGCAATAAAAATGCACCTAACGCAACAGTGGAAGCATCGCAAGAGACAAACATTGGGGCATTTGGTGAAAAATGGGCAAGTTCTGGTGCAGATACTATATGGTCTTTCAAGGAATGTACAGCCTAGGAGTAGGCTTGGGTCGACTGCCATTCTGCACCCTTTTTAGGTAAGCCAAAACCAGAGAAATTCCCAGCTTAACTCACCAACCAGTCTGCTTACCAACCAAATGACCTGTCTAATAGTATGCGTTAAAAACAGGTTTAGTTAGCACACATTTGCAAACGTATGCGTAAGCTGAAAGGCCACTTCACGGCACTGTGTATTAAATGCAGTTCTTTTTTTTTTTTTTTTAAGTTTTTATTAACATCAAACAGGTGTACAAAAATCACATGCATGAGGTATCAACAAAAAAACAGCAAGTGAAACAAGGAAATACATAAAGTGTATAACACATGCATATCCGTGAAAGTTCAAATCTACAGAAACTCTTGTGTTCCGTTACCTGCAGTTCTAACTCCTGGTTTTGTCTTTCATGCGCTGCCCTTCCATGTGCTCCTTGCTGAGAAGGCCAGTTATAGGTGGGGGCAGGGACCATTTTGTTTGTTACTGATGTAATATTGGTGAGGGGACACACTGGACACCTTTGCTGTCATTGTGCTATATGCTGGGTGTCCAGTGTGCCCCTGTGCCTTTAACCATTTCAATACAGTGCATTTTCACCCCCTTCCTGCCCAAGCCATTTTTTAGCTTTCAGCGCTGTCACACTTTGAATGACAATTGCATGGTCATACAACACTGTACCCAAATGAAATTGTTATCATTTTGTCCCCACAAATAGAGCTTTCTTTTGGTGGTATTTGATCACCTCTTATTTTTTGCGCTATAGACAAAAGAAAAGTGCCAAGTTTGAAAAAAATAATTATTTTTTACTTTTTGCTATAATAAATATCCAATTTTTTTTTTCAAAACAATTTTTTCCCTCAGTTTAGACCAATATGTATTCTTATGTATGTATTCAAAATCGCAATAAGCGTATATTGATTGGTTTGCGCAAAAGTTATAGCGCCTACAAAATAGAGGATAGATTTATAGCATTTTTATTATTATTTTTTTACTAGTAATGGTGGCGATCTGCGATTTTTATCGTGACTGCGATATTGCGGCGGACATATCGGACACCTTTGACCCATTTTTGGGACCATTCACATTTATACAGCGATCCGTGCTATAAAAATGCATTGATTACTGTATAAATGTGACTGGCAGGGAAGGGGTTAACACTAGGGGGTGATCAAGGGGTTAATATGTTCCCTGGGAGTGATTCTAACTGTAGGGGGAGGGGATTCACAAGGGGAGGAGACCGATCAGTGTTTCTCTGTACTGTGAACACACCATCGGTCTCCTCTCCTCTGACAGGACCGTGGATCTGTGTGTTTACACACACAGATCCACGGTCCTGCTGTGTTACCCGGACATCGCGGCCGCCGGGCACGCGCATCGAGTCCCCAGTGACACAGCGGCGCGCCCGCGGACGGGAATATGACCCCCTCCCGCAACGAGAGCTGCGCCGCTTGGCCATCTATTGACAGCCAGCGGTCGGCAAGCAGTTAAAGAGGATTGGGGTACCTCCAGGCCCACCTGTCCCCTATCTATCCATTAGAATGCATGTGCTTCCACCGTGGAGACTCTCATAAATTTACAGGGCCATTTTGTTTTTTACTTTTTAAGTAAGCCACACAAAGGTGTCATGATTTAAACATACAAGCAGTCCACGAGTTACAAACATCTGACTTACAAATGGCTCATACTTACAAACGATTGGAGACAACAGGAAGTGAGAGGAAATCTACCTCTAGGAGGGTAAATTCACTCCTGTAAGAGTTTTCACGGGAAAAATGTGTCTCCACTGAAGCTTTATCACCTATCCTTGTTTCCTCAACAACCCAAAATTTTCAAAATCCAATTGTCACAGTAATAGGTGAGGTGAAATCTTCTGAACAGGGGCGCAGACAGCAAAACAAACATTACAGGGGTGTTAACCCTTCCCTAAGCTTCCCTTCCAAACAACTTAAAAATATTTTTTTTTTGTCTGGAGTTACACTTAAAAAAATGTATCTGTTAAACTTCCATACAAATTCAACTTAAAAACAAACCTATGGACCCTATATTGTTTGTAACCCAGGGACTGCTGTATTCAGCTACAAATCTTAAATAGTAGTTTTTGAATCCTAGAAATTAAGAAAGCTCTACTTTATCTTTGGGCTTGGGTATGTATAGGGTATTTCATGTATAGGGTATTTCATGTATAGCATCAATGTTGGATCGTAAGGGTTGTATACCCAGGTCATGAGAGTCTATGGTCAACCTCAGTTTGTGCAAAAGCACATTTTCTTGATTTAGAGTGAGGTTGTACTCTATCAATCTGTGAAAAGCTTGCATGAAAATTGAATTATATTTCTCCAGAGAGGGTGCATAGATGAGGATATAATTCAAGTAAATTGTTACACCAGGAATGTGGGATTATCACACCTCATTAGAAAGTGCCCAAATCAAGGACTTTTATATTAGTATCACCAGCTGATAAAGCTTCTATGAGATATTAGCGGTTGGATTTGCATCTACTTTAACAACCTCTGTTTAAGTTCTTAGAATTGCAGTACTGGGATTTTCTTATGCACCCTGCCAGTTTTTACAGATCTGAACACCTATCAGTTCTTTAAGGACAAAGATCTGTCTGCACCAGTTAAAGCGGAAGTAAACCCTTTGATTTAAATAGTTAAAAAAAAATGGCATGCCGGAAATGCTACCTGTCACATTGACTATGCTTTCAACCAAACTGTCAAACCGTCCAATGGCTGGTGTCATAAGGCTACTTTCACACTGGATCGGTGGGGGCGCTGGCGGTAAAGCGGCGCTATATTTAGCGCCGCTTTACCGGCGTTTTAGCAGCGCATTTCGGCCGCTAGCGGGGTGGTTTTACCCCCCCGCGAGCGGCCGAAAAAGGGTCAATACCGCCCGCAAACCGCCGCTGCAGCGGCGTTTTGCAGGCGGGTTCGGAGCGCTGCCCCATTGTTTCCAATGGGAACGGGTGCTATAGGAGCGGTAAATATACCGCTCCTATAGCGAGCCGAAGATGCGGCTTGCAGGATATTTTCCAGCGTCCTGCAAGCGCACCGCTTCAGTGTGAAAGCCCTCGGGCTTTCACACTGAAGACACAGCAGCAGCTGTTTCGGGTCGGTTTGCAGGCGCTATTTTTAGCGCAATAGCGCCTGCAAACCGCCCCAGTGTGAAAGGGGCCTAACTGATCACATGTGCAGCATCATGGCAGTTGAAGATTGAACAGAGGCCAAGATGGCAGCTTCCTTGGCTGAAAACGATAGGAGGGTTTACTTCCACTTTAAATGATAGCAACGATTTGTCTGCACCAGTGTGTTTGCATCTGCTCTGCAGGAACAGTTTGCACCTAAACCACCTCAAATTATATCACTTACAATCATCCCCCCCCCCCATCCACATAAATAACTATTAATAATAATATTCAAAATACTATATAAAAAAATAAAATGAAGGCATGCACTGGTTTGTGCTATTATCCCACATTAAAAATGTCCTGCTGCTGACCAATTTTACATCATTGCACGTTGTTTTTTTCATATGAGGTAGCCTGGGATGATGCATATGCTCTGGGGCACATGGGAGAGACTGCTGGGTTTAAGGGGTCAGCGGATAAGGTTTAAGCCTTCACGTGGGCCCATGACCCTCTTCCCCACTTGATGTGGCATATCTTAAGCCTCAGATACCCCTTGTGAAACCTCTATATCACCAGACGACACACAAGGAGAATGTTATGGAGGGTTGTGGAGATGTGGAAAGTAGGTAATGAAGATGAGGAGGAGTGCCTTTTGCTGCTGGCTTGTCTCATTGAGGTACTGCTCCTGTCAAGCTCTTCGGCGTAGAGTCATGAGTAACCTGTCCACGGGTAGGTTACAGGTTGCGCCAATGGTTTACTGCAGATGTAAGTAATCTGCAATTTTCTCCACAAACATAATACTAACTTTGACCACCTCCATATAATATTTAAAACTACACTATAATGGGCTTGCCTATCTTTCCCCACCTTCTTTGCTTTTTTCTGTTTATTCGCTCTCTTTTTTTTGTTAAGGAGAAAAAAAACAGGTGCATTATCAAGTGCATGTTTATGGAACATTAATAAGTAAGTCAAGGCAAAATAAAAGAAAAATACATATCAGATATTTTCTCACTATAAATGATTTATTCACTTGAAATATGACTTTGAACTTGATATAAAATGTGACTAGGGGGCGTGGCTTAGCAAGCGACCGGGATGGTAGCACACTAGCGGAGCTCCGGGCAAAGACACAGCCGACAGCTCACTACCCTGCTCGTTTGGACTGGGAGATGGGCAGACTGAACCACCAGACCCCCCACTCCAGAACCCGCGGAACACCAGCTTCTTCCTCATCCAGAAGCATCTCTGAGCTGCTGAAAGCAAAACCTGTGTAGCGGGTCACAAGATGGCGCGGTCACAGAATGATGAGGAAGACTTCAGGTACTTCAAGATCGCAATCCGCAATGGAGGACTCAGGTAGGAGGAGGACATGCTCCAACAAACCCCTCACATATGCGGACATGTCTGGCTTTGCAGCAGACATCAAAGCCACATTTTCAGCAGCCATTACAGACTTAAAGTCTAATCTACTAGTACTATCTGACATGATGGAGGTGGTAGAAGTAAAGGGGAAGCACAGCGACAGAGCGCTGCACAGACTAGACAAGATAGCAGACACGCATGTCTCCCACTTTATTGTAATGAATCGCCACTTGGAAGACCTCAATAGCCGAGGACGCAGGAATAATATCCGAGTGAGAGGGATCCCTGAATCTGTGGACAATGATCAGATAATTCCTGCCCTGCAGAGAGTGTTTAATAGCTTGCTGGAAAGGCAGGAAGACTCAGGGATAGAATTTGTCAGAGCGCATAGAGCACTCAGGGCTAGAGGCCCGGACAACGCTCCCCCAAGAGATATAATATGCTGCATGCAGAGTTTCCCACTCAAGGAGGACATTATGAGGAACGCAAGGAGGAACGATCACATCATTTTTAATGGCGCACATATCATGTTATACCAGGACCTCTCACAAATTACACTGAAAAAACGCAGAGCCCTGCGACCCCTCCTGGACAAACTCAGAGAAAGAGACATAAGGTACACGTAGGGCTTCCCCTTTGCCCTTGTAGTTATGGCTTCAGGGAAACAACATGTGTTACGCACCCCTGATGAACTACCTGAGTTCTGTGCAGCTTTGGATCTAGAAATAATTGAACTCCCTGAATGGTATCAGGAATTGACCTTGTCCCCACACACCAGAAGCCCACCCGGCTCTCCCTTCTCTACCCCAGACAAGCAATTGTCCAAGAAACTGAAGCACGGACGAGGAGGGGGAACACCACTGGGGACTCCCGCCCCACATCCCACACCTGAGGTCCCACTGATTGAGTGGGCAACATCCCTGTCAGATCTCTCTCCACACTAATGACTAAGATATACGCTGTGTAACTATACTGGCCAGTCTTCTATCTACATTGACATGACACTGTAACAGGAACTAAGTGAACCATCTCAGTTAACGGCCAGAGCAAATATGGCCGAGTTGATGGGTATTTTTTTCGTTTGTTTTTTTGTTCACCACAGTTGGTGCCTCGGAGTGGTCACTTACCAATTCTAAACCGAGAGGATATATTTAAATATATGGCGAACATGGTAGTATACCACCACTTATGAACCACATTTGAACTGCGTGAGCTATAGACTCGTAATTAGTGGTAATGGACTAAGGCAGACTATAGGTCAGTTTGGCTGAACTGCCTACTTTTGTGTCACCGAAACCCAGAAGTTTACCTCTGAATGTAGACAGTTATTTCAAATACTGGTCACTAGATATTTTAGATGTGATATCACAACCAGTGAGAACTGTGGGAGGGGGTTCTTGAGCAGAAAATTGTTTATACTAACTTCTAACTATTCTATTGCAGGTTTATATGCATACTAGTCGCTGACTTCCCACATGACCACAAATTATACCTGGGTCGAGATTTCTCAACTCAGATATACTTTTTTACTACTTTAGCGCAGTTTATACATTGACTAAAGTGCTATACATTTGTTCTACTTGAAAATTGGATTCACTCCTGCTTGTTGAATCATTTTCATTTCATACCAATACCTTCTTTATGGCAGCCTACCATGCGACAAATGACAATGCCAAAACCAAAGGAGTTTTGACTCTGGTGAGTAAAGATGCCCCTTTCACCCTCAGTGATAGCTTAATGGATCCTGAGGGCAGATACGTTTTTCTTAAAGGCACATACTCCGACAGACCTATTACATTAGCAAACATTTACTTCCCAAATTCAGCACAAGTGACCTTCTGCCAAAAAATAGTATGTGAACTGACAGTATTTACATCAGGACTCCTCATATTAGGGGGGGACTTTAATATACCACTAAACCCAGCAGTTGACTCCTCCTCAGGGAAATCCTGCATCAAATACCGCACCCTCAAAAGAATTAAGTCCCTACTCAACTCCCTACAGCTAATAGATTCCTGGAGGTTTCTCCATCCAGACTCCAGAGATTTCACATTCCACTCTGTCCCGCATAATCGATACTCACGTATAGATTACTTACTCATTACACAAAGAAACCTACAAAGTGTGACAGGAGCACATATAGGCATCCAATCACTCTTCGATCATACACCAATATCCTTGATGCTGGACATGGGTATATCAGCCCCTAGATCTAACATATGGAGACTTAATTCCTCACTCCTGACAGACCCAGAACTGCTACCCAAAATAACCACGGCACTCTCTGACTATTTTAGCTGCAACACTACGCCTGACAGTCTGGCACGCAAACAAATGCTATATCAGGGGAGAACTGATTAAGCTAGGCTCTCAAAAGTAAAAAAGTCAGGAACAGGAAATTATTAAGTTAACAAACAAAATGAATGCACTAGAAAATAGTCACCAACAATCTCTATAGGTACAGTCGGCTAAAGAACTGCTTGAAACATGCAAGGCCCTACAACAAATATTTGAGTACAAAACCAAAAGACTATTATTTTTCAAAAAAGCAATTTACTACGAGTCTGGTGACAAAACAGGCAGACTACTAGCCAGAGCTTTGAAAGAAGCCAATGCGAAAAACCACATAGCAGGGATTAGATCACAGAGAGGGACACTAGATGTATCTACCGAGGCTATAGTAATGCATTTCCAACAATTCTACTCAAAATTGTACAACCTACCTCAGCAACACAAACCTCATGACATAAAGGGAAACAGAAAACAAGCTATACAAAACTACTTAAGCGAAAGTGGGCTTCCCAAACTAGAGGAAACAGAGACACCCCCCTAGAAGAAGAAATAATTGAGGCAGAAATAACATCAGCAATTAAAGACCTCAAATCAGGGAAAAGTCCGGGCCCAGACAGTTTCACATCAGCCTATTACAAGACGTTTGGTACCATGCTATCGACCCCTCTGACCAGGGCACTGAATGCCTTGTCTTCTCCTAACCCTATACCAACTGACTTTCTATCTGCCCACATTACAGTTGTCCCAAAATCAGGGAAAGATCCAGCTGAATGCTCCAGCTACAGACCTATTTCTTTATTAAACTTAGAACTAAAATTACTAGCAAAAGTGATGGCAAACAGACTGAGACCACTCATACGCTCCCTGATAGGCCCAGAACAAGTAGGTGTTATGCCCGCCAGGGAGGCGAGGGGTAATGTGATCAAGGCCCTACTCCTAACACATGCAGCATGCAATGGAGATTGTGAAGGCCTTCTGTCTACGGACACAGAGAAGGCCTTTGATAGAGTTTCCTGGGACTTCATGCTAGACACATGTAAACACGTAGGCCTAGGTCCACACATGATGGCGTGGATCTCCACTCTGTATGATAAACCTTCAGCCCAGTTGAAGATCAATGGCACGTTGTCGGATAGGGTCTTGATCACAAATGGAACTAGGCAGGGGTGCCCATTATCACCACTGCTGTTTATCCTTTCATTAGAGCCATTCATCAGAATGGTTAACCAAGATGAATCAATAACAAGTTTCAAAGTGGCAGGTAAGGAATACAGGATTGCAGCCTATGCTGACGCTCTCTTGTTCTTTCTGACTAGCCCCCACACCACCGTACCCAACTTGATGAAACAGTTCACACACTATGGCTATCTATCAAATCTTAAAATAAATTTTACTAAATCTGAAGCTATGAACATCTCCCTTACAGAAGAAATCTTGAACAAAAGCAAAACCAACTGCCCTTTTAGGTGGGAGACTAAAGCACTTAAATATCTAGGGGTGTGGATAACACTGAGACTGGCATCTACCTTCGAACACAACTTTACCACACTACTACAAGAAATAAGGAAAGACCTACAAAAGTGGCACTCCAAATATTTTTAGTGGTTTGGAAGGGCAGCGATCTTAAAGATGGTGATCCTTCCTAGGCTGCTGTATCTCCTTAGATCACTCCCGATTAAAATACCACAGAAATACTTTAAGGCACTACAATCTTCCCTGATACAATTTCTATAGGGACACAAAAAATCCAGAATCAAATTCGCACTTCACTAGGCCGAAAGATCAGGGTGGGATGCTATTACCAAACTTTAGTACCTTGGTTCACACCTCACGAGAGTGATTGACTGGCACTGTCATGAAGAGTCTAAGGACTGGGTCATATTGGAGGACTCATTGAGTCAAATCCCTTGGATTCCTTGGAAGACCCCACTGACAGGCACTACACTGAGACTATTCCACACTATAGCTAATACCACTGACCTGATTTCAGCCCTTAGCCCACTTTCCCCACTGGCAAACAACCCAAATTTCCCACTGGGACTTAGGAACAACACCCTACAAGCCCCTGACTACAAACAACCACTCTTAGCTAAGGACTGCATTCATAAGGGCCAAATTAAAAATGTCACTACACTAAAGAAAGACAATGACTTTACAAGACTTCCCCTATGGTCCTACTTCCAAATTCGTAGCTATCTCAATGGCAGATCAAGAAAACCCTTTTTCTCTAGGGAGCTGACGGAGCTTGCATCAATGGCTCACAATTCAATAGGGCAACATCTGTTTCCTACACCTGGCTACAAGAGACACAAGAGACAAAAGATGACAGATTCAGGTGTAAATGGCCTAGTGCCTTACAGGTGGATATTACTGACAATCAGTGGAAAACTGCGTGCATCCTGTCACATAAATGCTCTATTAGTACTAAATCTCAGGAAACGTCATACAAACTCTTCACACATTGGTACGCTACACCTGACAAACTTAAAAAATGTTTTCCACACACTTCAGATAGTTGCTGGAGATGTGGGGAAGAGAAAGGCACTCTCCTACATGTGTGGTGGGAGTGTTCTATAATAAGCACTTTTTGGAACAAAGTCAGGAAACTTGTAAAGCAAATCACAGAGACCAGCCTTAAACTTAATGCAGCCTGCTGTTTGCTCCATATCACAAATTTACCCCTTAAACGCTACAAATAATCATTAACAAAACACCTACTAAATGCAGCTAAGTCGCTAATACCACTTCTTCGGAAAAATACCCGTCCCCCCAGCTATCCAAGATTGGTTAAAGAAGGTCTCTGAGACCTGTTACATGGAAGACACACTAGCCCAATCTTCAGATAAAGCAGAAAAAAAAGAGAAGACATGGTCCCCGTGGTTTCGCTTTTAAAGCCTCTATGAAACATTAATGAGTCATTAAAGAGGAAGTAAACCCTCTTTTACAACTTTAGCTTACAGATAAGCCTATATTAAGGCTTACCTGTAGCTAACAAGGATATCTCCTAAACCTGCACGGTTTAGGAGATATACCTGTATTTGCATGTGCCGACGTCATGCGGCACATGCGCACTTGTGACAACTGAAGCAACGGTGCTATATGCCGATGCTTCAGTTGTTACTATGCCGCTCTTGTGCGCATGCGCGTGACGTCATCGCGGCTCTGGCAAATCACAGCGCCGGAGCCACGATATCTGAGGTAAGTGATACATAATTAGCTAGTATGCTATGCATACTAGCTAATTATGCCTTTGTCTTGCAGGTTTTTTTTTTTTCGTTTTACTTAAGAGGGTTTACTTCCTCTTTAAAGAGGCTTGAAGCAGAGCCAAGACACCCCTGTATTGTGTCAGTTCTGAGGACCACTCTCCACCAGATTATACATAAAATATAAAATTAGCAATAAAATATTTTGAGAAAAGATATCCTTGCTTACCCCAACCTCCCCTATGTCCTACTCTTTCTTTTTTTTTGTACATCATAGCTCTCTCTAATTCTGGGATTGTCTAATTATTCACTGTGCTGGTTTCTCCAGCACTCCCTTCAAATTGTAGCATCAGGGGGAAGAGTGAAGGAGAGAACTATAGAGCAGGGGTTAGCATCCTGAACCCCCGTTTGAAGTGCTCCTCCCTTACCTGCAGAGTGATGCAAGGAAGTGACAGGCATAAGTGTGTTGCACTGATCCCCACTGGCCCTCCTTACCTGTCCATCCCAGGCGCTTTATGTGACATCACATGGGATAGACAAGAGAGGAGGGCTAGCTAGAATCAGCGTGCCAGAAAATAAAACAGCAATGTGTCACCATCACTGCCCTGCTGACCCCTGGACACTGCCCTGCTGACCCGTGGACACTGCCCTGCTGACCCGTGGACACTGCCACACTGAATCTTGGACACTGCTGTACTAACCCCTGGGCACTGCCTTACTGACCCCTGGACATTGTCCCTGCTGACTCCTGGACACTTATCCCTAGACACTGAACACTGCTGTATCAATCTCTGGACACTGCCCATGCATATACCTGGACATTTACATGCTGACCCCTCTCCTCTACCCTGCTGAATCCTGTTCAAACAAAATCAAAATGGCCAATCGGTAAAATGGCCACTTTGATTTTGCTTGAACACTATGCACTGAGAAATTTTTATTTATGTTATCCCCGATGAAGTAAGATGGTGAAACTTTGTTTTTTTTAGGGGGATATTTTTGATTTTTGATGGTATTTATTTTGGGGGTGTTAAAAGTTGTGTACATAGTGTGTTGTGGAGAAAGACTTGCAGAGGGTTAATTTATAGTAATATAGTCCTGTAAACAAACAGCTTTGTAATATCACTACAAACCAGCATTCATAAAATACTTGGACTAATGCCCCGTACACACGTTCGGAAAATCCGACCACCAAATCCATTGTTTTTTTCCGACGGATTTAGTCCGACACTGGTGTTGCATACACACGGTCGGACAAAGTTGTCGGAAAATCTGATCATTCTGAACGTGGTGACGTTTGTTGCCTACGACGGGACTACGTAGAGGCTAGTAGCCAATAGCTTTGGTCTTGTAATGTGATCTGAGCATGCGTGGCACTTTGTCCGTCGGAATTCGCTACACACGATCGGAATTGGTGTGATCGGACTTTGTTGTCGGAAAATTTATAGAGCAGGAGATACAACTTTGTCCGTCGGACAATCCGATGGAAAATGTCCGATGGTGCCTACACACGGTCGGAATTTCCGACAACATTGTCCGATAGGACAGAATCCATCGGAAAATCCGACCGTGTATATGGGGCTTTACAGTAGTTGTGATAATACATTGACAACAAACAGACAATTCCTTCAATATGCAGGCAACCATAGCAATATGTGGGAAACAAGTGCACAATTGTTACAATATGCACACACCAAACGGACAGATGTTATAATACTTCTATGATGCAGAAGAATCACTATTTGTAATGCAGACGAACCACACATAGCTGCTACAGACTCCTCGCTGTCTCTCACAAATTAAAAGTGAAATACAGAAGTTTCGCACAGACAGCAATCGGATTTAATGGTGTCTTTAAATTTTAAAAGTGATTGGTGATATAGGAAGGAACACAGATATTAGGGACAGTGAGGCCCGGAGTGAGTGGAAAGTAATGGAGCTAGCAGAGGGCCGGCATGACAGGAGTGAGAATCAAGGGGTTAAGGATAACAGGGTAAAAGAGGGGAGAGGTGGATTGGAAGAGAAGGAAAGAGGGGAGGGGTTTTGTTTACTTATTGTATAGGGGGTTCCCTGGGAAGCATTACAGGGAGAAGTCTAGACAGGGAACAGTTTAACAACCACCCTCCCTCCCTCTCTCCCTGTTTTGTTGTGTGTTGATTTTGCTTTATTTCAGGTGCAAGGACATGTCATGGCAGCAATAGAATTGGCGGTGGTGGTCTTTGATGGTGGCAAGATAACGTAAGAGATGGAAGTGTGAGGGACTTATCGGTGGTATGGGCCCTCTGGTGTATTCCAGCTAACATGGTTTAGCTGAATGATGGTATTGGTTGCACTGTGGGTAATGGGTTGTCTCCAAGCTGTTGTTACACGGCTGAAGGCCTAGTACGGAAAAAGCCCTGCAGTGTAGAATTTTAACAGAGTAAAGTTGGGAAGTGCCGTCAAAGACCACCGGGGGGAGCAACTGACGGTTGGAGTTTTGTTCTGTAAAAAGATTGTTATATATTTTAATTTTGAATAAAAATGTTGCTATGGCCAGTTATCCATCTCAAGTGTGGTCTTGTTAATTGTAGGTAACGTTGTAAAGTTAAGTGGGGTTAAGAGTGGAGTATACAATGGTTGACAGTCACAAGAAGGTGGAACATCTTATCTACCCTGGTCATACATGCCCTATAATCCAGTGAGGTGCATTCCGGATTCTGAGTACAGTGTATTGCAGAGTATTTGGATTAACATAACCCTGTGGGGGGGGGGGGGGTTAAGAAAAATTCTATCTGCACTGCGAAAAAAACAGTATTGTAATTGTGTCCCACTTGCAGAAGCTTTCGTGTCGATTCCTGATCCTATGTGACACCTCAGGCTCATCAAAAAGTGGGTCCCCCTCTGGCCACGGTGACTCCTCCTGCTTATCCTTAGTCATTGCAAGATGCAAAGGTGACATAAGGGTTATTGGGGCAACCAAATAGACCAGAGAAGGGCAAAACTCCTCCACACACCCAGACGCATAGGAGGAAACTGTTACCGGAAGCTATGCTACAAAGCACAGGTTTAGCATATTGGCCATGGAACAGGTAAGTATAAAACTGTTTCTTTAAAGGGTAGTGTTTTTTTTTTCTTTTTTTTTTTTCTTTTTTAACCCATATACAGGGTTACTTTGTGGTAAATGGAATTCACATTCCAATTTTAGCACAGTTTTATTGTTTTATAAAAATACATTTGTAGCCTATTGATTGGTTTGGTTTCACATGCTACCTGGAATTGTTAAAAATATAAACCTCTTATTAACAATTAAACTTCAATCTTCTAACTCGTCATTGCTTGAGATGCCTATCTATCTTATTTACCATTATGGTCATCACATTTATCTGTGTTAACTTTCTGCTCAAAATCAAACCCTTCCTGGTAAATAATCATTTATTTTTGTTTATTGAATTAGGCTTATGGTGTTTTGTTTTTTTTATATTTTTTTAGCTTCATGCCAATAAATACACATACCCCTGCAACCCCTCAGCAGGAACAACTGCTGAGCTAACTATCTTGGATAGCCATATGACACAGATGCTGTTGATCTTGGCTTTTTATGAATATTTGATTAAGAGTAGGAAGTAAGAAGAATCTGAAATGTCTTTTAAAGCTTAATTAAATATTACTTTAGAATGTGTACAGTATAAGCTCAGAGGCATATATAACCATATTAAAGAGAATACCTCATCTTCACCATGAACCAAACTGCTTATGCTATTTAGGGATTTACTACTCTCCATTTGTGAGGAATCTATGCTGAAAAGTATATGCAAAAACCCACAATCTGGGATCATTGCCAACAGATTAAACAGATAACATGACATACAGAAAAAAAAACATTTAATTGTGTTCATTGGTCCCTTTGCATGAAACCCGAAATACAAGAAATACAGGGGCTGCTACTACTGACTGCTTTCTGAAAATGATAGTGGAGAGGCTGGCTTTGGCTTCTAAACATTTTTAGATACTAACCTGGAACAAACATAAAGGTCAGCTAGATCAAAGTGGAGTTAGAATGCCTGAATTGCATATTTGCTCAATAATGCAATTGACAAATCCCACAGAGTTAACTCTACTGTACAAAAGCACAACCGTTAAGAGAGGTAGCACTGTTAAGCACAATTAGCCATTTTCAGGGCCCTATATCTCTGGTTGCAAGCCCAATGGTTAAAACAAGAACAAATGACAGGAGGCCTCTTACCACTCTAGGTGATACAGAGGCATCCTTGAAAACAGTTCTTCCCTAACAACGTCTCCCCTGCAGTCACACCCATCCATGTGTACAGCTCCTCGTCCGACAGAAGCACTATAGAATGAGCATGGTGGAAAACCAGCATCTGATCAGCCCTCGCAGCCAAAGGCTGATCACTGTATTCTATCGGGTGGGGGGGGCAGGGTCCCCCTGTCAGAGCACAATTGCTGAGTGGGGTAATACTAACATTGGATGTGTTAGTAAGGAGATGATAACAATTTACCGTGTGTACCCAGTACCCAGGCTCTGCCTCCCACCCCAAAGCACCTTGTCCCCATGGGACAAGGGCCTCTTCCCCATAACCCTTTGCTGTGGCTGTGAGGGTCTGTGAGCAAGTGGCTTATCATAATCTGGAAGCCCCCTTTAACCACTTCAGCCCCAGCAGGATTAACCCTTTATTGACCAGGCTATTTTTTGCGATACAGCACTGCATTATTTTAAATGACAATTGCTCGGTTGTGCAACGTTTTACCCTAACAAAATTTTTTTTTTTCCCCACAAATAGAGCTTTCTTTTGGTGGTATTTGATCACCTCTGCGGTTTTTATCTTTTGCGCTATAAACAAAAAAATCACCAAAAAACAATATGTTTTACTTTCTGCTATAATACATATCCAAACAAATATAAAAAGAACACATGTATTGATCAGTTTAGGCCAATTTGTATTCTTCTAGATATTTTTGATCAAAAAAAATCCCACCCCTACCTATTCCCCCATTTTTCACCCTAATGCATAGCGATATATTAAGGTGAAGAGACACATGAACCATTTTTGACACCCCTGTTAAGGCAGTGACATTATTAAAAAATGGTGGCCACAAAAATGCACTGACACTTTGGCCTAATTTGGACATGGCAACTTAGGGGTTAACTCACTTTAATGTTGCCTGTTTGTGTTTTAGACATGTAATGGGGTACTGTGTGCTGGGGGGCAGCAAATGTTACACTGTTTAAAAGCTGTACACTCACTACTTTACATTTTAGCAAAGTGTAGTTTTTCTTTGTTTGTCACATGAATGGGAACGATTTACAAAAATGTGAAGCGGCGTACTCGGACTTTTGTCCGAGATATTGCTCTATAGCTGTCATACAGGATAATATACATTTACGAATCCTTTTATTTTTTGTTTTTTTACCGGTTGAATTTGTGCAGAATCCATAATGTCCTAAACCTTACGTTCAGTACACCCCTGGCACAATTACTTTTGTCATATAATGCCCCACTTTGCCTAGAAAATTGTTGCAACATGTTTTTATGGTATGACAGAAAAAAGCAGAAGAACATGAAGCTAAAATTACACATTCCTTTAACAGTGCTGGAAAATAAAAATGGCCTGGTCAAAATTTTGCCAGTGTAAGTCACTAGATTAAAATATTTACAAAAATGTGCTATGGATTCTGATAACTGTCGAAGGTGCACTGAGGGTGCCACTGAAAAATATGCCGTCACTGACGGCTTACATTCCGGAGGAACGTCATCGCGGTTCCGGCCCCGAAATGAACAGGCAACTAACGGTTTTAATGGTGAAAACCTGTAAAGAAAAACCTTTCTGTTGTGTGTCTCTGTGTGCCACACGGAAAAAATAAGAAGTACAAATCCTGTGAGAAAACCAACAAAAAAAGGTTCCAATCTCAAGAGGCATATATTTTCTTAACCGTGTTAGTGAGATATTTTCAAAAGTGACTGGTGATTTCTGGGGCTCTTGACAACGGCGAAGGCCACTGAGGGCGCCACCGTAAAGTTGTTCTCTTACCCCTCCCGTCATAACGGCTGCAGCAGATGGCTAATGCAGCCAGGGCCTTTTCATCGCGGATCCTCTATTCCACAGTGGGACGCGCAACCCAGTCACTGCTGGGTATATGCAGCGATCAGAGGACGTGGACGAGGGTCAATCGTTTGAACAACTGATGAGTAAGTATGCTATGCATACTAGCTCATTATGACTTTGCCTTGCCTTTTTCAGGCTTTACGTCCTCTTTAATGTTCCTGTGTCCACTGTGTGCAACATTGTCAAGAGGTTTACAGCCCATGGTACTGTGGTTAATCTGCCTGGGCATGAATGAAAGAGAAAGATGTATCATAGATTGCAATGAAGGATTGTTCGAATGGTGGATAAAGAATCTCAATCAACTTCTAGAGAAATTCAAGCTGACCATTAGGCACAGGGTACAACTGTGTCAGCTCACACTATACGTTGTCATCTGAATGAAAAAGGACACAATGGTAGGAGACCCAGGAGGACCCCACTACTGACACAGTACGGAAGTTTGCCAAAACTTACCAGAGGAAGCCAAAATCCTTTTGGGAGAATGTGCCATGGACAGATGAAACAAAATGACAGCTTTTTGGTAAAGCCTATCATTCTACTGTTTTCATAAAAAGAAATGAGAAAAGAATATAGTCCCTACATTCAAACATGGTGGAGGTTCACTGATGTTTTGGGGTTGAAACAAAGAGTTATCAAAGCACCAACACAGATGGAACTGTGGGAGCTTGAGGTAGCGCAGTGCCACGTCAATTGGTCAAATAATGAAAGTGAAAAAATTGACTTTCCAGGCACCAATCATAAGAAATATACAATAAACTGTTATTAACAATTAAAACATAGAGATAAAAAACACATTAAAATACTACAGTTTTACTGCAGTGGAAGCTAAACCTATCCAATATTGGTCAAAGATGTCAGAAACAAGTCATGATAGACATGTATGACTAGACTATAATGTAGAAATAAAATTAGCTCTACATGTTTTGCGAAAATCGCTTATTCAGGAGCTTTATATATATTCCAAGGAGAGAAAGAGAGAATGAGAGAAAGAGACAATCAATAATCACAACGCAATAGAACTATGTATAATAGATAGATAGATAGTCTCAAAGTATGCGGAGAACACCAAGACTGCACCCAGGAGCAAACAAATGGACACACAGCATGCAAAGTGCGCAACGGGCGATATGTGGGGGCGTGCCAGATAGAAAATGTATAAACATATGTCTATATAGATGCACCAGGAAAGTACAGCACCTAAACTGTATAGGCAAAGGAAAAGAAAGGGAAAAATAAACGTAAATGTAAAATAATTTCGGAAAACTACACCCATATCCAGACATTTTCATGCGTTGGGGTAAGGAGGATCCTACCTATGCCTACCTTAGAATGAACAATAAATATTTGTAGATTTAATCTGTAGTATGTAGCTGGGATCTTCAAATATGGCTTTAAATGTGCTTAGTGGCAAAAACATGGCATCTATAAAGTATAAAAAAACTAATTGAAAATAGTTCTAGGGGAGAAAAACTAACAGTGTGTGACTAATAACATATAGTCTCACCTGACAATTATACTCTACTTTTTATTTTTTTTAAATAACAAACATGACATACTTAATTCCACTGTGCAGCTCATTTGCACAGAGTGGCCCCAAACCTGCTCTTCTGGGGTCCCCTGGCGGCTCTCTCGGCTCCTCCCCGCATCAGATAACCCCCTGGGAGAAGCGCTCTCCTGAGGGGGTACCTTGCGGGCGCGCTCCCGACGCCGAATGCAGGACTCGGCGCTGTCCCCCGGCATCTGCGTCATTGGATTTGATTAACAGCAGCGGGAGCCAATGGCCATGCGCTGGTGTGGCTAAGGTATATTGATGACATATTTATTGTGTGTACACAACAAGCATTGGACAGTTTTGTGGACCTTCTCAACAATAACACATTCGCTGTGAATAGTGACCTGCACAATATTTAATTTCTTGACCTTCAAATTTTTAAGGATTGTGACAACTGTTTGGCCACCACACTCTATCACAAAGAGACTGCCGGAAACACCATCCTGCATGCCTCAAGTGCACATCCTACTACACTCATCCGCAGCATCCCATATGAAAAATATATCAGATTGAGAAGAAATTGTACCCACAACAAGGAATTTCAAATACCACGCAGACTTGTTGAGAGAATGACTCCTACTGCATGGTTATTTGAAATCACTCTTACGTAAGGCATTCAACAAAGCACTCCAACAGCCTATAAATGCATTACTTTATAAAACCGAGACAAAATCTGATCATAATTCAATGGTAAAATTCATTACCCAATATTCTTACCAGCAACACCAACTTAGAGATGTTTCGACCAAACATTGGCATATTTTGTGTGACGATCCAATTCTTAACAAATATATCTAATAGCCACTATGTACCCACCCGTGGGCAGCGTACTCACGAGAAAGGGATCCACAGATGTGGTCATTGTACTTTTTGTCGGTGGGTGTCCATAGGATCTAGATTTAAACTGCCCAATGGGGAACTTTTTATCCCCATTTCCAGGCAGACTGCAGCACTCAAGGTGTCTATTATATTATGACACGCAAATGTGGCACGTTTTATGTTGGTAAGACCATCCGCCAACTACACCAAAGAATAAACAATCACATCTATTACTCTATCAATGGCAAGATGTGGACTCCCATAAGCAGGCATTTAGATTCTATACCATAGATTTAATACATCGCTTGTCACCTTCCTGGTCCTAGCAGTTATACAGCAGGAACCTAGGGAGGCGACTGGGATAAAAGAATATTGCAGCAGGAAACTAAATGGATAGGATGCTTAAACGCTATGCATCCACCTGGAATTACAGGCATACCCCACTTTTAAGTACACAATGGGGTTTATTTACTAAAGCTGAAAAGTGCAAAATCAGGCTCGCTGTTGCATAGAAACCAATAAGCTTCTAATCCCAGCTTGTTCAATTAAGCTTTGGTAAAAAAAAAACCTGGACGCTCTTTAGTTTCTATGCAGAAGTGAGCCTGATTTTGCACTTTCCAGCTTTAGTAAATAAACCCCATTGTGTACTTAAAAGTGGGGTATGCCTGTAATGAGTTACAATCCTACAAATCACTTCTGTAAAGATAAACAGGTATCTGTATAAACAGTAAATGCTTTATTTATTTTGCCTGCTATTCAACCTTGTCATTTGTTGTTTTTGTATTGTGCCAAAAACTATTTTAATGATGTTTTGCTGATAATCCTTTATAAGGTACTCTTTACCTGAATGCATTCAATGCCAAAACTAAATCTGAGATGTATAATATTATACATTTAATTTGTATTACTAACTAAATCATTTTTATTGTATTTGTGTCTTTTATTTTTCTAATTTGTTTCAGTTTACATGTCTCTCGGTACTGCCTGATTGTGCCGATGGGCTGGCGTTTCACAGCAGGCCCTGTGTGCGGCCAGCAAGCCGCAGTCCATTTACCACTAATGTGGGATGGCTCTGCGGTACATGTGGGTCTAGGCTGGGCCTTTCCCCTTAGCTGTCACCCTGGGTTGCTTTTATTCCTATCAACCACAGGTCTATCCCACTCTGACCCACGCAATGCACACTCCATTGCATTGCATGGCCTTTAGGTGCTACTGGGGGAGCCCTTAGTTATAGCTCTCCCACTGGGATGCCTGCTCTGCTCGGTCCCACTTGTTGATCACCGCTATTACGAACTGCGCATGCGCTGCCTGGCTGTGATGCACATGCACCCTGTCACGGCCGAGCCAGGTGATGCTGAAGCTCTACACTGCACACCTGATTGGGGCATGTATATAAGGCACAAGTTGTAGCTTTATATCATGGCAACTACCTCCAATGTTGGATTCCTTATCCGGACAAACTTTTACTTTCTTATGCCACGTACACACGACCGGACTTTCCGGCAGACTAGGTCCGACGGAATTAGTCAGTCGGACAATCCGATCGTGTGTGGGCTAATCTGATCGTTTTTCGTTAAAAAAATCAGACGGACCTAGAAATAGAACATGTTTCAAATCTATCCGATGGATTTAATTTCTATGGGGAAAACCGTTAGTCTGTATGCTGGTCCGATGGACCAAATACGACGCAATGAAAGCCATTGGCTACTGGCTATTGAACTTCCTTTTTTAGTCCCGTTTATGTCATCACGTTCAAAACAAGCGGACTTTCGAATGGACTCTTGTGTGTGGCCAAGTCCATTCGTTCGGAACTCTGCCGAAAGTCCGTCGGGAAGACCGTCGGACCTAGTCTGCCAGGAAATTCCGGTCGTGTGTACGTGGCATAACTCTACTTGGCTGGGTATGTACCTATTGTTTCTACTCAGCGTTTGATGGCACTATCAGGATTTATAGATTATTTACGGGAGACATTCCTATCTTTACAGATGGTGTGGATTCAACCCTCTTTGTGTTTTTTGTGCTTTAAGCTTTAGCGGTATACTTAAAAAAAACTTCTTTATGATGCAAATCTCCTTGGGTTTAGTACCTGTCCAGCTCTATTGATACTGGCATTAACTTTATATACCGAGTATAATTATCAGGTGATGCCATATTTTTGCCACTAAGCACATTTCAAGCCATATTTGAAGATCCCAGCTACATACTACAGAGTAAATATACAAATATCTATTGTTCATACTAAGGTAGGCATAGGTAGGATCCTCCTTACCCCAGCGCATGAAAATATCCGGATATGGGTGTAGTTTTCCCAATTATTTTACATAGTTTATTTTTCCCTTTCTTTCTCCTTTGCCTATACAATTTAGGTGCTGTACTTTCCTGGTGCATCTATATAGACATATGTTTATACATTTTCTATCTGCCACGCCCCCACATATCTCCCGTTACGCACTTTGCATGCTGTGTGTCCATTTGTTTTCTCCTGGGTGCAGTCTTGGTGTTCTCTGCATACTTTGAGACTATCTATCTATCTATTATACATAGCTCTATTGCGTTGTGATTATTGATTGTCTCTTTCTCTCCTATATATAAAGCTCCTGAAGAAGCAATTTTCGCAAAACATGTAGAGCTCATTTTATTGCTACATTATAGTCTAGTAATACATGTCTATCATAACATGTTTCTGACACTGAATGTCTTTACAGGGTGCATGGCATTATGAAATCTGAAGACTACCAAAGAATCCTGGGGTGCAATATAAGGACCAGTGTCAGAAAGTTGGGTCTCTGTCAGAGGTCATTTCTCTTACAGTAGGACAATGACCCAGAGCACACATCAAAAGCACCCAGAAATGGTTTAAGACAAAGCACTGGAAAGTACTGAACTGGCTGAGAGACCTGGAGCAGGTGGCAAAAGAAAAGTGGTCCAAATTTCCAGTAGAGAGGTGTAACAATTTTCTGGGTGAAGTGGTGCATTTTCTGACAGAAATGCAGGGGTGCCAATAATTTTGGCCATGACTGTAGGTCATAACTAGGGATGAGCCGAACACCCCCGGGTTCGGTTCGCACCAGAACCCGCGAACGGACCTAAAGTCCGTGTGAATTTAAGAACCCTATTAATTACAATGGATGCGACCGTTCAAAATCAAAAGTGCTAATTTTAAAGGCTAATATGCATGTTATTGTCATAAAAAGTGTTTGGGGACCTGGGTCCTGCCCCAGGGGACATGTATCAATTTTTTTTTTTTTAAAAACAGCTGTTTTTTCAGGAGCAGTGATTTTAATAATGCTTAAAGTGAAACAATAAAAGTGTAATATTCCTTTAAATTTCGTACCTGGGGGGTGTCTATAGTATGCCTGTGAAGGGGCGCATGTTTCCCGTGCTTAGAACTGTCCCTGCACAAAGTGTCATTTTTGCAGGAAAAAAAAGCTATTTAAAATCACTCGCGGCTAATGAATTGTCGGCTCCCTTAACACAGAGAACAGTCATTCATTGAAAGTCATTGATAAAAAAAAAAGTCATTGATAAAAAAAAAAAAAAAAAAAAAAAAGCGTGGGGGTCCCCCCAAATTCAATTACCAGGCCCTTCAGGTCTGCTATGGATATTAAGGGGAACCCCGGCCAAAAAAAATATAAATGGTGTGGGGTCCCCCTCAAAATCCACACCAGACCCTTGAGGTCTGGGATGGATTTTAAGGGGAACCCCGGCCAAAAAAAAAAAAAAATGGCGTGGGGTCCCCCTCAAAATCCATACCAGACCCTTATCCGAGCACGCAACCTGGCAGGCCGCAGGAAAAGAGGGGGGACGAGAGCGGCCCCCCTCCCTCCTGAACCGTACCAGGCCACATGCCCTCAACATTGGGAGGGTGCTTTGGGGTCCCCCCCAAAGCACCTTGTCCCCATGTTGATGAGGACAAGGGCCTCGTCCCCACAACCCTGGCCATTGGTTGTGGGGGTCTGCGGGCGGGGGGCTTATCAGAATCTGGAAGCCCCCTTTAACAAGGGGACCCCCAGATCCCGTACCCCTACCATTTCACCAAAAAAGTGACAAAAATTGTAAAAATGTGAAATGGTAAGGGGGTACCTGGTGACCCGGGGCCACCTGGTGACCCCCTCTGACGTCATGGGGAAAGCCATAGGGAATTCCCCATGACGTCCCTGTGCGTCAGAGGGGGCGGGGTCCCCAGGTGGCCCCGCCCTCCGTTATAAAAGACCTGTCAGACGCAGCAAAGCCTCACAGCGGGAGCCTCCCATTGCGCGGAGCGGCCCAGAAGAGACACCGACGCCGTGGAAGAAGATGCCGGACGAGAAGACCAGAGCAAGAAGAAGCGGATCGGAGGAAGAAGAAGATGGAAGAAGAAGATGGAAGAAGATGCCGGAAGGAGAAGATGAAGAAACCGAAGGATGAAGAAAGGAAGAAGGAAGAAGACCAGAAGAAAGAAGATTTTAATAAAGGAATTGTCAAAGACCGTCTCCTGTCATTTTTACCATTTTTGACACTTTTTTGGTGAAATGGTAGGGGTACTTTTGTACCCCCTTACCATTTCACACAGGGGGGGGCAGGATCTGGGGGTCCCCTTGTTAAAGGGGGCTTCCAGATTCCGATAAGCCCCCCGCCCGCAGACCCCCACAACCAATGGCCAGGGTTGTGGGGAAGAGGCCCTTGTCCTCATCAACATGGGGACAAGGTGCTTAGGGGGGGGACCCCAAAGCACCCTCCCAATGTTGAGGGCATGTGGCCTGGTACGGTTCAGGAGGGAGGGGGGCCGCTCTCGTCCCCCCTCTTTTCCTGCGGCCTGCCAGGTTGCGTGCTCGGATAAGGGTCTGGTATGGATTTTGAGGGGGACCCCACGCCATTTTTTTTTTTTGGCCGGGGTTCCCCTTAAAATCCATCCCAGACCTCAAGGGTCTGGTATGGATTTTGAGGGGGACCCCCACGCCATTTTTTTTTTTTTTGGCCGGGGTTCCCCTTAATATCCATAGCAGACCTGAAGGGCCTTGTAATTGAATTTGGGGGGACCCCCACGCTTTTTTTTTTTTTTTTTTTTTTTTTATCAATGATTTTTTTTTTTTTTTTATCAATGACTTTCAATGAATGACTGTTCTCTGTGTTACGGGAACCAGCAATTCATTAGCCGCAGATGGCTGCCTTAGATGACACAACAGGATGAAGAAAGGAAGGAAGGTGTTTTAATGTGATACTGCAATGCTGTACTAACAGCACGCACACACTAATCCCCAGAATCACAGCACAGATAATGTCAGCAGTCAGCAGCACTGCAGAATGGATCACAGCCACATATCACTGACACGCCGGAACACAATAAACGAGGCCGCCGGCGCGGCGGCCTTATATAATGTGGGGCGTGTACTAAACCCCCTGAGCTATAATTGGCCACAGGCATCCTGCCTGTGGCCAATTATGGCTCTCCTCGCCGCTGGCTCTATGATTGGCCAAGCATGCGGGGTCACAGTGCATGCTTGGCCAATCATCAGCCAGCAATGCACTGCGACTGGCGCAGTGCATTGCGGGCCGCTCGCATCACACGAATTTGATGCGAGCGGCCCAAATAGTTCTGGGCTCACCGAGCGGGCGAATGCCCGATGTTCGATTCGAACATGGGTTCGAAACGAACACCGGGCCCATCCCTAGTCATTTATCATGCCCTTCTTACTGACATGGACCAAAAGTAACAGATTTATTTTGCATTTTTTTTTTTAGCTATGCAGTATGATAGTGACTTATGGAAAATATACTAGCTTTTTAGCTATGCGGTATGATAGTGACTTATGGAAAATATACTAGCATTAACTGTTGTTTTAGTATATTTAAATTTCACATTTTTAACTACAGTTGCTTTGTACAGAGGAATGCTATGAGCTCTTAGCCTTAAGCATATTTCATACAATCATCCCTGAAAAACCAGAGCTGCTACAGAAAGGTGGAGTTTTCTGAAGGCGGTGATTAGAGAGGGTGTACACTTGCTATAATCTCTCAAGGCTCATTAAGCAGACAAGTTCCCTCTTTGTGACTTATACTGGAGAACAGCACCCAGCAATGACCACACAGGGGGTCCTTAATGAAGGGCAGGAAAATGAAATGGTATGGCACATTTTATTTGTTTATTTTACATACAAACATGATGCTATTTAATGTACCTCTTCATTTAAATGAACTATTGATTTATGACTGAAACATACTGGGTGGAAATGGGAATCGTTACAAATACACAATATATAAAAGTTCTAGAGACAGATTATAATAGTATGTCTGAAAAACTGCAGTGTTACTGAATGTAGCTGAATATCATGTTTCGCAAGTGTTGAAAATAATTAACAAGTGTTCTGAGCCTGTAGCATTCCAAATTCCAAAGTAGCAATCTGATTATTATAATAACCTGCCATACTTTAATCCCTTAATTTCCCCTCACTATATTGATCAGTAAAAATAATCATGGGGTTACAGGTAGGCTCATGCATGTATTAGCTAACTCCCAAATATTTTTTTATTACTAATACATAAACACACATGCCCATTTTGTGGAACATGTATGCTTTTACACTATGTAGTTACCTCTGGGGCCATCCTTATTTGGGAAACCAGATTGGCTGGGGGCAATCAACCCAGAAGGGATCTATAAGCATTGCTACAATTAATCTTATCATCGCCTTAGAGCTGAGCTGACACAAATGTTGCCATGACTGGACAATCTAATGTAAATTTAGTAAGTCTACCTGATTTAATATAAACTGAATTGATTGTTTTGGCATGCTCTCACAGTAGATATTATTGGTAAATCTAATGCTAACCAAATATAAAATCTACCAGACTAGATATAGCTCACAGCAAGCCAGCAGCATGACCGCGATATACTGCCAGTCTAGATGTCTACAATGTAACTAGGTGCTATGTGAATATTATGCTTCACATGCTTGTAATTTCAGGAAATAAGATGAAATATTATGATAACTCTTCGGTAGGAGGAAGTGTTTTTAAAGGTTGCGTTAAGAAAATGAAATGGTATGTCAATGGTATGTGTTTTTTGGACAGTCTGGTTTCTTAACCTCCCTGGTGGTATGATTATGTCTGGAATTTTGTACCAAAAGCGGTACAATTATTCTGCATGGAAATTTGGCGTTTTTATATTGTAGGCATGCAATTCTTATGAATAACTCACTTAAATCTGTCCAAACCAGAGTCTAGTAGACACCCCGGATATGATAAAGTTTGAAACACAAAATCATAAATTATAATATAATAAATAACTATAAAAATTATTCAATAATTTAATCAAATCAAAAACACTGAAATTTGCTCGGTTGTAGAATTGTCGCTGTCATTAAATTTATGTTTGATGACGAATTGTGATTCTAATTTATTATCGCTGTTTTCTAGCTGATCTAAAACCACTTTTGACATAAAGGGACACTTTTTGGTTGCTATGGACAATCTCCAGTTTCCAGAAAATTTTTTTTTATTTATTATATAAAATTACATGCAGGGCACTGGACAGACCACTAGGGACAAAGGGGATGTGTATTTTTTTTTTACAGTACTGTAATCTGTAAGATTACAGTACTGTATGTGTATTGTGTGTTTTAACTTTTTTGAATTTGGCGCCGATCTCCGCTCCCGTGCATCGTAACGTCACGGGGAATGGAGATCAGCAGCACTCGGGTACTGTGTGAATCGAGCGAGGAGACAGCTCGCACACACAGCGGGAGGACATCGCAGGATCCAGGGCACAAGGTAAGTAAGTCTCCTTGTATCCTGCAATGCGAGTCTGGCTCGGGGATACCGCTTATGGTACTAAAGTTCCACCCCGAGCCAGACTCAGGATTACCGCCAGGGGGGTTAATAGTTTTCAGCAGATGTACACTCTGCTCTATCAAAAAAAGTTACCTTTGTGCAGGACCAGTATATATGTGCCTTCAATGATTTGTATAATTTGTATATTTGTGGAGCAAATAGGTCACTGCCTACTGAGAGTGCAACCAGTTCCTATCAATGTGTTAAGTGGCAGGGCATTTAAAGTGCTTGTAACCCCCCCCCCCCCCAAAAAAAAATATATATATATATATATATATATATATCCATTATTAAATATAACCAGGTGGTAAGAGAGATCTGTGGGGCTTTTATACATGTAATCATTGTAAATAGTTCCTATACTACTATTTACAGGCATACCCCACTTGCCCAATGGGCTTTATTTACTATAGCTGGAGAGTGCAAAATCAGGCTCACTTCTGCATAGAAACCAATGAGCTTCCAGGTTTTATTACCAAAGCTTAATTGAACAAGCTGGGGTTAGAAGCTAATTGGTTTCTATGCAGAAGTGAGCCTGATTTTGCACTCTCCAGTGATAGTAAATAAATCCCATTTTGTACTTAAAAGTCGCGAATGCCTATATGTCCCTTAGTTAATAAATATCTACTCAAAAGCTAAAAGGCTGAGAGATATAAAAAATGTATTTTAAGTTTTAAATTTCGTGATGAAATTTTAATTATTTTTTATACAGTTTGCAAAGGTCCCTGATTCTGTCTTGATATTAGGGTTGCAACCTGTCCGGGATTCATTTGCACAGTCCAAGTTTTGAATCATGTGTCTGGGTTTAAGTCCCCCTGAAACCTGGGCACATTATTCAGACTGGAATGTGGATTGAAACAGGGCCTGACAGGAGGGTGAGGGGGCACTATGCGCACCGCATTACCACTCTCTTTGGAGCCCCCGAAGGTGTCCCAGGTCTGTTATCCTATAGTGTATGCTAAAAAACAAAACAACCCAATACTGTTTATCCTCACACTAGAACCATGTATATGCACAATAAATGATAATTTATCAGTTAAAGGACTATGTTTAGGATCCACACATTGCAAAATAGCCACCTACGCAGATGATCTTCTATTTGTCCTTACACAACCCCATATATCAATCCCCAACCTGATTAAAGATTTTGAACTGTTCGGATACATGGCCAATTTCAAAATCAATTATGAGAAATCGGAGGCGCTTAACATATCCTTAGGCCCGGGGCAACTGCAGCATACCAAGTCCAACTGCCCCTTTAAGTGGGTAGATACCAAGCCCAAGTACCTAGGGACATGGCTTACTCGAGAGTTGGATAGCCTTTACTCACAAAATTACCTTCCCTTTTTACATAATTTACGGCGGGACCTTCAGCTCTGGAATCTCAAGCCGCTGTCGTGGTTTGGGAGAGCAGCAGCAGTAAAGATGACAGTATTGCCCAGGGTGCAATACACTCTGCCCATCAAACTGCCCAAAAACTTCTTCTCCCTATTACACACGACATTGAGAGAATTTATCTGGGCTGGGAAGAAATCCTGAATTAGCATGCTAACCTTGACTGCACCAGAACCGGAAGGAGGTATTAACCTACCTAATTTCAAACATTATTACTACGCGACACATTTAACACGAATCCTAGACTGGAACTGTCATGCATCCTCCAAAGATTGGGTGGGAATAGAAAGCCTACAGACGAAGACCCCGTTGAGATTCCTACCATGGGTCAATAAAGAGGCAGGCTGTACCAACTTAACCCTACACCCTACAATAGGACCAACACTGGAGATTTTCCACATACATGTCACAACAATATAATCTCGCTTCCACTCCTGGTCCCTTGATCCCACTGATTCATAACAAGGCATTTGCATTAGGAGATACGACGATGTCCTTCCCACACAGAGAGGATAATACACCCATGACTATTGCACATTGTGTAGATAGGAGCAGACTCAAAACTTTTGATGAGCTAAACATAGAACTGCAGGCGAAACATTTTACTTACTGGCAAAACAGGCAATTACATGATTATGTCCACTGCACTGCCAATAGACAACAATTTCTGAGAGAACAAACTTGGTTTGAACAGTTGTGCATCAAGGGAGAACCAGTGAGTAAAGCCACTTCACTAATGTACAACTGGCTACAGACTAATAGGAACAGACAACCAGGCAAACACAAAAAGGATTGGGAAACAGCCCTCAAAAAGACCTTCACAGAGGAACAATAGGGGAACGCATGCATTCTAGCACACAAGTGTTCCATCAGCACCAGCACCCAGGAAACTTCCTATAAAGTGCTAACAAATTGGTACTTTTCCCCCGGCCAGATTGCACGCATGGTACCCAGAGGCATGAGAGAACTGTTGGAGGTGTGGCATAGATAAGGGCACCATGCTGCATATCTGGTGGGATTGCCCGCTTCTGCGTGGCTTCTGGGATGAGGTCTGCACTCAGATCCTCGCTATAACAGAAACTGAACTGAATTTTACACCTGAGTGCTGTTTGCTACACATATCAAACTACTCACTAAGTAGGTATAAAAAATCGGTTGTTCGCCACATGCTAAACGCAGCAAAAACAATTACTGACAGCATTCCAAGACACTGGAAGTCAACACACACACCTACAATTAGGGAGTGGTTATCTGAGGTGGACTAATATTATGGGCCGTATACTGAAACATATGCAAATTCTAAAATTAATGGCTATAATGTACTGTATGATGCCCTATGAGAATGTATTGGTGTTGCACACATGTTGTTAAGACGATTTATTTGCACAATAAAAACTTTTTATTGGAAAAAAAAAAAAAACAAGTGGCAACCCTACTTGATATCAACCTCCTGCAATCCCTGCTAGTGATATTAGAATCAAGTCAGAAGTCACAGGGGTTAATTTACTAAGGCTAGTTTCACACTGGGATGCACAGCGTTCAGAGCTTAAGTGCTGCTCCTTTTTGCAGCGCTTTAGCAGCACTTTTGCGCCGTTTTTGGCCACTAGCAGGGCGCTTTTTACCCCAAAAAAAGGGTAAAAAGTCCAGTTTTGCAGCACTTTCAAAGCGCTCCCCATTCATTGCAATGGTCTTTTGCTTTTTGGCAGAGCTTAATTGAACAAGCTGAACTTAAAAGCTGATTGGCTACCATACACAGCTGCACCAGATTCTGCCCTCTCCAGTTTTAGTAAACAAATCCTAGTGAATTTGGCTGTTTGTTCCAAGCTGTGTGTTGTGAGGAAGGGCTGAATCACTTCACCAGCAGTTCACTTATTAAACTGCTAAAGGGGGTCAAAGGATCACTTACCAGTTTACTTTCAAGCAGCACCCAGTTAGGGTTGCCACCTGTCCAGGATTCACCTGTACAGTCCGGGTTTTGAATTATGTGTCCAGGTTTCAGACTGTCTGAAACCCGGACACATTATTCAGATGGGGCTGCAACTCCCCCTCCAACTTAGGTTATTCTCCCAGTGTGGCGCAGATTCCCTCTGTTGCCCGGGTTTCACCAACCTATGCTCCCCATTAACCAAGTACCACAACCACCCAGTGCATAAGCCCCCTCCCTCCCTTCTCTGTCCTGCAGATGTAAGGGGTACTCTGTGGACTCTAAAGTAAGGGGGTGCTTTGGGGACCCTGATTTAATGGGGAATGCTGGGGATTCTGATGTAAGTGGGGGCTTTGGTAAGCAGAGTTATATTTTTATACCACGGTCCAAAGTGTTCCCCGTAAAAAAATAAAATATATGCTGCGTACCGGTAAAGTGTTCACGTTTGGCTTGAAGAAAAAGTGGCAACTCTACACCCAGTGCTTACATACTCCATGTTACAGCTGCCCTTTTCTAAACAGCTTTTCAGGGCAGAGGCTCAACTCTGGGTAGAAAAAACTTTCATTTAAATACAATATATTTGTCAAAAGCTACAAAAGATATAAAAACACTTTATAAGGAACCAAATGCCATTGCAATCCCAGTTATTACCTTGTAAAGGTAGCAGTGCTGTGACATCATCACTGTGCTGTACAGTGTGTAGTAGGAGCCCAACAAGTACACCCACTACAAGCTGCTTGCAGAAAACTAAGGGATGAAGCAGCTACAAGACCAGTCACTCTGCATAGAGACCATGTTTCAGACCGGATTACTGCAAATGAGAATACTTATGCCACTTTTATTTAGACAACATTTGGTTAACACAGAGTTTAGCGTTAAATGGTATTTAAACCCAAGAACAAAAATGTAACATATTGCAGCTTACCAGTTGAAAGATATGATGGCTGTATTAGTTTATTGTGTCAGGCTTTTTATGCTTTCTTTTCACCTAGTGATCCAGTAACACACTTTCTGCCCTAGAGCGGAAACTCATCCATGTATTGTATTTATAGAGGAGCAGCATTGTCACCCTAGAACAGGAAGTGTGTTAGGACTACAGATTACCTCCTTCTCCCCTCATCTCCATAACATAGGGTGGGTGTTCTGTAGTTCTAACAAACTTCCTGATAACATTGTTTTAGATAAAGAGTGCAGAGGACACAGAGCTGGGCTCTGGATTTATGGTGATCAACAGGTATTGTTTGCACTTATGGAAAGATATATAACACATTGATTTACTAAGGCTGGAGAGTGCAAAATCTGGTGCAGTTGTGCATGGCAGCCAATCAGCTTCTATCTTCAGCTTGTTCAATTAAGCTTTGACAAAAAAAAACCTGGAAGCTGATTGGTTTCTATGCAGAGCTGCATCAGATTTTGCACTCTCTGGTTTTAGTAAATCAACCCGGGTGTTACTACCACAATGTAGATATAAATTATTTTGTCTGGTTGGTCTCATTAAAATGTAGATTAGTGTTTCTCAACCTTTTTTCATTTGTGACACCCTTTCAAAATATGCAACATTTCAAGCACGCCAGTCTTATAAAACCAGTCCACCTAGATTAGAAAACTAGTCCTAATTACTGTCGTTCTATCCAGAGATAATCAATGCCTTCAGCATCTACCTGCACACTTTGCTTGCTCTTTTATGTGCCCGTTTGCAATACATTTGCTATGACAGCATAATTGCCTTTTGGAAGAAAACCTTAATTATATCTATTCTTAATAATGTTCAATCCTTCCTCCTCCTACCTATCCTGCCTAACCTGTTTAAAAAAGATCTGTATACCTACCTAATTTTAATCTGCTCCTGTCCAGCTATGTGAGCCGGCAGCTCTTTGTAAGGGAGCGTTCTACAACTGCTCCCATCCCCAGCTCCTTCTTCTCCACTGCAGCTACCACTCAATGACACATGGGAACAGTAGCTATGGGATCATATGAGCAGACCAAAGTGGATTAAAAATAAGGAAGTATACAGGTTAGGTAGGAAAGGCAGGAGGAGGTAGGAAGAATATCGTTAGAAATAGATAGCGTTAAGCTAGCCATAGACGGTTCTAACCTCGGCCAGTTCAGCAGTGACTGGCTGAGATTTGAGCAATCTATGGGCAGGCCTAATGTACCCAAGTCAATCCATTGATTAAGTGTAAAGAGATATCCGCACTTAGTACATAAAGTAGCCAGCAGCTGGGCACTATAATCCAGATGTCAGGCACAAAGAAAAATTTTAAATAAAAGTGCAGCACTAGGGCAAAAAGTGCAATTCATGTGAATCACATAACACATGTGATGTGCATACATCCAAAAATGGTATAGTAAAGTGCAATTGTGCAATAATTGATGCAGTTTGAAATGAAATAAATCATAATATATGTGCAGTGTAGTATCACAAGTGCAAACAATGTGCAAACAAAAAGTAAAAGTTCATATGTAGCTGATTTACATCAGAAGGAGTCCCATGAAGAGGGGGTGTATTCAGGGCTGCTGATAGGGGGGGACCACCAGTCCTCCTGTAGGGGGCCTGGGCACACAGGGGGGCCCAAACAGCAGAAGGAATCAGTGCAGTCGGATGGAGGGGCAATTACAGGATGCCCTGTGCGGCTCTCTGCACAGCTGCTGGCTTCCCTGTCCAGTTGATCAAATGCTTGGCAGCGTGATACCCATCACCACAAATAAAATGAAGGCTTACCAAATGATGATCAAATGCTTGGCAGCGTGATACCCATCACCACAAATAAAATGAAGGCTTACCAGAAAGCCAGCGACCCCCCCTTATTCAGGGAGGTTGCAAAGCGCTTTGTTGGATCTGTGATCCACAGAAAAGATGTCCTGACGTCTCTCCACCGTAGCCTCAGAAGATACACACCAGGAACTTCACAGCTGATCAGGGCATGGGCATTGATTGTCTTGGGTACATTAGCATCTTGGATCTTCGGCATGCGATTATTGCCAGTGGCTATAACCGCTAGCAATAATAAATGTGTTCTCCTACAAGAGATGGCTCCCCTTACCCCCCCACAGGAAGAACACAATAGCTTCACAGGAGGGATTCCCCCATTAACGCTGACTGTGTTTGATAGAGGAATCAAGCAATTTTGGTTCAGAAGTGCTACCCATTCATTGCAATGGGCAGGGGTGTTTTAGGAGCGCTGCTTACATCGCTCCCAAACCGCCCCAACGATGCTGCTTGCAGGACTTTTTCAAACGTCCTGCAAGCGCACCGCCCCAGTGTGAAAGCACTCAGGCTTTCACATTCGGGCGGCATAGAAGGCAGTTTTCAGGCACTTTACAGGTGCTATTTCTGGCGCTAAAACACTTGAAAACTGCCTCAGTGTGAAAGGGGTGTAAGGATTATGCTGTCCTGGGTTAGTCTGAGTGAAGATGTTTTCTGAAATCACATTTTTTCGGCCCTGTTCCATTGGATAACTTACAAACCATGGACACATTCATCCTGCTCAAAGGATGTGATCCATTGCACAAAAGGTAAAAAAATACAACACAATACTGTAGACTCATCCAATCACAGTTCACAGTGTCTCATCTGAGCACTGCCTCCGATATGTCAAATCACTGTAAATCCTTCATTGCAATTCCTTGCATTTTACCGTCTTGTCACATAACCCCCATGGGTTCATTATTTTTCCTGCATATCAACTCACTCCTGACATCCTTCATCCCATCAAAAATTATCCTGGACCATCTTAGTTTGACCACACATACAATACAATTCCCCCTGCATTGCCAGCTCTTTATCTATACCTAATTTTTTCCTTTCTTTCTGTGTGTCAAAAAAAGAAGAAAGTTGACTGATTCCTATGGTCATTGTAGAGCGTTAGAGTCTGTTTCTTAGGCTAATGGGTAATCAGGTCCAGGTTATTTTAGTACCAGACAAATATCTTCAAAAAAGTGCCCTAGTAAACTTGACTACCTTTTCAAACCTTCTTTTTGTCTGACAGGAGCTGTTTGGATACAGAACAGAAAAATGTCGAAGTATCCTTTGTGTTATCGGTTACATCTTTACACTGGGGTTCCTTAAAATACTTTTCTACTGGAAGCCTGAACTTGATGTCTGGTGTCACTGTGTGTCCTGTACTTTGGAAGAAGCCAATGTATTCTTGCTCAGAAGCACAGTAAGTAAACAATCCATAACAACAATTTATTCATTTGTATCTCTGTGGTTTTCAGTCATGTGGGCCATATCCACAGTACTGGGCTCTAATGAAGTGTTGTTATCTACTAAACTGACAAAATGCCTTCTAAATGGTTCAAAAGTGCCTAATAATGGCATTGTTCCCCTGTGCGCTTAGGCCACAACTTTTGTCATTAGCTATGCTGTAACAGAAATTGTCCTGCAAATTTCTCCTGATTGGACCTCTCTTACTCTGCAGAATCCTGAACTGTTGATAAGCATACCTGCTTCAAAATATCTGGTATGCTGTTGCAAGCCTTAAAGCCAAGCTTCAGGAAATCTGAAATCCCTACTTGTGGTGGGGCTGTGCCGACACTGCAAGGGCTCACTGCTTGTTCAGGTCTAGGGGAGAGTAAAAGCATTTAACTTACCCAATCCGCCACTCCCCTCGCAGATGGCGCTCCCCCATGCACTGGCAGTAGACTGCTGGAGCATTGGGAAAGAGTAGGCTGCGGAGACTGGCCTAGTGGTCGAGTGGAGGGCCAGAAAAATGAATCTCCGTTTTTATGCCTCCTAGACCTAAATAAGCAGGGCTGTGTTTTGCCTACATAGGAGACATGGAACACCTGTGCATCCCATGCATCCCATGCATGGAAAACGTGGCCCTCACACGAGTGTAGTCTTAAGTACGCCCATGCGAACAAGACCTTCATTTTATGTGTTCTTTTATGGTGCAAAATGTAGCATTATTACAGGCAATTGTAGTTCATGCTACTAAAATGTTATCTGTTCCCCATAACTTATTTTGGGGTTTGAAACAAGTGAAAATGACTATGACTTGTTATGCAGGTCACTGGGAAACATTATGACCACAAATAATGAGTACTGTGTGTCTTAATCATAGATCTCAGCATAATATATAAAATATGGCATTTAGTGTATACCAAAAACATATTATTAATGCATTTTTTTAGTGTAGCTTAGCGTATGCATAGCTATTTTTTAGTGTTGAGTGGAAAAAAATGAGGCTTAAGCCTCTGTGAGTTGTTTTTTTTATTTATTTTTTGTCTCATTGCTTTTTGTCTCATTTGCTGTTTAGATATGCTTTAAGTGGCATAAACTTATTTTTATGTTTATAGAAAAGTGTTGCCAGCTTATCAGGAATAATGAAATCTCTGATAATATTGGGAAGCAATGGGCGGTATTTTCAGACTTCATTTGTAACCTCAGACACCTTTAGCCTCATTTTACCCGGAGTGTACTGATTACACAGAACAAATGTACTATAAACACAAAGTCCTCTCACAATCTGAAAATGTATCTCATGCTCTGTTTGCAGTGTGGGGACTTGTGTGTGAAAGTGTATTATTATTATTGTAGCCATTTACACTGGAATTTCCTAATTTAATAAATTGTGTTGGCTATCGATGATAGCAGAAATTAGTGGCAGTGGGGAAAAATATTCAGAATTTTACAGATAAAAGCTCTCTGTTCTGTAATAGGTATGGCCGGTTCTCCCTTGTGACATGCAGTAATGCACATTACATGCGTCGGTTTGCTAGGGAGTCAATCACTTTGAATGGTAAATAAGCGCACTGAAGGAACACACCCCAGTACAACAATCATACAGTATGTTGGGTTCTCAAAAAAGGGCCAGGTGAGGTTTTGCTTGGTGTTCATTGGCAACTGGTTCAAAAAGAATAGACTGCTTTATTCAACATGCATTTACGTGCATGCATTTCCACACCAGAACTGTGTGAGCCTGGCCTAAATTTTAGGCCCCCGCAAAACAACAAAACGATACAATAAAATAAAACTGCTTTCTTTCAGGTAGAGAGGTAGTGAAACTTGATTGAGAAATAAGAACTCCAGAACTTCATTCCTAAGTGTAAGCTGTTGATAGTGGAAGTCTTTTGAAAATGTACCCTTCATAAAAGGCTAGGCTCACATAAAGCCCTTTCCTGTGTGCCGTGTTTGCATGGGCACAGCAGCCCATTCATTTGAATGGTCTGCTGTACCTGCAGGAAACTCTGGAAAAAGATCCCTGCACCTTTTCAAAATGGCAGCTTCACTGAAACTGTATGGTGCTTTTGCACCATACGGTTTCATGCACCTGAAAATGTGCTGCGTTTTCAGATGCATGGGGGTGCCATCGAGAATTAAAGTGACATTAAAGCTTTGTTTTTGTTTTTTATTATTAAAATAACAAACATTGTATACTTACCTGCTCTATGCAATGGTTTTGCACAGAGCAGCCACGATCTGCCTTTACTGAGATCCCCCGCCGGGCTTCAGGCCCCTCGATTTTCAGAAAGGGCCCCCATGGAAAGCGGCTTTCCATGGGGGCCCTTTCTGAAAATCGAGGGGCCTGAAGCCCGGCGGGGGATCTCAGTAAAGGAGGATCGGGGGGCTGCTCTGTGCAAAACCATTGCACAGAGCAGGTAAGTAAAAAACAAAAACAAAGCTTTAATGTCACTTTAATTCTCACCCGTGCATGCTCATTTCAGAGCCACCCTGTCTGCGTGTATTGACACAGAGTGGGAGGCTCAGCCCTACCCCACCCCACACTCGCTCGGCACAACATTTGATTAACAGCAGCTGGAGCCTGGGGGGCTGGGGCGGATTTTGCAACACAGGTTTTTCACCTTAATGCATTGAAAGCATTAAGGTGAAAAAACGTAAGGCTTTAATGGCACCCTCACGCGTCTACTAAAAAGTAGTGCATTTTGCCTGCAGGTGTCTGCGGGTATGGGAAAGCATGTCATTTACATGCATTCCTGCACCCACATAAGTGTGAATCTAGCCTAGGGCTGAAAGGAAACAGGCTTTTGTATCAGAGATAATATATTAGAATAAATAGTGTGTGTAAATAGATGTATACCCTGAATAACATTTGCTGAAGCATTGCATGTCATAAACAGTTGGCTTACTTTTTAAATAAAACAATGTCCTTCTTCCTTTGTTGCATCTCAGTTCTAATGATAACCTTGCATTGGGATGTGCACCCCAAAGCTCAAACACACATGGGTGGGTGTGTATATATATATATATATATATATATATATATATATATATATATTGTAGCAGAGCGTCCCAGAGAGAGCCAGGAGAAGTCCTGTTCGGGGTTTATACATCTCCCAGGCTCCTCTCATATACATTCAGAGGTCTCTGAGACATGATCCAGTTCGGATCTTAGTCCTCCTTTCCAGGCTAATTTAAGCTCACCTGAGAAACAGCCTTTGCTCTCTGCCTGGGACACACAAACAGGGATGGTTTGTGAGGAGCCAAAAGGTTGGTAAAACCCTTTAAAAAACTCTTTACAGAAGCTGACAAGCGGTAGGCTTGCTCAGCCTGATAGTTAGAGACGGTGTATGTTATAGTTAGAGCCGAGACACGGCTAGGACTTTTGTTTGGTTATTTCTGTTTTGATGTGTTTTCTGGAAGACTGTGCAGCACCTGTATATGGACTTGTATTTAAATCAAATAAACCCAGCACTGTTTTCACTACCTCAAGTGGATTTGGTATCTGTGCCTTACTAAACAGCCCATCCCAGCTTTGTACCTGCTACCTGTCCCCCAGGTTACATATGGTGGATTTCAGCGGGCAGCTGTAGTAAGTTACTACTTAAAAGGCCAGTACCTAGAGTAACTAAACATGGAGGAAATCCTAAAACAGTTGATGATAACCAACGCTGCACTTCAAGCTGCACAACAGCAAGCAACCGCTGAACAGCAGAAAACAAATGCTGCACTACAGCAAGCAAACGCTGCACAGCAGAAAACAAACGCTGCACTCCACGCTGCACAACAGCAAGCTAATGCTGCAATCCACGCTGAACAGCAGAAAACAAACGCTGCACTCCACGCGGCACAACAGCAAGCAAACGCTGCACAACAGCAAGCTAATGCTATCACACAGGAACAAACGCAGAGGCTGTTTGAACAGCTAGCCACTGCTGCAATAGCATATAGAAAAACCTTGTCTGAGGTTGTGGAGACAATAGCACAGTGGTCACCTGCTAAGGTTGATAATGTTGGAGACAAGCCCTCAGCCATCCATGTGGCTCGCTTTTTGTCCAAGATGACTACAGATGATGATCCAGAGGCCTTTCTGTTAACGTTTGAATGGACCGCTGAGAGGGAAGGTTGGCCTAAAACCCAGTGTGCAGGACTGGTCGCCCCGTTGCTTACTGGGGAATCGCAGAAGGCCTACTATGATTTGGAGTCAGCAGAAGCAGCAGACTATGAAAAGGTCAAACAGGAAATACTGGCACGACTTGGTGTCACTTTGGCAGTTCGAGCACAGCGGGTCCACAGCTGGTCCTTCCAAGACGAGAAGCCTCCAAGATCGCAGATGTTCGACCTAATTCACCTGGTGAGGAAATGGCTACAGCCGGAGTCCCTGTCTGGGCCACAAATAGTGGAGCGTGTGGTCATGGACCAGTTTCTGAGGCCACTACCCATTTCCCTGCAGGAGTGGGTGAGTCAAGGAGACCCCAATTCGGCAACCCACCTGGTGGAACTCGTTGAAAGGTATTTTGCTGCAAAGAACCTGGTCACCACCCCTACAGCCGCACGGACTTTCCGCCCAAAGCCACGGTCTCCCCAGGCAACCGGTAAGACTGTTCCAGGGGAAGTGGGTGGTAAGCATGGCAAGGAAATAGGGGGGAGGATTTTTGGTGCCAGGACTGAAGCTTGGCATCCCAAACAAGGGAAGCCAGTGCCTGTCAGCAAACCAAACTGGGGAAACGTCAGGTGTTTTCGTTGCCAAGAAATGGGACATGTTGCGGCAAATTGTCCATTGACAGATGAACCAATGCAGTGTGATTTATCTATTAGAAGGCAGTCTATGTTTGCAGCGGTTTCATGCACTGCAACCCCAAATATGAGAAAACCAATGTGCCAAATGACTGTGAATGATAAGCCTATTACAGCCTTGCTGGACTCTGGAAGTCTAGTGACTTTGGTTACAGCGGAAATGATTATACCTGTGAAGTATCATGCTAAAAATGTTGCTGTGATCTGTATACATGGGAATACCCGGGAGTATCCTGTAACCACTGTTCAGTTTAAAACTGGTTTAGGTACGGTGACCCATCCGGTTGGACTTGTTCCCCACTTGGTGCATGAGGCCATCATTGGTAGGGACTTCCCTAAGTTTTGGGAACTGTGGGATCATCCCAACTCGGTCGCAGTACCTGACTCAGTCGCAGAGCCAGAATTCCTGGCCACTACTGACAACGTGGGTTCAGGGGACTCTTCTCAGGGCTCCCCGGCTTTTCCTCTATCGGTTATGGCAGGAGAGCTGGAGGACCCTGAGGAGATCCCCACTACCAGTAGAGCCGGACAGCCGTCTGCTGACCCCGAGCCTATGTTAGAGTTTGATGACCTTAATGTGCATAAGGAAAATTTTGGTACTGAGCAGAGAAAAGACCATACCCTTTCCAGGGCCTGGGAAAATGTAATAGTGATTAATGATGTACCTGTCAAACCCGGGGACAGGCCCTGTTTTCCTTATTTCAGCAGCAATGAGGATTTACTGTATCGTGTATGTAAAATGAATGATGAAGTGGTTGAGCAGTTGGTGGTCCCTAAGCCATACAGACGGCTGGTGTTAGAACTTGCCCATGGGCACTTGCTAGGAGGCCATTTAGGGGTTGAAAAAACTACTGAAAGGGTGTTGCGCAGGTTTTACTGGCCCGGGATACAGAAAGATGTTAAGAATTACTGTCAATCCTGTCCTGTGTGTCAGATGTCAGCCCCACTATCCCACTTCCGAAGTCCTTTAGTGCCCTTGCCTATCATTGAAGTGCCCTTTGAGAGGATTGCCATGGACCTTGTGGGCCCACTTCCCAAGTCTGCCCGGGGTCATCAGCATATCCTCGTAATCATGGATTATGCTACCCGTTACCCTGAAGCAGTTCCCCTACGTGCCGCGTCTGCTAAAAACATTGCCAAAGAACTGTTTATGGTGTTCAGTCGGGTTGGCATCCCGAAAGAAATCCTTACAGACCAGGGCACCCCGTTTATGTCACAAATAACTAGGGAGCTCTGCAAGTTATTTAAGGTGACGCAGCTGCGAACCTCAGTGTATCATCCTCAAACGGATGGCTTATTGGAACGCTTCAATAAGACGTTAAAGAGCATGTTAAAAAAGGTTGTGGACAAGGATGGGAAAAACTGGGACTTCCTGATACCATACTTGATGTTTGCCATCAGAGAGGTTCCCCAGTCCTCTACGGGGTACTCCCCATTTGAGTTGCTTTATGGGAGACACCCTCGGGGACTCTTAGACATAGCCAAAGAAACTTGGGAGGGAGAACAGACACCCCATAAAAGTGTCATTGAGCATATTGCCCAAATGCAGGAGAGGATTGCAGCAATCATGCCAGTGGTAAAAGAACACTTACTGCAGGCCCAGGCAGCCCAACAGAGAATATATAACAGGGGGGCACAACTCCGTGTTTTCTCACCTGGTGACAGGGTCCTGGTGTTAGTTCCCAGTGGTGAGAGCAAGTTCCTGGCTAAGTGGCAGGGTCCCTTTGAAGTAATTGAGAGAGTTGGGGAGGTCAACTACAAGGTTTATCAACCAGGGAAAAGGAAGCCCGAACAGGTTTACCATATAAACCTGTTAAAACCCTGGAAGGATAGAATGGCGTTAACTGCGAGGCCTCTCCCAGTAACGCCTACGGGTACTGAGTCCCCTCTCATCCCTGGGGTCACGATTCCAGACACCCTCTCATATTCCCAAAAACAGGACACTAGAGAATTCCTGATAAGAAATAGAGAGAAGTTTTCAGAGTTACCTGGCACGACTTCAGCAGTTCAGCATGATATTGTTACTGAACCTGGGGTACGTGTCAAGCTCAAACCTTACCGAATTCCTGAAGCAAGGAGAAAGGACATCAGCAAGGAAGTTAAAAAAATGTTGGAGCTGGATGTCATTGAGGAATCCAATAGTGACTGGTCTAGCCCCATCGTGTTAGTCCCAAAACCGGATGGCACGTGGAGGTTCTGTAACGACTTCAGGAAACTTAATGCGGTGACAAAGTTTGACACATACCCAATGCCCAGAGTAGACGAACTTATAGACCGACTTGGCAAGGCTCGCTAGCTTACCACTTTGGACTTGACAAAAGGGTATTGGCAAATACCCCTAACTGGTAGCGCCAAAGAGAAGACTGCGTTTGTGACCCCAGACGGTTCCTTTCAATATAATAAAATGCCTTTTGGGTTGCAAAATGCCCCCGCGACATTTCAGAGGGCCATGGACAGGACCCTAAAACCCCACCGACGATATGCAGCAGCCTATCTAGATGACATAGTGGTACATAGTACTGATTGGGAGTCTCACTTGCCTCGTGTCCAGGCTGTTCTTGATTCCCTCTTCAAAGAAGGTTTTACGGCAAATCCAAAAAAATGTGCCATTGGTCTAGAGGAAGCCAAGTATTTGGGCTACACTATTGGCCGTGGTGTCATAAAACCACAAGTGAGTAAAATAGCAGCCATCCAGGAATGGCCACGCCCTGCAAACAAAAAGCAGGTCAGGGCCTTTCTTGGTATTGCGGAGTATTATAGAAGATTTATCCCAAATTTTGCAACTATAGCTGCCCCTCTGACAGACCTTACGAAAGGGAAAGACTCGGTAATGGTGAAATGGTCCCCAGTAGCAGAGGAGTCTTTTCAGGTCCTGAAGAAGGCTCTGTGTGCACAGCCAGTACTGTACTCTCCCGATTTCTCCAGAGAGTTTTTGGTTCAGACGGATGCGTCTGATGTTGGTATCGGGGCGGTACTATCACAGGTATACAATGGGGAAGAACACCCTGTCGTGTACCTAAGCAGAAAGCTCAATGACCATGAGAAAAAATATGCAGTCATTGAAAAAGAATGTTTAGCCATAAAATGGGCCGTGGACGCACTCAGATACTATTTGTTAGGGCGCCAGTTTGACTTAATAACTGACCATGCTCCCCTGAAATGGATGGCCCAAAAGAAGGAGACTAATAGACGGGTGAACCGGTGGTTTTTGGCTCTACAGGATTACTCCTTCACCGTAAAACACAGGCCAGGTGTGGAGATGGGAAATGTAGATGCCCTGTCCCGTGTTCACTCCTGTTGGGCCACAGGTGTTCCAACCCTGGGGTTGAAACAAGGGGGGAGGATATGTAGCAGAGCGTCCCAGAGAGAGCCAGGAGAAGTCCTGTTCGGGGTTTATACATCTCCCAGGCTCCTCTCATATACATTCAGAGGTCTCTGAGACATGATCCAGTTCGGATCTTAGTCCTCCTTTCCAGGCTAATTTAAGCTCACCTGAGCAAACAGCCTTTGCTCTCTGCCTGGGACACACAAACAGGGATGGTTTGTGAGGAGCCAAAAGGTTGGTAAAACCCTTTAAAAACTCTTTACAGAAGCTGACAAGCGGTAGGCTTGCTCAGCCTGATAGTTAGAGACGGTGTATGTTATAGTTAGAGCCGAGACACGGCTAGGACTTTTGTTTGGTTATTTCTGTTTTGATGTGTTTTCTGGAAGACTGTGCAGTACCTGTATATGGACTTGTATTTAAATCAAATAAACCCAGCACTGTTTTCACTACCTCAAGTGGATTTGGTATCTGTGCCTTACTAAACAGCCCATCCCAGTGAGCTTTGTACTTGCTACCTGTCCCCCAGGTTACAATATATATATATATATATATATATATATATATCCCTGTCAAATTTTGTGTTATGCCTTTAAATATTTGTATTGTTTTTCAAACTCTTAATAAATACATATTCATGTATATATGTTTACACCTACACACTCAGTGCACTGATGGAAAGTGGGGGGAAGAGAAAGAGGGGGTGAGAGAGTGAGGGGGTGAGAGTAAGAGAGAGGGGAGGCTAGAGAGAGAGAGAGAGAGGGAGGGTGAGAGAGAGAGGGGGTCTTCATCATACCTGCAATCATCAATTATGGCCTCAGGCTGGTCTCCCCTAGGCTCAGGCAGCCAGGATCTAAATCTGGGGTGTGCTCTGTAATTACATCTGCTGCCCCCCAAGCCCTTTCACAGCAGCGTGTGCAAGTTGAGGGGTGGAGGGGTGGGGTGGGTAGCGGAGAAGATTCAGCCTCCTTTGTCCTGCTTGTAGCAGATTGTGCCAGGCACTGCAGATGATGTGTCTCAATATCCTACTCATAGGATTCCTGTGAGCAGGGCTCAAGTCCTGCGGGAACGCACGGGAACAGAGTTCCTGTACTTTTTCCACAACAGGAACTCAGTTCCCGTTAGCAGCTGTGTCCTGCAAGACTTTGAAGTATGCAAGCTGTGTGGCAGGTGCTACACCAGCAGCCGCCGACACAGCTCGCAGTGACGCACACCAGGGTTGGACTGACCACTCAGGCATTGCCAGTAGGGGGCCCCATGACAGCTTCCGCTTCGATCTACCTGTCAATCACAGCTAGCTAATGGGTAGATCAGGTCCCTGCTGCTAAGAGATTGTGTTTAGTCAGACCTCTCGTGATGACTTTTGAAGCGTTAATGCAGATGAGCGTATCATTTTTTTTTTTTGGTGGGGGAGTGGATCTTGGGTGGGAGTTCCCACACTTTTTCCCCCAGGACTTGACCCCTGCCTGTGAGTGATATATTACAGAGTCGGCACAGCACAGTGCACTCACCCCCAGCTCACAGGCAGAAATGCCCCGGCTGGCAATGACAAGGAGATAATGCAGCAAGCAACACTGCTGATGAAATAGGATGGATTACTCGGGTGTGTAGTGTGTGACAGGGCACAGTGTGCCCCGCACACTCCTGCACACTGGATTATATGCCACTGCACATGTGGTAATAAGGGTGTGCCCAGGCACACCGGCACACCCCCTGCACATGCCTATGGTTGATAGGATAAAGTGCAGAGAAGATAAGCAAAGCAGGTCAGGCAAGGATACATTTGTACTACTCTGTGTAGATTACAAAGGTTACAAAAACAAATAAATAAAGTGCAATAATGAATAAATAGCTGCTGGACTCCTATACTGTCACCAGCACCAAAAGAGAGTAAATGTTTACAATGGAGCAGCGCTAAATAAATACACTCTAAATAATGAATAATCTGTGCAATATCACAATAAATAATCAATAAAGATGCAATAAAAATATCAGTAAAACAGTAAAAATACAAAAGTGTGCAAAACTTCAGTGAAACGTCATGCAACTGTGAAAATAAACATCAAAGGTGCAAGAATGAATCCATTATTCATAAAAATGGTCCAGTTAAAAAAAGTATTGTTAAATAAATAGTCTCTTCTGATATGCAAAATGTGCAATAAAAAGGGTACGATAAAGTGACCCAGTGCAAAGAGATTGATAGTGAGGTGATCACAGCTTCTTTTTTCTCTTTTCAATCCACACACAGTGTGCCCAGCCTCTCACCTCTAAGGCCCCTTTCACACTGGGGCGGGGAGCCGCGGTGACGGTAAAGCAGCGCTATATTTAGCGCTGCTTTACCGTCGTTTTAACCGCGGTATTCGGCCGCTCGCGGTGCGGTTTTAACCCCCGCGAGCGGCCGAAAAGGGGTTAAACACCCCCCGCAGAGCGCCGCCGTAGCAGCGCTTTGCGGCGGTATTGCCGCGGTTTCACCGCGGTGTCCCATTCTATTCAATGGGAAGGAGCGGTATAGGAGCGGTGAACACACCGCTCCTATCCCGCTCCAAAGATGCTGCTAGCAGGACTTTTTTTGTCATCCTGCTAGCGCACCGATCCAGTGTGAAAGCCCGCCGGCTTTCACACTGGAGTTAAAGGGGCAGGATTTTTTCATGCGGTGAACAGGCGCTATTTTTAGCGCTGCACCGCATGAAAAACGCTTAGGTGTGAAAGGGGCCTAAGGAAGACCCCAATGGGTCTAGTCAAGCATCTACAATCCTCAGTGGCAATCTCCTCTTCTTTCCTCTTTGTTTGGAAGTGACACAGCTGTGGCTGCAAACACTGAAGGCTCCTCTCCTGTATGGTTTCCGTCCTAAGGGCCGGTTCACACTGCTGCGATGCGGGAACACTGCGAATCTACTGCAGGTTCCCGCATCGCATGTTTCCCGGCGGCAGTTCACACTGCCCTGTGCGAACTGCTGGGAGTGTCAGGTAAAAGTTAATGACACCCCCAAATCAGTTTGCATATCGCAGTACGATCTTCAAACTCGGACAGGAATCGGAATGCAACACCCATGCACTCCGATTCTGTTGCGGACAAAAAAAGGGTCCTGTGCGAGTTTGATGCAAATACAGCCATACGATCTTTATGGCTGAAATTGCATCGCGCAGGGATCGCATGTGATTTTCACTGCAGTGCCAGTGCGAATCACATCCAATCTCTGACATCGCACCAGTGTGAACCGGCCCTAACAGACCTCTCTTAAACTCTGCTCCAATTCAGGGGTCATGTATAGGGATAAAAGGAATCTTCATGGTGTTTGTATTTCAATAAAAGTATTTTATTTTAAAAGCAGTAACTCACATGTCAAAAACGAAGCATTCAAAAGCGTTAAAACAAACAAGGACTTCTAAACTCGGCCGCAAAATTATATCACCTAGTTCCTCCCAACGTCACAATCACGTGACTTTTTCACGGTTTGGCGCTGTTGAATGCTTCCTGTGACCTCATCACTTTGAATCTCTTTGCACTGGGTTACTTTATCTTACCCTTTTTTGCACATTTTGCACATCTGAAGAGACTATTTAACATACTTTTTTTCACTGGACTGTTTTTTATAAAATATTGATTCATCATTGCACCTTTGATGTTTATTTTCACAGTTGCATAACGTTTCACTGAAGTTTTGCACACTTTTATATTTTTACTTGTAGCGCCGGGCTCCTGAAGAGCATGCACTATATTTTTGTCAATTTAATGTTTCTAAAACCTAGTTGGGTTTTAAGGTTAATTGTTCCAAATTATGGTCTCAGTACCAGTTTGGCTGGACTGTATTGTGTTCTGCTTGGCCATAGGTGTCGGTGTCACCTCTGGCAGGCATTGGAACGCAGTCTGGTTGGACGCATTGGGTGCCAATCTTTCTCGGAACCAATCAATGGGTGTGTTGTCTCACTTTGTGTTCTGGGAAAGGGTACTTAAGGTACTGAGTGTGATGATTTAACACCCAGAATAAGTAGACAGCAGAAGCTTGAACATGGCCTGATGTTTATTCAGCAGGAGCCATCTTACAGAAGTGAGCACAACTCCCCGCCCCCCCAGATCACATGACCAAAACTGTTAACTGTTTCCTAACACGCATAAGTACTATAACTAGGCATAACAATTGAACTTGAATTATAACATAAAGCATACACATCATTACATCTTCCCTCTCAAGTATGAAGCATTTAATGTGAGACAAAGTCCCTCCATATCTTTGGTTTAATTGCTCGACCATAGTGAGAGAAAGTAATCGCTAGCTCATCATCCGTATGATTTGGTGTCTAGTTGAGAGTCACTCCCAGCATTATCACATGCTGATTAAGGATGGGCCCGGTGTTCGATTCAAACCCATGTTCGGCGAGCCCAGAACTATTGGGGCCGCTCGCATCAAATTCGTGGGATGCGAGCGGCCCCGCAATGCATTGCGGCCCGCGCAGTGCAATGCTGGCTGATGATTGGCCAAGCATGCACTGTGACCCCGCATGCTTGGCCAATCACAGCGCCGGCAGCGAGGAGAGCCATAATTGGCTACAGGCAGGATGCCTGTAGCCAATTATAGCTCAGGGGCTTTAATACACGCCCCACGGTATAAGAGGCCGCGGCGGCGGCGGCCTCGCATATTATTTTTCAGTCAGTGTCAGCGTGTCAGTGTGCTGCTGACAATATGTGCTTTATTTCTGGGGATATGTGTGTGCGTGCTGTTAGAACAGCATTGCAGTATCACATCTGGGGGGTGTCTATAGGTGGCCTGTGAAGGGGGGCAGGTTTCCTGTGCTTAGAACTTTCCCTGCAAAAAAGTGTAATTTTTGCAGGAAAAAATCTATTTAAAAGCACTCGCGGCTAATGAATTGATGGCTCCTGTAACACAGAGGGCTGTCATTCATTAATAAAAAACAAAAAAAAAAGCGTAGGGGTCCCCCCAAATTCAATAACCAGGCCCTTTAGGTCTGGGATGGATATTAAGGGGGACCCCAGCCAAAAAAAAAAAAATGGCGTAGGGTCCCCCTCAAAATCCATACCAGACCCTTGAGGTCTGGTATGGATTTTAAGGGGAACCCTAGCCAAAAAAATGGCGTGGGGTCCCCCTCAAAATCCATACCAGACCCTTATCCGAGCACGCAACCTGGCAGGCCGCAGGAAAAGAGGGGGGGACGAGAGCGCCCCCCCTCCCGCCTGAACCGTACCAGGCCACATGCCCTCAACATTGGGAGGATGCTTTGGGGGTCTAAGACCCCCAAAGCACCTTGTCCCCATGTTGATGAGGACAAGGGCCTCTTCCCCACAACCGTGCCCGGTGGTTGTGGGGGTCTGCGGGCGGGGGGCTTATCAGAATCTGGAAGCCCCCTTTAACAAGGGGACCCCCAGATCCCCCCCCCCCCTGTGTGAAATGGTAAGGGGGTACAAAAGTACCCCTACCATTTCACCAAAAAAGTGGCAAAAATGGTAAAAATGACAGGAGACAGTCTTTGACAATTCCTTTATTAAAATCTTCTTTCTTCTTTCTTCATCCTTCGGTTTCTTCATCTTCTCCTTCCGTCATCTTCTTCCATCTTCTTCTTCCATTTTCTTCTTCCTCCGATCCGCTTCTTCTTGCGCTGGCCTTCTCGTCCGGCATCTTCTTCCGTCGGCGTCGGTGTCGGTGTCTCTGTCTCTTCTTGGGCCGCTCCGCTCAATGGGAGGCTCCCGCTGTGTGAGGCTCCGGTCCGTCTGACAGGTCTTTTATAATGGAGGGCACCTGGTGACCCCGCCCCCTCTGACGCACGTGGACGTCATGGGGAATTCCCTATGGCTTTCCCCATGACGTCAGGTGCCCTCCGTTATAAAAGACCTGTCAGACGGACCGGAGCCTCACACAGCGGGAGCCTCCCATTGCGCGGAGCGGCCCAAGAAGAGACAGAGACACCGACACGACGCCGACGCCGACGGAAGAAGATGACGGACGAGAAGGCCAGCGCAAGAAGAAGCGGATCGGAGGAAGAAGAAAATGGAAGAAGAAGATGGAAGAAGATGACGGAAGGAGAAGATGAAGAAACCGAAGGAAGGATGAAGAAAGAAGAAAGAAGATTTTAATAAAGGAATTGTCAAAGACTGTCTCCTGTCATTTTTACCATTTTTGCCACTTTTTTTGGTGAAATGGTAGGGGTACTTTTGTACCCCCTTACCATTTCACACAGGGGGGGGGGCGGGATCTGGGGGTCCCCTTGTTAAAGGGGGCTTCCAGATTCCGATAAGCCCCCCGCCCGCAGACCCCCACAACCACCGGGCACGGTTGTGGGGAAGAGGACCTTTTCCTCATCAACATGGGGACAAGGTGCTTTGGGGGTCTTAGACCCCCAAAGCATCCTCCCAATGTTGAGGGCATGTGGCCTGGTACGGTTCAGGCGGGAGGGGGGCCGCTCTCGTCCCCCCCTCTTTTCCTGCGGCCTGCCAGGTTGCGTGCTCGGATAAGGGTCTGGTATGGATTTTGAGGGGGACCCCACGCCATTTTTTTTTGGCTAGGGTTCCCCTTAAAATCCATACCAGACCTCAAGGGTCTGGTATGGATTTTGAGGGGGACCCTACGCCATTTTTTTTTTTTTTTTTTGGCTGGGGTTCCCCTTAATATCCATCCCAGACCTGAAGGGCTTGGTTATTGAATTTGGGGGACCCCTACGCTTTTTTTTTTTTTTTTTTTTTTTTTTTTTTTATCAATGACTTTTTTTTATGAATGAGTTTCAATGAATCACTGTTCTCTGTGTTACGGGAGCCGTGAATTAACATTAGCCGCGAGTGATTTTAAATAGCTTTTTTACTTTCAAAAATGACACTTTGCGCAGAGACAGTTCTAAACACGGGAAACATGCGCCCCTTCACAGGCATACTATAGACACCCCCCAGGTACGAAATTTAAAGGAATATTACACTTTTATTGTTTCAATTTAAGCATTATTAAAATCACTGCTCCTGAAAAAACAGCCGTTTTAAAAAAAAAAATTGCATTGATACATGTCCCCTGGGGCAGGACCCAGGTCCCCAAAGACTTTTTATGACATTAACATGCATATTAGCCTTTAAAATTAGCACTTTTAATTTCGAACGTTCGCATCCATTATAACTAATAGGGTTCTAAAGCTCGCACGGACTTTAGGTCCGTTCGCGGGTTCTGGTGCGAGCCGAACGGGGGGGTGTTCGGCTCATCCCTAGTGCTGATACGTTTATGCTGTCCTCGGTATCCTCAGTAGACTCAATATCCGTGTTTAGGACTTCTGTGCCATCATGGGCTTGTTCTTTATCTTCATTGTCATCCGGTTCCTCTAATGATGTATCTGCAGCAGTGTCTGGACGAAGATGACGCCTGTTTCGTCTCAGTTTCTGTCCACCTCTAATGATGTATCTGCAGCAGTGTCTGGACGAAGATGACGCCTGTTTCGTCTCAGTTTCTGTCCACACTTGGTCTCGATTATATATGATTTTGGTGAATTGGCTTCTTTGACAATTCAGGGGGTTCCCATGTATTCCCAGTAACTCTGTGTCGCACAGCTTGCCCAGCAGAGAGTGGACGAAGGGATTTTGTAGATTTATCAAAATACAGTTTTTGCCTTTTCATATTTATGATCCTCTGAGCCGTTACTCGATCCTGTGGAATAAACTGAGGCTGCAATTTCTGTGGTGCAATAGGCACTGTGGTCCTCAGTGTTCTACCCATTAGCAGCTGTGCAGGTGAGCATAAACCTTCAATAGGTGTTGCACGATAGTTTAACAGTCCTAGGTACACATCCTGCCCTGATGATTGCGCTTTCAGTATAATGGATTTGGCTATGCCAACATACTTCTCTGCTAGACCATTGGCCTGTGGGTGATAGGGGCTTGTGGGTTTGTGCCTGATTCCCCATTCACACAGGAAGCACTGGAACTCAGAACATGAGAATTGTGGCCCATTATCAGACACAAGTTCTTCACACACTCCATGTCTTGAGAGTATTGTTTTGAAAGCCCATATGACTGTTGATGCTTTTAAATTTCTCAGCTGCACTAGCTCAAAGTATTTGCTGTAGTAATCTACTACTATCAGGTAATGGTTGTCCTCAAAATGAAAAATATCTGTAGCCAGTCTCTGCCATGCCCGTGAAGGAGCATTCCACGGTGTAAGAGGTTCCTTTGCATTGTGTTTTTGAAATGTCTGGCAGGTTTCACACTTCTTCACAAGTGTTTCAATATCAAAGTCTAAATTAGGCCAGTAGACCAACTCCTGCGCCCTGCGCTTACACAGAGTGATGCCCAAATGCCCCTGGTGGATTTGTTTCAGTACTTCTGCTTGCTGTGACTTAGGAATGAGAATACGGTCACCCATAAATATGATATCCAAATGAATGTATAGCTCATCTTTCATAGGCCAGAATCCCTGTAGTTCCGGACACAGCTTCTTTCGTTTTTCTGGCCAGCCATTGCACATGACACGAGTTAGTTTTTCTAGGACTTTATCCTGTTTGGTGTCTTGTCTTATCTTCTCCAGCCGTACATCTGATATTGGAATGTTTGCTAGTACTGTATGTACCTGTTCTTCCAACTCAGGTTCATCCCGTGCTTCATGTCCTTCTAGAAACACCCTAGACAGGGTATCTGCCATTGGAATTTCCTTTCCAGGCTTATACTTTACTGTGAGATCGTACTGCTGTAATTTCATAACCATTCGCTGCAGACGTGGAGGTGTAGAAGCTAGTGGTTTCTGTAGGATGTACTCCAATGGCTTGTGGTCTGTTTCCACAACTACCGGGCGACCATATATGTACTGGTGAAATTTCTCACATCCATTCACAATAGCCAGCATCTCTTTCTCAATTTGGGCATAATTGGCTTGCGTTGTGGTCAATGCTCGTGAAGCATATGCCACAGGATGTCCTTGTTGAGTCAGTACAGCACCTAACCCAAACTGGGATGCATCCACTTGAAGTACAGAGTCACAGTTTACGTCAAAATATTTCAGTATTGGCCCTGGATGTTTAGTGATCAATTTTTTCACTTTGTCGAAAGTCTTTTCCATGTTTGCATCCCAACACCAAACAGCATCCTTCTGTAGCAGTGTATGCAGCGGTGCTATCTGTTGAGCAAGGCCCTAAGAGAATTTGGATAGATAGTTGAAAATACCTAGTGATGTCTCCAGCTCCTTTCTGGAGGTTGGGGCCTTCATGTTAAGAACTGCTGTAATCTTCTTTGGATCAGGCTTCAAGCCCTCTTTGGTTAGTAGGTGTCCAAAATATGTAACTTCTTCTACCCCAATTTGCATTTTGCTTGGATTGAGTGTGAGATTCTTCTCACGACAGCGATTGAGTAAAGCAGTAAGATTTTTGTCATGTTCCATTTGATCCTTTCCATAGACCAGCAAATCATCAACTATTACTTCAACACCCTGTAGACCAGCGATCAATTTGTGCGATTTCTTTTGAAATATTTCCTGTGCAGATGCTATGCCGAAAGGTACTCTTGTGAAGCGCCATAGACCCAAAGGGGAGTTAAAAGTGGTCAAGTAACTGCTGGCTTCATCAAGACGCAATTGCCAGTAACCTGAATGGGCGTCTAGTACACTAAATACTGTTGCTCCTACTAGCTTGTGCGCTATATCCTCTATGGTGGGGAGTTTGTAGTGTTCTCTCATTATGACTTCATTCAAATCACGTGGGTCAATGCATATACGAATTGCACCTGTGTTCTTCTTTTCCACCACAACCATAGAACTGACCCATTCCGATGGTTCTGTGACCTTTTTTACTACTCCCAGCTTCTCCATCCTAGTGAGTTCTTGTCTGACTTTATCCACAAGAGTTAAAGGTATTCTCCTTGGGGCGTGGATGACAGGCTGTGCACCCTCTTTTATACGTATGCGGCTTACACCCGGGAGGCACCCCAGGCCCTTGAATAGATCACAGTACTCACGTTTGATGTCAGCCTCTGTCAGACCTCTGTGCCCACCGTCCACAGTCATTATGATCTTCACAAGTCCAATCTCTTTACTTGTTCTGAGACCTAGCACGGCTGGGGCTTGTGTTTCTATCACAAACAATTGTAAAACCTTTTCAGATCCCTTGTATGAACATTTTGCATGACAGCGACCCATTACTTTCAGCTTTTCACCACCATATCCCATTAGTTTCGGTAGGTCCTGAGTCTCTAAGGGGGATTCGTTACTGAGGTGTTCCAGGTATATGTGGCTTGGCACACAATTTACTTGTGCTCCTGTATCTATTTTGAATGTGATTGGAGTTTTGTTAGCCCCTATCTGTAATGTTACAGTTGCTTCATCTGAGGACTGATGTGTTTTTTGTACTGCTGCAAGATATATTGGGGTGCAGTCTGAGTCTGACCCTGCATTGTCATCATTGTCCTCTATGGCGTGTACAGAACGTGTTTTTGACCTTCCGGTTTGTGAAGACAGTTTACACACCCTGGCAAAATGTCCTCTTTTCTTGCATTTATTGTATATCCTTGCCGGACAGACACTATTTTTATGGTGCATGTTTCTACAAAATCCACACGCTTCTTGTGTGTTACTTGTCCCAGTGCCATAGGTGTTCTTTATTCCTTTGTGTGTTCTTTCTTGCCCATATCTGCTGCTGTGATTTCCTATAGCATTAATCTGGAGCTGTTTTCCTTTCAGTACCTGCATGTCCTTTCTTGACATTTCATATGCTCTGGCAATCCTTATGGCTTTCTCAAGATTTAAATCTTCTTCCTGCAGCAGCTTTTCCTGAACTTCCTTAAACTTACTGCCCATCAGAATGCGATCTTTTATCATATCTCCAGCATCATAGAAAGCACAGTCTTTGGCAAGCAAGCGCAGCTGTGTCACACATTCATCCACAGACTCACCTCCACACTGGTTCCTCTCATAAAAAATTTTCCTTTGCACTGTGGAGTTTCTCCTTGGGTTGCAGTATGCCTCAAACTTTGCAAACAGTACCTCTGTTTTCTTTTTGTCCTCTGCAGTGATCTCCCCACTTGCTTGCCAGGCTCGGCACACATCACGTCCTTTTTGTCCCACACATATCAGAAAGTGAGCTGCTTTCTGCTGATCAGACCATTTGTCTGCATCTGGTCCTGCAAACACAAGCTCTATCAGCTCCCTCCATTGTGACCAGTTTTCAGATACATTCCCTGATTCCAAATCCAGAGATGGAATGTTCTTTGTGTTGCTGTTTGCTGCCATGACTCTTCTGACCCGACTTCTGGTACCATGTGATGATTTAACACCCAGAATAAGTAGACAGCAGAAGCTTGAACATGGCCTGATGTTTATTCAGCAGGAGCCATCTTACAGAAGTGAGCACAACTCCCCGCCCCCCAGATCACATGACCAAAACTGTTAACTGTTTCCTAACATGCATAAGTACTATAACTAGGCATAACAATTGAACTTGAATTATAACATAAAGCATACACATCATTACACTGAGGTCACGTGATTCTGGGTTCCGGTCCAGAAGATCTTTCTGAGTGTTTAGTCCTGGTTCTCCTGACCAGCCCCCAGGGGCCCTCATGGCCTGGGGTGCGGATCCATCCATTTCCGAGCCTCTGGGCTGGCTAGCCCGAGGTGCAGTAACTGAAAGGAGGATTCTAAGATGTTCTGGTGCCCGTCTCGGTTTTGGAGAGGCCCAACAACTACGCCACCAGGGGAGGACTCTTCAGAAGAGGGCCACGCACAAGGCTGGCTGCTCGGTAAGAGCCTGGAAGCTAAGCTGGAAAGGACACCATGTGAATACGGTATCGCCGGACCGGCTGCAAGATACTGGTACCGTGTGAGGGTTCTTTAAATTCATCCTTCAGTTTACTACAAGTCTGTGGCAGAGACTTTTCACTACAAGTTTTACTACCAAGTCTGTGGCAGAGACTTTCCTTATCTGAATCACCTGTCGGTTGCTAAATTCACCAAAAGGGGATTTATCCGATGGCTGAAGTATCCAGTTGCGAATGGCTATTCCCTGGATTGTATAGTGAGAGACATTCAAGTGTCAGCAGTTCCAAGAGTGCCTGCACTTCCTACCCATACCTTCTATTCCCTATCGAGAGACTGTGTTTATCTGACGTTTGGCAAATAAAAATCCCTAAAGTGGATCCAGTGTCAGTTTCTACAGTTCTTTGGGCCATCTACCTCGGGAAACCCCTAGACGCACACGAGGTCAAGAAGGTAACGGTAAGCCCAAAAATAACTAGCAGCTCCTTCGGGGGTTAGTGCTACATACTGTTAAGATATTTTTATTGCATCTTTATTGATTATTTATTGCGATATTGCACAGATTATTCATTATTTAGGGTGTATTTATATAGGTCTGGCAAGGAGAGGTCTCAAAGGTGGCTACAGGGGAAGTTAAAACATCATCAAGTTGGAATCTGACATGCATCATATAATCTTCCCACCATCCTACCATTTTGGATTCTGATCTATACTATGAAACAGAAAGTATTTTACATTAAATTTTGGAGATTGTTGTCATGGCAGTTTAGTCTGGGCTCACTGAATGCAGTCATGACTGCTGAGGCGCAATGGGCCTAGGTACAAATTAATGTAACACAATGGGATCAAATCCCCCACCACCCTTGCCCTTTTACCCCATTAAATAAAACACAACCATTAGGTTGGAAAGGGCAAGGCCATGGCTTTATTAAATTCCAACACGTAACATGTGAACACATTTAACCAGTGCCAGTCACAGTCGTACTGTGAGCACTCACTTCCAAAAGGGGGAAGTGGGGCCTGTCCTTACCATAAGTGCTGGACAGACAGCCTACTTCCAATTTTTCATTAAGGGCATAGCCCATTACAACAACTTTAAATGCTGGCAAGGTCAAAAAAACGCAGCAAGCTGTGACATACCATAACAGAGGAAAAAAGGGGCGGGAGGTTGGGCAGCTCTTCCATACAATTCTTCCGAAAGATCCAGAATTTCGCTGGGGCACATGTTCCCTGAGCTCAGGCCCATCCCATCCCCCATGCTTCTACCAATCATTTCCTTTTGTCCGGCACCTGACCATGCCCCCATCAGTCAAGGCTCTCTTTTCCTGGGGGGAGGGCTCAAGAGGCCTTCATTTTGGTGGTGAAAAAAGTGCGATATTCGTGTTTTCATGTTGAAATCTCAGAATAAAAGGGTACTGTGGCCTTTAAATTTCATTCAAGTGTACCCTATTACATACCTTTTGGGATTGCAAACATGTCAAAACCATTTGGCAAAAAACAAAGATCAAAATAGAACAATTAAAGGGTAGGAAGATGTCTTTAACACCACAGATGTGCCTTTTATTCACACCCCTACCAGATATACCTAGTGCCCTCTCCAGACTAATCCAAACCTTATTTAGTTCTATCCACTCGACCATAGCTTTCAACTGGTGCTGTACCGCCATTCCCTGACCTCGGGTCTTAAACAGAGTGGAAAACGCATAAACCACAGACTTTTTGATACCATGCATATCTATAGAAAAAATTGAAAAAATGCATACCCTGGGAAATATCTTTACTGTAAGGGCATCTTTTCCATAATCTTTTTGCATATTCTACCCATCTTACCATCTCAGTTGTACGTATCTCTTCCTACATCCATGATGTCTTGATAAGATCTTATAACAAGTGTTTTGCTGATAGAAAGCTTCTTTATGATAGAGTAAAATGACAAATAATATATATTATTTTTACACTATTGAACCTCTAACATATCTTTACTATTTGACTTCACCCATATGTGTTATGGAATTTTGCAATACTTCCTTTTATATACCTTAACATGAGTATTTTGTATTATGACCTTTTCATTCATTCAAGTAACAGTTTGTTTTTATTAAAGAAAATTGGGGAGTGGGATGAAAAGGGAGTGATTGTCAAGAAGTGGTAACTTTGGTCCCATACCTGCATAAGTGTCAATTCTCAAGGCTGGTTTCAGGTGGTGATAACAACTGAAGGCTTTGCCTGTGCAATGAGCATTGTCATATGTTAGAGTATCCTAAGTAGAAGCATGTGTGACAGGGTAACAAAGCAAGAGTACAACTGCAAGTATTTTCTATTTTATGTTGATATGGCTTTTTTAAAGTTGGGCAACCATTCCTCCTACTGACACCAACAATGGGGCATATTTCTTTCCACTGACACCAATGATGGGTCGCTATTCCTTCCACTGACACCTTTAAGAGGGGATAATCCCACCCACTGTTATAAACAATTAGGCACTATTATTCCCACTAATGCAAATGATGGGGCACTATTCCTCCCACTGATGCTAATTATGGGGCACTATTCCTCCCACTGATGCTAATTATGGGGCACTATTCCTCCCACTGATGCTAATTATGGGGCACTATTCCTCCCACTGATGCTAATTATGGGGCACTATTCCTCCCACTGATGCTAATTATGGGGCACTATTCCTCCCACTGATACTACTGATGGGGCACTTCCTCCCACTGATACTACTGACTACAGGCACTAGGGATGCACTGAAACCATTTTTTTTTTTTCAAAAAGATTTTATTGAGATATATCAAAATAACATACAGGTGATGAGCAGTGTTAGTAAAGAAATTATTGAAGTACAATAACATTCAAAGTAATGAATATATGTCTATTTCAGGAATACAGTCATACTGTGAAAACTTAGTGGAGGAAAATGCATATACTATTGCTTGTAACCGTGGGTCACGTGACAGAAAGCTCAGGGCCCTTGATAGCATCTCGATCCCCCCAGACACCCCAGAGGGAGCAGACTGTGTCTTGGGGGAGGCGAGACACCAGTTCCCTTCCCTCCCCATAAAACTCCTGGTGATATGGTAGCACGACAGGCGTTATGGGATGTCAATACCGGTACGATCATCTCCGGTAAGATTAAAGGTCATATTAGTTCACTCTGGGGAGGGGGTAGGGCTGCAGTCATAGTAGAGAGAGGAGAATTAGGGGGATGACTGAACTCAGTATCAATATGTGGTACAAGGCCAATATTATACATCTAGGTATATCTTATAGGTTAGCGGAAAAATAAACAGAGAGGAGAAAGGGAGAGGAAGCTATTAGTAGACTCACACTTCTGGCTCTGTTCGGTCTGGATTTAAGTCCTAAGTTGTTCAAGATAGTTTTAAACTGCTGGGATGCTCTAGCCAAGGTGACCAGTGTTTTCTGAATCTATGTTCTGTCAGATTTGTTTTGGAAAAGAGATATTCCATATGACAGTGGTCATTGAGCGTGGTTATGAGAGAGCCAATGGTTGGAGGAAGTGTGTTTTTCCAGGCGCGAGCAATAACTAGGCGTGCTGCAATTAAAATATGGTGAATAAGAGGCAAGCTAGTAGTGGGCCATTGTTGGGGGTCCAGACCAAAGAGAGCCATCTGCGAAGTCAGCTGTTTGCAAGTATTAGTCACGGCCATAATGAATGCAGATACTTGTGTCCAGAATGCCGTGATAATGGGACAGTCCCACCAGATGTGAAATATATCCCCTATTTCATCACAGTTTCTCCAGCACTTCGGGGATTGGGTGGGAAAGATATTTGCCAGTCTGACGGGCGTATAATACCAGTTGTGGAAGATCTTCATCAGAGTTTCCCAGTGGGATATATTTTTGGAGATAGCGGATGGGGTGCGGAGAGCAAGGTGCCAGTCCTCCATAGGAAAGGAGGATTGCAATTTTGCTTCCCAGTAGGTTACAGTCGTTGGTTTATGTAGAGTGGTTGATCTAGAAAGGAGAGCATAGATGTAGGAAATTCCTTTGAGTTTGGTAGTTGGGAGGTTATAGTAGGTGAGTAGGCCCTTGGAGGTAGTTTCGGTAGAGGTCGGAATCTTTGAGAGTATATGTCGGATCCGGAGGTAGATGTAAAAGTCCTTATTTGATATGCCAAATTCCGTCGTAAGTTGTTGGTAGGTTTTGAGGTTGGAATGGAGGTATAGGTCTCCAATGGTTTTGGTCCCAGCAGCGAACCAGTGCTGAAGAGAGAGGTTTGAAGACAGTAGCTGTAATGCTAGGATTGGTAGATTTTTTAAAGTTTCCCTGTGTATTCCTTGGTGGGTGCGACTTATAGCACTCCATTGTGCTATACAGGCATTCACCGTGGGAAGGTATGAACGTGTGATGTGATGGTTCATCCAAGTCGCTGAGAGTATCAATTTCGGGGGGGTGAGCAATGTTGTCGATTCAATTTGGTGCCACCGTGTAGTTGAGTGATGTGTCCACCATTGCTTTCCTTGGTCTAAGACAATGGCTTTGTAATACCGTCTGACATCGGGTGCCCCCATCCCTCCATTGGCGGTGGGGGTACATAGTGTGGAAGATTTTAAACGAGGTTTACGGGCAGCCCAGATAAAGGAATCGAGGATACGTTGGAGTTTGGACAGTTCAGCTGGGAGTATCGGTATCGGGAGTGTCCTAAAGCAGTACAGAACATGTGGGAGAAGAAACATTTTAGTCAGGGCTATCCTTCCGGCCCATGAAGCTTTGACGGAGGACATGGCTGAGATTAGCGCGTTTAGTTTCTGATGTAGGGAGGTAAGGTTGCTACGAAGTAATAAGGCAGAGGGGGTCACCAATTGAATGCCCAGGTAAGTCATAGAGGATCCAGGAGCCCAGGAGAAGGGGGATACTCTGGAGATCTCAGATTTGAGTGCGGGGGATATGCAGATACCGAGCATGGAGGACTTGGAGTGGTTCAATTTATACATTGAGATTTCACTGAAATTATCGAGGAGTTGCGATAAGATGGGGAGCGAGTTAACTGGGTCAGTGAGTGCAATTATTACATCGTCTGCATAGAGGCCTATTTTGTGGCAGGAGTCGCCTACTGTGATACCGGAAAGGAGGGGGTGTGTGCGGATGGTCTGTGCAAGGGGCTCCATTACCAATGCAAAGATCAGGGGTGATAGAGGACACCCCTGACGTGTGCCGTTGGTGATTGAAACCATTTTTTTTTTAAACCCCCAGCTTCACAGTATCCAAATTCTTGTGGTAAAGCTCCAGCCTGTACTCTTTGTCTCTGGTAATCTCAGACCTATCCTTGCTGTTAAAAATTGTCCTGCTGCTGGATCATTTTACACTGCTGGGTCATTTGGGGTCTCTACATTTTGGTCAATTCTTTCTTATTACAATGCCCTGCTGCTGTTCAGTTTTACATTGCTGTATCATCTGTAGTCTCTTCATCTTTAGTGAGAGCTTGATAAAAACTGACCAGCTGCAAGACAGTTTTTCATCAGTGAGAACAGGGGAAGTCAGAGCGAACTACTGGCCAATTTCTATCGGCCATTAAAACCTGGCCTATTACCATACCCTGATGAAACATGGTAATATGCAGCAGGCGGGCTTTAACCCCTTTGCGCCTAAGGGTAAAACAAATCTTAAAGCTTAAGCATAATTTTGCAACTTTAACATGTGTTGGTAAAACTGTAATATCATCACAACTACTTTGTGCATCCAGATGGATTATACCCTGTTTTTTTTCAGGACAAATTGGGCTTTTATTTGGTGGTAAATGGATGTCTCTTAAATGTTTTCATTATCAAAGGAAAACTGGCCCAGAATAGTAAAAAATAAAAAAAAAATTGGTATATTTCTTGCTACCACCAAAGAACAACTCAAAAAAATATTCCAGCTCCTGGCGATTTCAGCGATAACACATATGTGTATGTTAGGTGTTGTATGTAGCCTTAGTACAGCCCGGAAACAATAGTGTGCATTTTTTTTTTTTAATCCTACCTAAAACACACTGATACTAACTGACACTGGTACTAACTAACAAAAAAAACACTGACCCTGACCTTTGACCCGGGCATTGACCTTTGACCTTGACTTTGGACCCAAACACTAACCCTGGCATTGACCTGGATCAAACCTTGATATAGGTATTTTTTGTTTATTTATTTATTTATTTATTTTTGCACACACTTTTTTTTTCTATCTCTGCAAGAACAGAGAAAGATACAGAGGGATTTATTTACTAAAAGCAAATCCACTTTGCACTGCAAGTGCACTTGGAAATGCAGTCGCTGTAAATCTGAGGGGGACATGCAAGGAAAATAATAAAACAGTATTTTTGCTTGTACATGATTGGATGATAAAATCAGCAGAGCTTCCCCTCATTTCAGAGTGTCCACTCAGATCTAAAGCAACTGCACTTCCAAGTGTACTTGCAGTGCACTTGTAGTGCAAAGTGGACTTGCCTTTAGTAAATCAACCCCAATGTATCTTTCTCATCCATTCGCAGAGACAGAAGTAACTGGTTCCCGCATCACTTTTGTGTGAACCGGCACGAAGGGATAGGGAAGAAGGGATAAATGAGAATGTTCTGAAAGGAGGGATTCTAGGGAAGTAGGCAGCATTAGACTCAAGGTGGTGGTATTGTATAATTTTGTTTAACACCCCCACCTCCCCTGTACATCTCATCTCCATCCTGTCTCTATAGTACCTGTTTATTACTGCCTTCACCTCTGCTGCCCATTAAGGATGAGCCCGGTGTTCGATTCGAACCCATGTTCGAATCGAGCACCGGGTGTTCGCTCGCTCGGCGAGCCCAGAACTATTGGGACCGCTCGCATCAAATTCGTGTGATGCGAGCGGCCCCGCAATGCATTGCGGCCCGCGCAGTGCAATGCTGGCTGATGATTGGCCAAGCATGCACTGTGACCCCGCATGCTTGGCCAATCACAGCGCCGGCAGCGAGGAGAGCCATAATTGGCTACAGGCAGGATGCCTGTAGCCAATTATAGCTCAGGGGCTTTAATACACGCCCCACGGTATAAGAGGCCGCCGCTGCGGCGGCCTCGCATATTATGTTTCACTCACAGTGTCAGCGTGTCAGTGTGCTGCTGACTGCTGACAACAATATGTTCTTTATTTCTGGGGATATGTGTGTGCATGCTGTTAGAACAGCATTGCAGTATCACATCTGGGGGGTGTCTATAGGTAGCCTGTGAAGGAGGGCAGGTTTCCTGTGCTTAGAACTTTCCCTGCAAAAAAGTGTCATTTTTGCAGGAAGAAAGCTATTTAAATCACTCGCGGCTAATGAATTGATGGCTCCTGTAACACAGAGAGCTGTCATTCATTAATAAAAAACAAAAAAAAAAAAGCGTAGGGGTCCCCCCAAATTCAATAACCAGGCCCTTCAGGTCTGGGATGGATATTAAGGGGGATCCCAGCCAAAAAAAAAAAAAAAAAAATGGCGTAGGGTCCCCCTCAAAATCCATACCAGACCCTTGAGGTCTGGTATGGATTTTAAGGGGAACCCTAGCCAAAAAAAATGGCGTGGGGTCCCCCTCAAAATCCATACCAGACCCTTATCCGAGCACGCAACCTGGCAGGCCGCAGGAAAAGAGGGGGGGACGAGAGCGGCCCCCCCTCTCGCCTGAACCGTACCAGGCCACATGCCCTCAACATTGGGAGGATGCTTTGGGGGTCTAAGACCCCAAAAGCACCTTGTCCCCATGTTGATTAGGACAAGGGCCTCTTCCCCACAACCCTGGCCGGTGGTTGTGGGGGTCTGCGGGCGGGGGGCTTATCGGAATCTGGAAGCCCCCTTTAACAAGGGGACCCCCAGATCCCGGCCCCCCCCCTGTGTGAAATGGTAAGGGGGTACAAAAGTACCCCTACCATTTCACCAAAAAAGTGGCAAAAATGGTAAAAAGGACAGGAGACAGTCTTTGACAATTCCTTTATTAAAATCTTCTTTCTTCTTTCTTCATCCTTCGGTTTCTTCATCTTCTCCTTCCTTCATCTTCTTCCATCTTCTTCTTCCATTTTCTTCTTCCTCCGATCCGCTTCTTCTTGCGCTGGTCTTCTCGTCCTTCTCGTCCGGCATCTTCTTCCGTCGGCGTCGGCGTCGGTGTCTCTGTCTCTTCTTGGGCCGCTCCGCGCAATGGGAGGCTCCCGCTGTGTGAGGCTCCGCTCCGTCTGACAGGTCTTTTATAATGGAGGGCACCTGGTGACCCCGCCCCCTCTGACGCACAGGGACGTCATGGGGAATTCCATGATGGCTTTCCCCATGATGTCAGAGGGGGGCGGGGTCACCAGGTGCCCTCCGTTTTAAAAGACCTGTCAGATGGAGCGGAGCCTCACACAGCGGGAGCCTCCCATTGCGCGGAGCGGCCCAAGAAGACACCGACACCGACGCCGACGCCGACGGAAGAAGATGCCGGACGAGAAGGACGAGAAGACCAGCGCAAGAAGAAGCGGATCGGAGGAAGAAGAAAATGGAAGAAGAAGATGGAAGAAGATGAAGGAAGGAGAAGATGAAGAATCCGAAGGATGAAGAAAGAAGAAAGAAGATTTTAATAAAGGAATTGTCAAAGACTGTCTCCTGTCCTTTTTACCATTTTTGCCACTTTTTTGGTGAAATGGTAGGGGTACTTTTGTACCCCCTTACCATTTCACACAGGGGGGGGGCCGGGATCTGGGGGTCCCCTTGTTAAAGGGGGCTTCCAGATTCCGATAAGCCCCCCGCCCGCAGACCCCCACAACCACCGGCCAGGGTTGTGGGGAAGAGGCCCTTGTCCTAATCAACATGGGGACAAGGTGCTTTTGGGGTCTTAGACCCCCAAAGCATCCTCCCAATGTTGAGGGCATGTGGCCTGGTACGGTTCAGGCGAGAGGGGGGGCCGCTCTCGTCCCCCCCTCTTTTCCTGCGGCCTGCCAGGTTGCGTGCTCGGATAAGGGTCTGGTATGGATTTGAGGGGGACCCCACGCCATTTTTTTTGGCTAGGGTTCCCCTTAAAATCCATACCAGACCTCAAGGGTCTGGTATGGATTTTGAGGGGGACCCTACGCCATTTTTTTTTTTTTTTTTTGGCTGGGATCCCCCTTAATATCCATCCCAGACCTGAAGGGCCTGGTTATTGAATTTGGGGGGACCCCTACGCTTTTTTTTTTTTCATTTTTTTTTTTTTTTATCAATGACTTTTTTTTATGAATGAGTTTCAATGAATCACTGTTCTCTGTGTTACGGGAGCCGTGAATTAACATTAGCCGCGAGTGATTTTAAATAGCTTTTTTACTTTCAAAAATGACACTTTGCGCAGAGACAGTTCTAAACACGGGAAACATGCGCCCCTTTACAGGCATACTATAGACACCCCCCAGGTACGAAATTTAAAGGAATATTACACTTTTATTGTTTCAATTTAAGCATTATTAAAATCACTGCTCCTGAAAAAACGGCCGTTTTTTTAAAAAAAAATTTTGCATTGATACATGTCCCCTGGGGCAGGACCCAGGTCCCCAAACACTTTTTATGACATTAACATGCATATTAGCCTTTAAAATGAGCACTTTTCATTTCGAACGTTCGCATCCATTATAACTAATAGGGTTCTAAAGCTCGCACGGACTTTAGGTCCGTTCGCGGGTTCTGGTGCGAGCCGAACGGGGGGGTGTTCGGCTCATCCTTATGCTGTAAAAAAAAAATTTCATGATTTTTGTTGTTTTCCTTAATACAGTAAAACATAAAAAAATTCTGTGGTAATTAAATGCTACCAAAAGGAAGCTCTGTCTAAAAAAATGATATAGATTTAATTTGGGTTCAGTGTTGCATGATCTAGTAGTTGTCAGTCAAACTATTACAGCACTGAAAACTAAAAAAAACTGCTGTAATGGAGGGGTATATACAGGCTAGTGGTTGATTTTAGTGGTCTGAATTTAACTATGGTGCAGTGTTTGCTAGATAGTATTTATTTCATATTTCATAATATAATCAACATGTTCAAAGAGAGAGAGCACAAGGACAACAAACACAATATGCTTTGATTCCTTCATTGTCCAATTAGTGTCCTGATATTACCATACATTAGTTGCTTTCAACTCCCTGGTACTAAGATTGTACGTTTACAGAGCTGACACTGTATTTATTCAATACAGAAGCTCCAGCAGAAGGATGGTGAATGTGCAGAGCTGGGGTGATTTTGTGTTATGTGTTAGGAAGAAGGTTGAAGAGTTAAAAGCTAATTTCAGAAGATGTGTGCATGTGTAAGGAGAGGCGGGTGGGGTGTTCTGCCAGAGACCTGGCTGTGCTACTTAGTAGGAGTGTCTGGATTGAGAGCCCAGCTAATTAGATTTACAAATTTCATAGAAGGTAACATAGTTCACACACATACTAGTATCTCACAAAAGTGAGTACACCCTTCACATTTTTGTAAATATTTTATTATATCTTTTCATGTGACAACACTGAATAAATTACACTTTGCTACAATGTAAAGTAGTGAGTGTACAGCTTGTATAACAGTGTAAATATGCTGTCCCCTCAAAATAACTCAACACACAGCCATTAATGTCTAAACCGCTGGCAACAAAAGTAAGTAAGTGTAAGTGAAAATGTCCAAATTGGACCCAAAGTGTCAATATTTTGTGTGGCCACCATTATTTTCCAGCACTGACTTAAATTACGTTCATTAAAAGAGCTGGCCACATTGGTCTCCAGGGTTTCCTCTTGCCTAGGCACACCCAAACCACCACTGGGACCCTCTGCACCTAACAGCAGATGGAACATCACTACGCCAGACTCAAGGGCAGCACCTTGAAGGATCTCTTGGAAGCCCGTGGAAAAGTCTCCAGCAACAAATCCAAAGTGACCCTCATCACCGAACTAATGGAGATCGACCAGGCCAGCAACCCACCAGCAGATACCTCAGAGGCAACAGAGTTCCAGTGTGATGTCCAGTGGCGCCTGGCCTTGTATGGTACTAACCCCCTGCAAGAGGTTATTAGCCAAGTATTATGAAAGGTGTCTCAGCTGCGAATGGCTGAACTCCAGCGAAACCAAGGAGCGCCAGTTATGTCCAACCGGGAAGCTCCAGTGGCCCGCAAAAAGCTACCCTATGCCACCTTCTGCATGTTTCCAGACGGGGAAGATGAGATGGATGTTTACCTGCAAATGTTTCAGCGGCAATGCGGGCTCCAAGGCATACAATAATGTCCCAGACGAGATCCACCAGGACTATGACCGGGTAAAAGAAAGACTATTAGCTTGCTTCAGCATTACTTTTGCAACCTCGTTTCGCAACCTCCGCCGAAAGGAGAGAGAGACATACACAGAATGGGCTCATCAAATAACCCGAGCAGAGGAGAGTTGGATGACCGGGCGCCAATCTGTTACCATGGAAGATGCGCTCCAGCTAATCCTCCTGGAACAATTCTACGAGCATACCCCACTTGAAGTTAGAGACTGGGTAAAGGATCAGCAGCCAGTCACAGTAGATGAAGCTGCCACCTTAACTGACCAATACATGGATTCATGGCGGACTGTACAACCAAAGCCTAAGATCCCAGCTCGGCCTGTCCCCAACATTCTGCAGAGCGCTGCCCCTCCACACCAGCCGTCGATCTCCTGTTCCACTCAGCTACTATTTTTACGAGGAAGGGGGACCTCTGCTAAGGATGCAACCAAGTGGGGCATGTTAGGAGGTATTGTCCACAGAATTGTATCCAGGGCACGCAGAACCACTGGCCCTTTGGTCCTGCCTGGGCTGCTGCACACTGTCTGGAGAGAGATGATGGGACTTACCCAAGTTAGGAGAATATTGGAATTCTACATGAAGCAGACCCTGTGCAAGCTTCCGCTACGGATAATTGTTTGCACCATCGACAAGCCGTGCGGATTAATGGTCGGGCTGCCCAGGGACTGCGGGACATGGGAGCTACTATTACCCTGATACAGTCCCGGATGGTAACCCCGGCAGAGCAGACGGGATGGTCTGTGGCTGTGTGGGTGGCTGGGGGAAATGTTATGCGGGTCCCCACTGCCAGGGTTCACATTTATTGGGGTTCAGGGGCCAAAGATGTGGAAGGTGGAATAATGCGGAAACTTACCTGCAGAGGTTTTGTTGAGCAATGATTTGGGACGTTTAAATTCAGCCTTCTCCCTGGATGCATCCCTTGAAGCTTGCCCTGTTACCACCCGCCAGAAAGCCCGGATGGAGGTGCGCTCCCTCGAGGACGGGATCCAGGTAAGACCTGTCACCCCTGACCTAGACTGAACTACCCCAGCTATTCCAATCCCCGACTTGGCCAATCATGGCTCAGGGGGACTAAGCCCACGCCCCACACTATATAATGCTGCTTATATAGCGGCCGTGTGTAGTGTTGTTGGCATGGACAGAGAGATAGCTTGAGTTAGATTAAGCAGGCAGGTTATTCAGTTAGTGGCAGTGTATTTGATATATATATACAGTCAGTCTAGTGTGTATATATATATATATATATATATATATATATATATATATATATACTCTGCATTTAGCATAGACTGTATATTCAGTGTTTACTCTATATTCAGTCAGTGCAGGCATTGTATTAATATTAGGGGTAAAACAGATCAAAAAACTCACGGCTCGGATCGTTCCTTGGATCAGAGTCATGGATCGGATAATTTTTCGGGTCTGCAAAAAAAAAAAAAAGACAAGACAAATCTTGTTACACCCACCGGAGTTTTAGATTTCACAGTTATTTTCAACACAAAACGGAGCTTATATGCTTAAATACAGTATTTGAAAATCTGACGGACTGTTTAGATGTTAAATTTTAAAAGCAGCAGCAAACCTGCTGACCTTACATGGTTGCTAATGTGACAGAACACCTCTGATTTTCGCATTTAACTAAGCATATTTGTGTTGAAAATAACTGTGAAATCTAAAACTCCGGTGGGTGTAACAAGATGTCCGCTTGCCCCCTTCTCACTCTATCATTACTGTGCAGGAGTGTGGGGTGTAGCAAGATGGCTGACGAGACAGCTGCCGCCGCCGGGTGTACCAAGATGGCTGCCGGTCCGGAGTGTATATATACTCTGCATTCATTGTAGCCTATATCTACAGTGCATCTAGGAGTGTGCTGTTTCTAATAGACTTCAGGTGGCGTACACAGTATCTAATACAGTGTGTACAGTTTCTACCACACTTCTGGTGGTGTACACAGTATACGATACAGTGCCGCCGTTGTACAGTTTCTAATACAGTACATGTGGTGTAAACAGTATTTAACAGTGTGTACAGTTTCTATACACTTCATGCATTGTATTAATATATATATAGTCTAGTATAGTGTAGCCTATATATATACAGTGCATTTGGTGGTGTATACTTTATAATACACTTCAGGTGGTTTACACAGTATCTAATACAGTGTAGTGTGGTGTTGCAAAACAAAACATACATCATGTCCGGAAGACCACCAATGAGAGGCAGACGCTCACAGGCCACTAAAAGAGGACAAGCGACCTCTGTCTCTACAGTCAACAGTAATGGTCGTGGACATGGTGCATCCTCTGCAGGTGGCTGTGGGGCACGGTTATGGTTTTTGGCTGCTTCTGGGGGTGTTAATGAGCCACAACATGCAGAAGAGTTGGTGGAGTGGATAACAAAGCCGTCCTCATCCTCCTCATCTTCTGTCACCCAGGCTCAGAGTAGTTTGCCTTCCAACTCAGCTGCCAAAATGGCCTATTCCACCGGCTCCTTACTCCTTCCATAGCCCCACCATTATACACAGAGGAGTCCCCAGAATTATTTGACCACAGTGTCGGTTATATGCTGCTGGAGGATGTACAGCGATTTGAAGGCTTCGATGTTGGTTCACAGGTTGAGGAAGGGAGTAACATGAGCCTAGAGAGAGGGGGTACCACAGAAGGACAAGAAACTGGCAGTCATGTTCCCCCAGCTGCAGCATACTGCCAAGTTTGCTCCAGTGATGAGGAGGGAGGAGATGGTGAGGTCACTGACTGTACTTGGGTTCCTAAGAGAAGAGAGGACGAAAGTGAGGAGGCACAAACTCCAATGAGGCAGGATGTCCTCTAGGGGGCAGCTTAAGGGCAGCCGATGGTGAAGGGCTCTGCTAAATCCCCGTTGACTTTTAAAAGTTCCTTGGTGTGGGCCTTTTTCGACACGTGTGCAGCAGATCGCACCATTGCTGTTTGCAACCTATGTCTGAAGCGGATCAAGCATGACTAGAAAGGCAGCCGCTTGGGCACCACATGCTTAACCAGAAATATGACGACCTACCATGTAGTCTGTTGGCAACAGCACTTGAAAGACCCACATCATAGAAAAAGGCGGACTTTTCCTTGCTTCTCATCTGGGATCTCAAACCCATATTTGGCACACGTCCTGAATTCGGTGGTGCAGCGGTTCTTGACCAGGTACCCAGGCTTACAAGATCTCCTGAGGCAGACCAGAAAAGTCTGTGGTCATTTCCGCCGGTCATACAATGCCACTGCTCGGCTGGCTGACATTCAAATGGAATGCAACCTATCCACCAACCTCCTCATTTGTGACATGCCCACCAGGTGGAACTCAATGTTGGCAATGCTGCAGTGGCTGCACACACAGCAGAGGCCCATCAATGAGTACCTGTGTGAGTATGGCACCAGGATAGGGGAGCTTGGCTTCTTTTGACCACACCAGTGGCTACTGATCAAGGATGCATGCACTGTCCTGTCACCATTTGAGGAGGTCACAAGGATGGTGAGTAGCGACAATGCATGCACCAGTGAAACTATCCCTCTAGTCTTCCTGCTGGAGCACATGCTTTGTGGAATGATGGACAGGGCACTTGAGGCAGAACAGCAGGAGGAAGAGATAGCATTCCTTCGGCCCGCAAAAAACACAGGAAGAAGAGAAGGAGGAGGATTGTGTCAGCATGGATGTAGAGGATAACACTCAGCAAGTCCCACAGAAACCCAAGGAGTTGTATGTGGCTGGGAGGAGGTAGTTACGGATCATGTGATCCTTAGTGACCCATAGGACTCAGAATCGAATTCTGATTCTGAAAATGCTGCGAAAGGACCTTAGGATTCATGCTATCAAGGACAGGGATCATTACTGGCTGGCAACCATTCTTGATCCACATTACAAGGGTAAAGTTGCAGAACTCATCTTGCCTTCGCAGAGGGAGCAGAGGATGAAATATCTTCAGGAGGCATTGAAGGAAGGTTTGTGTAACGCATTTCCAGACCCTGGGAGGTTACCATTTCCTGGTGCTGGACAACGTGTTGCTTAGGCTTCGTTCATTCAGAGGAAGAGTGATGGTGAAGTCCTCAGCACCAAGGTCTGATCGGTTCAAGCAACCATCGCCAGCATGTGCATTACATGGTGCAGGAATATCTAGGGGCAAGAGCAGACTTGGAGGCCTTTCCAAAAGAGCATCCACTGGGTTACTGGGTCTTGAGGATGGACCACTGGCCAGAACTCAATATGCAATCGAGCTACTCACCTGTCTTGCATCCAGCGTGCTTTCTAATTGAACATTCAGAGCTGCTGGATGGTTTATAACGGATCAAAGAGTGCACCGGTCCACAGACTCCATTGATAGGCTCACATTCATAAAAATGAATCAGTCTTAGATCAGCAGCTATCAAGTACCTGATGCTGATGTAACTGATTGAATTTGCTATTGATGTGGAATCCCTGGAAGACTGCCTATGCTGACTATCCTTTTCCTCCTCAATATTGATGATGCTAGCTTCCAACAATATTTTTGGTTTAGCGCACCACCACCACCCAAGGCCCAATTTTTCTGCCCCTGTTCAACAGGGGCATGTAATTAACATTTTTGGTATAATATTTCACAGCAGGGTCCATTCCTGCGCCCAACAAGAGTAACTGTGAGGGGTTACAGTGTTGTGGCACCACCACCCAAGGACCAATTTTTCTGACCCTGTTTACCAGGGGCATATCATTAACATTGTTGATATTATATTTTACAGCGGGGCCTCTGAAGGTTTTTACGACAGAATTCTGACGAAATTCCGCTCAAGCTGTCTTGCATACACACGATCACACCAAATTCCGACCATCAAGAACGCGGTGACGTACAACACGTACGTCTGCACTATAAAAAGTTCAATAGCCACTGCGCCACCCTTTGGGCTCCTTCTGCTAATCTCGTGTTTATCTCGTGTTAATAAAAGTTTGGTGAGAGCCGATTAGTGCTTTTCAGACTCGTGCTTTTCAGATTGTTTTACTGCTGTTCAGTTTGTGATAATTTTTCAATAATGCCAAAAAAGGAGATCTTGATGAAATAAAAAAATAAAAAAAAGATGACTATAAAAAATAATTCTAAACATTATTATGGAGATCTGGCTTTTAAAAAATAAAAGATTATTCATGAGATCACGAGAAATAATAAATAAAAAAGTTTGTCAGAACTCTGTGTGAATATCAGCAGCAAAACAACTTTGTTATTCTAGCATTATAAAGCACAAAAGAATGCGCTGCATTAAAAGATCACAGAATTTGCAGTGTGAGGAATTTGCTATCTCCGTTACGAACACTAGTTTTACCAGACCGAGCGTTTCTGTCTCATAGTAGAGCATGCGTCATTTTTGGTACGTCGGAACAGCATACAGACGAGTGTTTTTTCCAATAGGAATTTTTTCCGTCTGAAAAATATAGAAAATGTTCTCTAAGTCTGTCTGAATTTCCGACGTAAAAAGTCTGATGGGGCATACACACGGTCGTAATATACTATGGAAAGCTCCCATCTGGCTTTTTCTGTTGGAAATTCCGACCGTGTGTACGCGGCATAAGACTCGTCCCTAATGATAACAGAAATCACCCAAATGGCCCTGATAAAAAGTTTACATACCCTAGTATGTTTGGCCTTGGTACAGACACAGAAGGTGGCACGCACAGGTTAAAATGCAATTAAAGGTTAATTTCCCACATTTGTGGCTTTTTGTAAATCACAATTAGTGTCTGTGTATAAATAGTCAATGAGTTTGTTAGCTCTCACATGGATGCACTAAGCAGGCTAGACACTGAGCCATGAGGAGGTAGAAAAGAACAATCAAAATACCTGTGTAACAAGGTAATAAAACTTTACAAAGATGGAAAAGGATATAAAAAGATATCCAAAGCCTTGATTATGCCAGTCAGTACTGTTTAATCACTTATTAAGAAGTGAAAAATTAGGGGCTCTTTTGATACCAAGCCAAGGTCAGGTAGACCAAGAAAGATTGCAGCCACAACTGGCGGAAGAATTGCTCAGGATACAAAGAAAAACCCACAGGTGACCTCAGGAGAAATACAGGCTGCTCTCCAAAAAGATGGTGTGGTTGTTTTTAAGGAGCACAGTTCAACGATACTTGAACAAAAAAGAGCTGCATGGTTGAGCTGCCAGAAGGAAGCCTTTATTGCGCCATTGCCACAAAAAAAAGCCAATGAGGCATGCCAAGGTGTTGTTGGGCATATTGTAACCAGGCTTTTTTGTGGAACTTGTACAGTAAAGGCTTCTTTCTAGCAACTTGGCCATGCAGCTCTTTTTTATTCAAATATCATCGTATTGTGCTCCTTAAAAACAACCACACCATCTTTTTCCAGAGCAGCCTGTATCTCTCCTGAGGTTACCTGTGGGTTTTCCTTTATATCCCGAACAGTTCCTGTGGCAGTTGTGGCTGCAATCTTTCTTGATCTACCTGACCTTGGCTTGGTATCAAGAGATCCCCAAATTTTACACTTCTTATTAAGTGATTGAATAGTACTGACTGGCATATTCAAGGCTTTGGATATCTTTTTATATCCTTTTCCATCTTTGTAAAGTTTCATTACCTTGTTACACAGGTCTTTTGACTGTTCTTTTCTACCTCCTCATGGCTCAGTGTCTAGCCTGCTTAGTGCATCCATGTGAGAGCTTACTGTCATTTTTACCATTTTGACACTTTTTTTGGTGAATGTGTAGGGGTACAATGTACCCGATACCCATTCACATAGGGGGGGCTGGGATCTGGGGGTCGCCTTTTTAAAGGGGGCTTCCAGATTCCGATAAGCCCTCGCCCGCAGACCCCCACAACCACCAGGTAAGGGTTGTGGGGATGAGGCCCTTGTCCCATCAACATGTGGACAATGTGTTTTGGGGGACCCCAAAGCATCCTCTCCATGTTGAGGGCATGTGGCCTGGTACGGTTCAGGAGGGGGGGTGTGCCCTCTCACCCCCCTTTTCCTGTGGCCTACCAGGTTATGTGCTTGGATAAGGGTCTGGAATGGATTTTGAGGGGACCTCTACACCATTTTTTTAAATTTTGGCACAGGGTTCCCCTAATATCCATACCAGACCTGAAGGGCCTGGTATGGATTTTGGGGGGACCCCCACACAATTGTTTTTTAATTTTGGTGCTGTTTTTTTCTATGTTTTTTATCTATATTGCTGGAACCTGACAATACTTTACAATACATTACAGCCGCAAGCAGTTTTAAATGAATTTTTTTTCTTTAGAAATGTACCACTTGCTGTGGTACTGTTCTAAACAAGGGAAAGATGCGCTACTTTTCAGGCATACTAAGGACACCCACAGGCACGATATTTAAAGGAATATTACATTTTTATTGTTTCACTTTAAGCATTATTAAAATCACTGCTCCTGAAAAAACGGACGTTTTTAAAAACATTTTTTGTTCCCTGGGGCAGGACCCGGGGTCCCCAAACACTTTAATAACTTGCATTTAAGCATTTAAAATTAGTACTTTTGATTTTTCATGTTCGTGTCCCATAGACTTTAACGGTGTTCGCGTGTTCGTTCTAATTTGTAGCATGTTCGCAAGTTTTGGTACGAACCGAACCGGGGGGGGGGTTGTTCGGCTCATCCCCACAGAGGACAAGGGGGGAACTATTTATGTCTGGAGGAAAAGAGATTTAAAGTAGTTCTAAAGCCCCCTTTTACTTATCTGAGCCTGGTCTTGATCCAGAATTGTACACAAGATCCCTGGCTCTCTCCCTCCTCATTGGGCAGATCGATAGCAGCGGGAGCTAATGTCCAATTAACTCCAGTGAAGAGAGATCCTGGGGCAAGACCGAGCTGCCCTGTCTTTGGCAATAGCCACAGACAGGGAGGAGGATCAGGGCGCAAGTCTGCATGAGTGCCCCCATAGAAAGTGGGGGAATTCAATGAAGAGGAAGAGCCAGGAGCATGAGGGAACGTAGAAGAAGAGGATCTCAGCTGCTCTGTGCAAAACCATTGTACAGAGCAGTTAAGTATGACATGTTTATTATTTTAATAAAAAAATGTAAGCTTTAATAACCCTTTGACTTTCACATATGTCTTCTTTACAGTAAGAGCTGTGAAAATGTGGAATAGACTCCCTCACTAACTAGTTCTGGCTAGCTTAGTAGATTGTTTTAAGATCTAAGTGAATTTCTAAATGCATGAGCAAATATAACTGGATATTAACATTTATAAGTAATAATGCCAGGGGTAGTTGACCCAAGGAGTATCAGATTGCCTCCGGGGATCAGGAAGAATTTTTTCCCCCCAGTGAAGCAAATTGGATCATGCTTTATTGGGTTATTTTTTGCCTTCCTCTGGATCAAATGTGAGTATAGAATTGTGAACAAGAAGATTTGTTATTTGTTTTGTTTTTTTCCTATTGGTTGAGATGGATGGACTTGTGTCTTTTTTCAACCTAATTATGTAACTATTTTTATAAAAAGATCTTGAAACCTTTTTATTAATAGAAATCTTTGGTCACAGTATACACTTAATTTTTTTTAACATCAGCATTGCAATGACAATAATAACAACAGTTATTACTGACAATCCAATATAAGCTTACTTAAAAAGCATCCTTTCATGTTGTGAGTTCTGCCTGTCTGCTGACCATCTCTTTTCATAACCTCCTGGATTCCCTGCATGATTTTCAGCTTCACTTCTGCTCTTTACTTTCAATTCCTAAGGACTACATATCCCATGGTACTTTGTTGCTGCAAGCTGTGATTCCTGTGCTGATTCTGCCCCCTAAACTCCCCTCAGCACCTCTGTAGTTCAGAAAGCAGGTGTTCTGTCAGATTAGGCTACCTGTCAAATTTTGTAATGGAAGTGACGTTCCGTCACGGCCATCTTGGTACACTCCGCAGTCGCCCACAGTAAGGATACAGTGAGAAGGTGGCAAGCGGACATCTTTTTACACCCACCGGAATCTGGCATTTCACACTTATTTTTACCAGTAAACTGAGCTTATATCGTGAAATACAGTATTTTGAAATCCGTCTGACTTTTGATGTTGAATTTTAAAAGCAGCGGCAAGTTTGCTGATCTCACAGGTTTGCTAATCTGGCATAACACTGATGCTTTTAAAATTCAACATCAAAAGAGTCAGACGGATTGCAAAATCCTGTATTTCACTATATAAGCTGAGTTTACTGGTAAAAATAAGTGTGAAATTCCAGACTCCGGTGGGTGTAAAAATATGTCCGCTTGCCGCCTTCTCACTGTATCCTTACTGTGGGTGACTGCGGGGTGTACCAAGATAGTTGTAACAGAGCGTCACTACCGTTACAAAATTTGACAGGTCACCTAATCTGACAGAACACCGGCTCTGTGAATTTTGTAACACAGCAGAGCCTACTGACAGGACATAATAAATCACAGAATTCAAGGAAGTAAATGTGTGAGGATCTTCACAAAGTAAGTTTACAAACTTCAAGATCATTCAGACTAATAGCAGTAGGTTAGAAATAATTGAAATACAATTTGGAAATGAATAGATGATTTTACATTTTGACCATAGACATGCTTTAATAAATTACTATACAGCCAAAGTGAAATTAGTTTAGGGCCTTATTTACTACAGAACTAACAAATGGTATGGAATGTTTTTTTCACCAGGATGAATTTAAGAAATACACAAAGAAGAAAGTGACATGGATACATGAATCCGATGTGTCCCATACTATAGCTGAGCCTGACGATACATCACAAGAGAACTCCAAACTGCATAAATTACTATGGAAGCCCGAGCAGAAGGTGAGCAACTAAACACCACTTTTAGGCCTCATGCACACTGGTTTCTTGTAAACGCTGTTTATCCTGACAGGAGAAAATAAGCTTTTCAAAATAGTTTAGGTAAGTTTAGCAGAGTTTAACAGAATTTGGAGTTTGGGAGTTTATATATTTCATTTTTATTCATTCTGGCCATTGAAATAAATAAACTCCTAAGTGCTAAATGTGCCCAGAGTTTATGCATGTTTATGCTCATTTGTGAGCTTTTCTGCGCGTTTAACAGCGTATACTCTTTTTTTAACTTACATCTTACTCTTATAGATGCAATTTTGGTGTAAATAGGTGGTGTCAGTGCTTTGTAGGCAATTTGTTATCACGTGATCGTTTAACAAATATATGTGTTTATGCCATTTTAAATTATGTTAAAATAAAAGAAACTATGTTTTAAAGAAATATGATGCGTATGGGTGTGCCTATAAAGTCCATTTTTAACAATGTACGCTAACTTTCCAAATAGTTAGGAAGTTAGCACACATCTATCTGTGTATCCACAGTGCCACCCTGTGGTGATACAATTTATTTGATTTCAATTGAAAGAGGATTACAAGTTCCAGCATATCCAGGACAATATAAAGTGATTGTGATTCCTATAATATAGGAGTTCTCCCCAGTCAGTGAGTGGGGACACTGAAGGGGAGCACAATTTGCACTTTATTTAAAGAGACAGCAATTGGCACTTTTAAAATCGCACAATTGATCATCATCACATTCTGCATGTATGAAGATACAAGGATATGGACTAGTTTATTTATGTATGTATCCATTCTTTATTTCACATAATTTCACACAATCTGTTTTTTCAGTTGTTAATTGCAAAATTGGTTTAATTGCTTATTGCAAATGTATTTACCAAGAGTACACAAGTGGGGATTTGTTTTTTGTTTTTTTTTGTGTGTATGAGGCCTTAGATGAATTCTAGCAGTCCTGCTTTATATCCCTGTGGTAATGGATTTAATTCCCACTAGGTATGCTGTCTATGTGAATCTTTTGCAGAGAAGTTAAAGGCTAAGTCCTCCTTTTCCAGAAAATAGCCTATGCATTCAAGGAGTCAGAGTAGATAAAAAATGTGCAGCTTTGTAAAATAATCATACATTTTATTTTTTACCTGTAGGTCATTAGTTAGCAATCCCCATGTTCTGCCTTGTTGCTAGGACATCAAAACCTTTATGTTTTTCACTCCTGCGATGCTGGGACTAAGCATCCAATTGTTTTCACATCCCAGCAACAAGTCAGGACATGGGGGTTGCTAACTAGGAGTTTTTCTAGCCAGGCTACTTAAGGGCACACACATGCCCTAAAAGTAAAACAATAAAGTTTATGATCATTTTACAAAGCTGCACAGATTTTTAATATCTACTACAGTCCCTTAAAGCGGAAGTAAACCCTCTTTTACAACTTTAGCTTACAGGTAAGCCTATATTAAGGCTTACCTGTAGCTAACAGGGATATCTCCTAAACCTGCACGGTTTAGGAGATATACCTGTATTTGCATGTGCCAACGCCATGCGGCACATGCGCACTAGCGACAACTGAAGCATCGGCGCTATATGCCGATGCTTCAGTTGTTATATGCCGCTCTCGTGCGCATGCGCGTGACGTCATCGCGGCTCCGGCAAATCACAGCGCCGGAGCCGCGATACCGGAAGTCACTCCGGGAGAAGATGTCGGCGGTCGGAGGGGGAGAAGAGGACTGATGCCGAGGCTTCGATTTCAGGTAAGTGATGCATAATTAGCTAGTATGCTATGCATACTAGCTAATTATGCCTTTGTCTTGCAGGTTTTTTTTTTTTTTCGATTTTTTTCAAGAGGGTTTACTTCCTCTTTAACTGCATGGGCTGCTTTCTGGAAAAGTTGAATTTAGCCTTTAAGGCAAAGTTAAATATGATTAATCACTGTTATTCTTTGTTCAAAATACATAATTTTATTATTTAGTATGTAACTGGAAGAAGAGTTCCTCTTTAGCATCACTATTTAGTCACAAATTAGGTGAAGTTTTTATCAGTTATAATGTACTTGATGAAAGCCAGCAAGACATAACACACAGCGTGCCAAACTAAATCAGGGTTTATTACACTGTGATATAATTCTAAGCATGCATAGGAACTTGTCCCTTGTTTCTGGGAACCTTGAGATTTGTGCCAGTGGTATCTGATTGCCTTGGCCTTGATTTGTTTCTATGTTACTAGTAATTCAAGTTAAGGGTTTTCATTAGTTAATCATTGGATTTGATTTATATTTATAAAAAAAAAAAAATATTCGCATATCTACAGATTTTACAGGTTATTAAGCTGCACAGTGTTCTTAAAATATTTGGTAGACCTTTTGTTGGTGGACAATCATCTATTGCCAGTGCACTTGACCTGGCGGCTCTTTTTAAAAAAAACAATACAGTGGAACCTTGGATTACGAGCATAATTCGTTCCAGAAGAACGCTTGGAATCCAAACCACTCGTATATCAAAGTGAGTTTCCCCATAGAAGTCAAAGGAAACTCAGATAATTTGTTCCACAGTGACTTCTATGGTATGCAATACTGCATGTGGCCAGAGGTGGGGGGTGCCGAAGTTACTCGGAAACCACTCGGAGTCTCTCAGATGCATTCGGAAACACTCGGAGAGGCTCGGAATCACTCGGGAACCGAATGTTTCCCAGTGGTTCTGAGTCCATCTGAGTGCATCCGGGTGGCACCGAATGTCACTGGCGCCACCCCCCCCACCTGTTTTTCAAGACAACGCTCGCATTGCGAAACACTTGTTAACTGCGTTACTCGCAATCCAAGGTATTACTGTATGTTTTTTTTTAATTAACATTTATATTCACTATAAAGTCTTCATCTTTGCTAATATATGGGAAGGTTTTTGACTCTATCCCAGTTTAATCATTGAAAGGTTTTAGCTAGTGATGCACAGTAGCACATTGTAAAGTTACTTGCAGGAGTTGTACACAATAACTAATTATGAATCCCTTTTAGCTAATTGAACATGGAAATGCAAGTAAGATATTTTAGTTTTTTTTTTTGTTTGTTTTATATGTCTCCACTGAGGAAAATCCTCTTTTCTTCCTTTCTTCGTGACTCTAATACAATAATTGAGAGGACATACAAATATTGTTATTTTTCCAAAGGGAGACAAGGAGAAATCTCTCAATGGGGACATTTGTTCTGGTGACAGCTGTCAAATGAGGGATTTCCCTTAGCTGTGTTGAGATCCCACTTTATTTTTATGACTCTTGGACAGGACACAAGGGGAAACCTTCCTATTGGGGATGGAAACTATAAAAACTCTTCCCTACTGTATCCAAAAGATGGAGAAAAGTTTTGTTTGGTTTCCTTTTCAAAAACTGTGAAATTTTCAAAATGGAAACATTGCATTGCTATATTGGTAATATCGTTGTTTCATTTTAGGCATTGTTATTGTTAAAATGAATGCTCCCCCGTGGATGGATTTAAAAAAAATGAATGCATGTTCATAAATGTTCGCCATGGCCGTGTCTTGTCCACATGCCATTTGTTTGACAAACCCTTGCCTATTAGCCTAGAAAATGGCCACTATTGTTGTTTTGACATTCAGCAGAATCAGCAAATATTGACTTTAATGGAATTTGGCACTCAAACTCTAGTGATGTTCGCCAAACCCTTTTTAAATTAAACCCAGGTAATTGTCATGTTGATGATGGCCTCTGGGTGTTAATAACCTTTAGAGAAACTAATGGGCTCCCTGAAGTCTGGTTTCTGACATTTACTGAATCAACTTTAAAGTGTGTATACATAGGCTTTGTGTCAGTTGTACAATAGTTGCAGTCACACTCCAATGCAGATCAGCTACCTATTTATTGTAGCTAATTCATAAGTAGTTACATAAAGTATATATAAAACGTAAGCATGTTTAAATCAGGAGGTGTACTGAATATTAACTTGTGGACCTGTTTGATCTACAAAGAATCAAGCAACTTAGGAAACAAGGCTAAAGAAATGTATGGATTGTATGATTCTCTGTAGACTGAGCTCAGTGTTAAAACTGATTGTTCAATTGTTCATCAAGTCACAAGTTTTTCTCTCTAATGCATATAAAACGATATGGGGCATAGATTTATATGTTTAAGTATTTATATTACTTATGTACTTATTTACAAGTTACCTATATTTTCCTTAGTATTTTAATAATTTTGAATAACTTTTCAGGTGCGTTGCATCAGGGTACAAAAAACACGTTATGTTTGGAATTCACTAGAAGCCAGGTTTCAGAAAGCTGGGTAAGATTATATGCGTTGTGTTGTTTTTGTCAACATAATTTTTGTGTAAAAAGTAAAAATGTGTTTTCTCATTTGGTTTAGAGTCCTGGAAGAAAACCTTTCATGTTCTGATATTCATAAAAAATATGGAATGGGTTTAAGTAGCGAGGAACAGAATGCCAGGTATGTTTATTTGTGGAACTTGAAGCATGTAGACTGTGTTTTGTATGTGTACTAGATTGCACTTAAAGTTCAGTTATGGGATGCATTTTTTTGTTTTAGATAGAGTGTAGCGGGGTTAGAACCTCTGACAAGTATTTTTTTGCTGTCTGTGTCCCAAAGTTTTTGTATATATGACCATTGTCATTGGGAAAGTACATGAATAGAAATCCAAAATTGTATAGTAGTCCACAGAAAAGAGGTAAGGTTGAAATCTTCTAATGGGGATGCCTGTTCCAGCAGGCAGAGAATTATCCTCCAAGTGTGCAGCTAAATACATAGCCTGGCCTTCCCTACTATATCCCAAAAAATTACTATAGGAACACTTTTACATGATCACTCTGATTCCACTCCCTTATTGTTCTTCTGGTCAATTTAAATTACAGGAGGGGGTATTTACTAAAGCAAGAGAGTGCACAATTTGGTGCAACTGTGCATAGAAACCAATCAGCTTCAAGACTTCATTGCCAAAGCCTAATTGAACAAGCTGAAGTTGATTGGCTACCATGAACAGCTGCACCAGATTCTGAGTGCATACCTCTTAGTAAATCTCCCCCATGGTCTCTAACTAAAAGTAAATGATCCCTAAGTACATTCACATTGACTCCTAATTTTATGAGTATAACATTTCATTATGAAAATTGTGATTGTATAGTGTTAAAATTCTGCACCAGTTCTTGTGGTAACCTTACAGAAAATGTCCTTAGCAGCTATCATTTTAGAATTATTTCCAAGGAAATGTTGGTACTATGTGATAGTTTTCAATCAAATTGTTGAATGACAATCTAATCATCTATGTAGTAAAGGGATTTTTAATAACATATCACATTCTTTAAAAGCTTGAACCTGTCTTCGGAAATCAGCGAGACTTGGCACGTTTGTGTGTATGTATGGATAGTATGCTGTGTACAGAAGCTATTTCATCATTCCTGCCTGGAACATCATTGATAAATCATTTACCACAGACACAAACAACATATTTCCTTTAGATCGGATTCACTATAACACTTAGTACTTAATTTTTATTTAGTAAAATATGTGGCAGGGGTCTCCAATTTTTCTAAGCAAAGGGCCAGTTTACTGTCCTGCAGACTTTAGGGGGGGGGGGGGGGCATACTGTAGACAATAGAAGTAGAAAATGCACCAGCAACAACAGTGGTTGTAAAGGCAGAAGTTTTTTTTTATCTTAATGCATTCTGTGCGTTAAGCTAAAATCCTTCTGTGTGCAGCAGCCCCCTAATACTTACCTGAGGTCCCTCTCTGTCCAGCGATGTCTTCGAGTGTCTCAGCTGTCCGAGATTCTCCCTCCTGATTGGCTGAGACACAGCAGGGGTGCCATGTCGTTGCTTTCAATCAAAGTCAGCTATCCAATCAGGGGAGAGAGGGGGCGGGGCCTAGTCGGGTCTCCGTGTCTGCATGGACACAGTGAGCTGTGACTCGGCTTGGGTGCCCCCATAGCAAGCTGCTTGCTGTGGGGACACTGAACAGGAGGGAGGGGCCAGGATCACAGAAGAGGGAACTGAGAAGAGGGGTATCCGGGCTGCTCTGTGCAAATCCATTGCAACAGAGCAGGTACGTATAACATGTTTGTTATTTTTATGGGGAAAAAAACGAGACTTTACAATCACTTTAACTTCTTGCTGGGTCACTGACATACAAACATCAGACAGAGCTATGTAGATTATTAACCAGTCTGCCGGTTTTGCATCCTGCATTTAATCCTTTTCCATGATAAACATACTAATCAAAGATACTGTATACCGGGATGAGTAATTACAAGATCATGACAGAAACAAGACATATGCTGAGATACAAAACAGCATAACTTAAAGTTTTACTTATAGCACTGTTTTATGCAAATTTTTTTGTATTGCGTTTGTTGCTTTCTTTTTCACTGCTTTCCTATTTTTAAACTTGTAGGCAGCAGTTCTGTGGACCAAACACAATAGAAGTAGAAATTGTTCCAATATGGAAGCTGTTATTTAAGGAGGTAATATCACTAATCTATTCTGTTTTTGTTTTGTATGGATGTTTCATGAGTGTCAGCAGTAGATACCCTAGAGAGCAAGCACTTAATCCGCAACTCTTTTACCATGCCACATTCCTTATTGTTATTAATTGGTTGGAAAGGGATAAAATGCATGTAGTTTATTTAATAATTTATAGAGCATTAAGTCTTTTTTTCTATCATGTTCAAATGTATTTGGATTTTATAGAAATAAAGGGTATTTTCAGAAATCTGCATAATAAACTTATCATTAATTGCATGTTCAAATAAAGTATATAAAGTATATAATCAATGTGATTCTATATGACTACCAGTTAGGGACCTCAGATTGTAAGCACCTTGAGCCTGGTGTGGTGCGAATTGAAGCTCAGGTTTTCCTGCGAAGAGAAAACTCAGTTGTTCAGCGTTTCATGTCAGTTTTTGCTCAGTATCAGCTCAGGATTGCCACAGTATAAGCTCAGGATTGCATCATTATTTTATCCTGTTCACACATCTGCGAATCAGATGCGTGCCCATAGAAGATAATGGGCTTGAATTTGCACCTGAGCCGGACCGCACTGCCTAGAAAACGCACACGTTTTTTGTGCAATGCGGAATGCGAATGCACCGCAGATATGTGAACCAGCCTCATTAATATTAATGTATTTTGAAATGTCCTGCGAATTGGATGCGGTGTAAGCCGCATCTAATTCGCATAGGTGTGAACGGGGGCTGAGGGTAAATGGTCAGCGTAATGTACCGCTAATAAATAAAAATAAATCAATAAATTCTATACATTTATTTTAACAGATTTTGAACCCATTTTACTTTTTTGAAGTTTATTCACTAAGTACATGGCTGGCATTTGGATATATAGAATATTCTTTGGCCATATTAATTATGACCATCTTGTCTATTCTTGCAACAATTTACTTGCTAAGGATGGTAAGCATAATTCTGTTACTTTAATATTTCCATATTTTGCTTTAATCTAAATACACAGATGGTAACTAAGTTATTTGGTTTTCTTTACCTTTATAGCAATCAGTTAAATTGCATCATATGGTGGACTCACATAACAATGTTTTGGTGTCCGTTCTTCAGAGAAATAAGACACCTACAGGGCAAAAGACAGGTAAGACACCCAAAGGGCAAAAATAACACACATATCATACTTACCTGCTCTGTGTAATGGTTTTGCAAAGAGCAGCCCAGATCCTCCTCTTCTCTGGTCCCCCACCGCTGCTCCTGGCTCCCCCCCACTCTGAGTGCCCCTGCTTGCTTTGGGGCACTCGTGCATGCTTGCTCCCAGGCCTGCTGCTTTATCTAAGGCAATTAGAAGTGAGAGGGCCAAGAGATCTGGCTCAGGGAATATTAAGGGGGGCTGGGGGGTAAGGGGGGCTTTAGCTGATCTGGTTTTTAACGGCTTGAACTCAGCAATTTCCTGCAATATAAGATAGTATACACTATACTCACCTTTTCAATTAACCATTTTTTTGTTCTATCTTTCCTCTGTTTCAGCTCTGCATCCTCAAAAAGTCTCTTTGGCATTTGAGACTTTTGGGAGTGCTGGATGCCTGTATCCCACCATGTGCTGGTTCCTTCTTCTGACCTCCTATATCACTTTAGGGCTCAGGGCTATTATTATCCTATAGATAGCTGGAAGACCAAAATATGGCTTCAGTTATTTAATTAGAGGAAACAAGTGTGAAAGACTAGTATCTTACAATACCCTGTATTGGCTGTATTACCTGGAGGCGCACAGTTGTTTCTTACTTTCTAAAACTCTTGTTTTGAATATTAATGTTCTCTAGAGAAGAAAACTGTATGCATAGCTAACGTTTTCAGGTTTCGTGCATGCCGGTTAAGCATGCACCAGTTTACTTGACTATTTACTCCATTATTAATTTGCTTATCTGTCATTTTGAGATGCCTGATGTAACCAAGTGTTTTATTTTCTCTTGTCTTCATGGTCAATTTATTTTGACTCCTTTTCTATTTTAAGGCAACCTCTTAAGTTGTATCTCTAGGCTAAATTGTGAATAGATTGGGGAATAGTTAGACCCCTTGTCAAGGTTTGATTACTAACCATGTCCTCATTGGGGAGATTCTTCTTATCTATTTATTCTGGTAACCATTGTTGCTAAGAAAGAAAGTGAAGGGAAATTCAACATTTTAGAGTGTTTTCCAGATCAGGAGGTGAGAAGAGATCTTAAAATGGGGATAACTGTTTCAGGGACAACTGTCTAAGAGGGTAATTCCCCTCACTTTAGGAGATTTCTTTCAACTTCCTGTTGCATCTGTAAAAAAACGCTGCAATTCGCGAGATTTTCTGCCTGAAAAGCTACGCTCAGGTGTGAATGCAGCCTGAAGGCTTATTTCCCACATGGTACACAGATAATAAAAAAAATAACTGGCAGATGGTTTACCTTTTTTGACAACATTATAACATTTAATATTGAGTGAGTCGTGTCCAAAGAAAGAGGGTGGAGGTTGCTTGCAACATATTTTCAATATGCTCACTTTGAACATCATAGACTACATTTTCTCTTCTTCAAGTTTATATAAGGATATAACCCCTTCCTATTCTATTGAAAACTGAAAAACATTTTGGCTATAGATACACTTTAACCATCTGCTGACCGTTCACAGTAAATATACTGCGAGTAGGCAGCAAGTGTAGGCACGATCACATAACTGTACTGTACATCAGCTCCTTCTTCTGGGTTCGAAGGCAAACTCGTGCTGTGTCCAGTTTGGCAGCTGATTTCAGGTAATGATTTTGGCAGTTGATCAGCTGTATCCAGTCACACACAGAGTTCTGTGTTTACAAGCACACAGAACTATATGTGCATAGGAAAAGCGATCTGGCTGTTTCTTCTCCCTGAAAAGCAGGGAGAAAAAAACAACCAGATAGTAAAGTAAAAGCAGCACACATTACATGTTGTTTGGCACACAGTTAACCCCTTTATATTAACCCTTCCCCAGCCAATGTCATTAGTACAGTGTCAGTGTACTGTTATCACTGATCACTGTATTAGTGTCACCAGTGAAGTTAGTGACATTAGTGACATTCCCAGATAGTGTCTGTGATTGCTCACCACCGTATTACAGTCCTGTTATAAGTCTCTGCCATTACAGTATAAAGTCTATAGCTGCGTAAATTCCAGTATATATACCATAGCTTGTCGATGCTATAACTTTTGCACAAACCAAATTAATATACACTTTTTGGGGATTTTTTTTTACCAAAGACATGTAGCAGAATTCATTTTGGCCTCAATTTATTGAAGAAATTTGATATTTTAATCTTTTAACACAGGGGTGCCCAACCAGTGGCCCGCGGAGCCCTCTGATGTGGCCGGCGACCTCCTGCTCTGGGGTGGTGGTTTGACAAGCCCAGATCGCAGGTTGCCGACACACCATCCCAGAGCATCAGTGTTGTGAATGAAGCTGGAGGTAGAGAAAGAAGCGGCAGAGCAGAGCCGCATAAGCTGATGCTTCCTGTATAGCGCCAGCTCCTGTCACAATCGATACCAAATGCACTCTGCCTGGGACAGCAACAGCCGGGGAAAACTGAATGGAAGTCTGTTATTAAAGGTGTGTTTGTTACTGAATTCAGTGTATATATGGGCATACCTGTTCTTCAGTGGTTACTAGGCTGCTGTTAAACTAATCCTGCACATGTGGGTTACCTGCACTGAACCATAGACTTCTGTTATTACCTGTGGGTTTGGTGCGCTTTCAGAATGTGCACTATACCGTCAGGATATAATAGAAGTCTATGGCAAAGTGCAGCTAACCTGCAGGAAAGCCACAGGTGCACGTGGTGCATCAGTGTGAAAGCAGCCTTAGGACCCAATCGGACACTCCATTCACCTCTATGTCCATTTACCCCTGCTTACCTTCAATCCGATACGCAAAAAAAAAAACAGAAGGGGAACCGTCCCCTTCCATCAGATTGAATTGAAGGGCCCATAGAGTCACATGGGTTGTGTCCATATCCGTTCTGCATATGCAGAGGAAAATACAGACCTGTCATCCGTCCATTACACTTATTTTGGCCCGCGACCGGTTACAAAGTCGCTTCGATAGCCCTCGCTCTTCAAAAGGTTGGGCACCCCTGTTTTAACAGAAAGTAGAAAATATTGTATTTTTTTCCCATATCGCTGGTCTTTTTCAGTTTAGGTGATTAAAAAAAAAAAAAAAACACCCAGCAGTGATTAAATACCACCAAAAGAAAGCTATATTTGTGTTAAAAATTGATAAAAAGTTTGTTTGCATACAGTGTTGCATGACCACACAATTGCCAGTTAAAATAGTGCAGCGCTGAAAAGCACAAAATGGTCATGAAGGGGGTAAAAACTTCTGGAGGTCGAGTGGTTAAGAAGCCACATGTTCTGTTATTAAGCTCCATGCAAAATGTATATGGTAGTCACTTTAGGGTTGTATAATAAATTCTACCACAACTCCACATCTTGTTATTTTTAAGACTTGAACTAAATGTTTATACCATGTTAGTATGCCATGGAATATAGGAATGCCATTGAAAATATAGGTATGTCATTAGAAATTTCAGGGTATTTCTTTCTTCTTTTCCTCAAAAAATATCCTGACAGATCCTGCTGCCTTTCTTCTCAAATTAGCATTTGCATATCAGCGGCTGTGTCCATGTAGCCATTGCATTTCAATTAACATGAATGGGACTGCCTGAATGCAGATGAATAGAACACATGTGTATCTTGTGCAGGAAGACATGACCCTGGCATGCATGTGCACTGTGTATTTCTGTGAATGAGGCCTTACAGGGCAATACACTGTTTAGCACATTTACACTGCTACATAATTTATTAGAGGCAAAAGCAGATTATCAGGGACTTAAAACTGTAGCAAACAATACTCAAAAAAAAAACAGTTTGGATAATACAACTTTTTATTTTATAGGGATTGAAGAAGTACAGTCTAAATATCTGGTTCCTGGAGATGTAATTGTTTTATCAGAGAAGAAGTTTTTTCTGCCCTGTGATGCCATGCTAATATCAGGGGGTTGTGTGGTAAATGAAGGCATGTTGACAGGTAAAACAGATGTGTCAAGTGTGGTATGGAAATTTAAATCTGTTATAGTTATACATTTGTGGCCATAATGTTGCAGGATTTAAAGTGGTTGCAAACCCAAATACATCACAAGCATAATCCAAAGCACTCATATATCGAAGCAAGTTTTGCCATAAGAAATAATGGAAACTCAGATAATCCGTTTCACAGTCACTGTTTGTCCATGCAGTACCACATGTGGCCAGAGGTGCGGGGGTGCCGGAGACACTCAGAAACACTCAGAGACGCTCGATCACTCAGAAAGTTCGGAGACTCGCACCTCTGGCCAAATGTGGTACTGCACACCCCAGCGGCTTGAATCCTGCTCATCTTGCGAGACAATGCTTGCAAAGGGAGTCAGAATTTTTAAAAAATAGCTTGTATTGCGAAATGCTTATAAACCGCGTTACTCGCAATCCAAGGTTCCACTGTACTCAAAGCAACACTATTTTGCACAATTTAGTAGATAATATTGTTACAACCTAAATAGCTTTTTGTGTACTTGTGAAAATGTACTCTCTATTTGGTTGTAGCCCTCGTTTGCTGATCCGGCACGGCATAGCTTGGGGAGACATGACATCACATGATCCCCCTCTCACCTATACACTCTCGCTCTCTGTCTCTCTCTCTCTTTCTCTCTCTCTCTGGGCTCCATTCATGAAGCGATATGTGGTAAAAAAAATACCACGCAACTTTCAAAACGTTTTCTGGCATTCACAAATAACTGCTACTAAAATACCACATGAGTTATTTTATGAAGTCATGCAGTATTTTAGTAGTGAAATACATGCAGTAATTTAACACCGACGGGTTTACTTACAGTAGTTAATACTGCATTGTTAAGGAATGGTCGGCCGCTGGCGTCCTTAACAACCGATGAGTCATCAGCTGTCAGTGGGGTTCCCGCTGACAGTTGAATGTAAATAAAGAGTTGTCGGCAATGAAAAAGTATGGATAAAAACGGCGTGCCCCCCAATCTATACTATGCCCTTCGGGTCTGGTATGGATTTTGAAAGGAATCTCCACGCCTAAATTTAGGAAAAAACTGTGTGGGCCCCCCCCAATATCTATACTAGACCCTTATCTGAACATGCAGCCAACAGGTCAGGAAAGAGGGATGGACGAGTGAGCGCCCCCCCCCTCCTGAACCACACCACGCCACATGCCCTCAACATGGGTGGATGCTTTGGGTCAGGGAGGCTCTGCCCCCCCAAAGCACCTTGCCCCATGTTGATATGGACAAAGGCCAGGGTTGCGGGGTCTGCGGGCCGAGGGCTTATCAGAGTCTATAACAAGATCTCGGCCCCCCATGTGACTAAGTATTGGGTACATAGTACAAGTAAAGGTGTAGTGTAAAAAAAAATGTAGGCAGTTTCTGACAAGTCCTGTATTAAAAATAACAACAATAAAAAAAATGTCTCCCGGTGTAAATCAATGGTCAATTACGATATCTGCCACCACCGCCGCC
>CM053028.1:354471126-354542124 GCA_028564925.1 Lithobates sylvaticus | reverse complement strand
TTTTACCCAAGGAAATGTGTCTTAGTATTCAATATCTCATATCATCCCTTTTTGTTATCCTCGGGCAATGTTTCAGCCCCAAAAGTCCCAATTCTTAACCCATTACAGATTTCCCCCACAGCCCTAAACCAGACCCCCAAAGCCCATCCCCTTCCTTCCAGACCCTTCTCAGTACAGACCCCTCAGTACAGACCCCCTCCTCCAGTACAGACCCCTTCCCCCTTAAATGTGACTACCAGATGCAATGCAGACCTAACATGCATCAGCACTGGGAAATTCTCACATCAGATGTAGTATGTGACCTGAGCCAAAAAAGATGCTCCCTCGACAGCCTCTGCAGCTCATGCATATGCAGACCCACACAATCCAGAACTGTTGGGAGGTACAGTATGTTATTGTGCGTTGTGATGCGCTGCAATGAATATATGTTTTGAAGTTGCATTGCCTTAATGCCATTCAAAATGAATGTGATTGCAATGTGCTACTGCATGTAATCTGCCGAAACAGATACGTGTAAATGTAAATGGGCTATCAATGTATGATAGCTTAAATGACAGCTCTCAAATACAGAATCTGCTATTGCTGCCCACAGTGCTCTTGCAACCGCAGCTTAAAAATGCATAAACAGTGCACAATCTGTAAAAGTAAGTCTACTTTACACAAAGAAAAGGGACCCACAGCTTCCTAGCAGGATTTGTGATGCAGCTTACTTTACTTTTTGCTAATTCTTCCTTCACAATATACAACAACGGACCCCTGTAAAGCTATGCATATACTTAGATTTCTAGAAGTGGGTAACTAGACACCATTCAGTGCACCAGTGTTTCTGATATATTTGCTTAGGCACTGTGAGATGAAGAGATGCACAGGTTTGCCAGATACTTAGAAGTTTGTGTTCTTTATAAAGATTTCAGAAGCAAAGTGCAGCAGTATGCAAAATGTAAATGTTACCAGAGTACTGGAGGGTGCTGTTATATAGCTTTGGGGTCATTTTGCTTTGTTTAACCAATGTAAAAGGTTTATTTTAATGTTCAGTTCTTATGGTGGTTGTTACCAGGTGAATCCATTTACTAAGTGCAATTGTTCTGAGAATTGCCAATAGAAATAACATGAGATTTATTCAAATTGCATACATGTTATAGCAGTTTTAAATAGGTATCTTATTCCATTGAAACAAATGGAACATGATTCCTAAAAAAGGCAGTTTCATCGTCTGTGTAGCCACCATGTGGCAAATGTGCAGTAATGCACTGTACAGTAATTGCACAGAATAATGTCATATATACATATATGACTTGATTTTCTAAAGTAGTAGAGAATGTTAACATAGCAAAGTTAAAACAGAACTAGAGGCAAAACTTTTTTTTGTGAATAATTAAGGTAAGGTAATAACCTCTGTAATATTTATTTTTGCCATCTGCGTTCTATTGGGCAGATTAGCCTTCACCTCCTGTCCCATAGCCAAAACAAGAAGTGGGAGAAAATCCCTCTAAAGTGAGGGAATCCCAGATTGTCACCAGATCCACCAGAACTAGTGTCCCCCCATTTGGAAAATATCACCCATTATTATTGTTCTGGGGACATCCCAAAATTTGGGATTTTCTTTTACTTTCACGTTCAACAAAAAAGAAAAGGCCCGGAGGAAGGGGAACCTAGGTGTAGGGGCCGCATGACTGGGGGTCGCTGGTCAGGTTGCACGGATCAGTTTCTGTGTATGTACAGGTTGGGGGTGTGGCTTAGATTGGAGCAAGGGAAGGGTAGGGGGTGCGACCTGGCTATTGGATTCTCCCGGGGGGCGGGGGTGGTATTTTCATTAGTTCCCCTGGGCAGCCTGGTAAGTCTTTTTCTGTATCTTTGCCTATGTCTGTTCCTGTGAGTGTGATGTCTGTGTCTGCGCCTGAGGTCCCTGTCTGTACCTCTCCTGGGCTGCAAGCGGGTGGTGGGCCTGTCCCAGTGCCTGTCCTGGCAGCTGGGGACAGGTGGGGGGCTCTGGTTAGCGGGCTGGCCTCTCCTGGAGCTGGGGATGGGTCCGGTGGTCAGGGGGCGGTGAGCTCTGGGGATACTTTGCTGCAACACTTTCTAATGGCTCTGGTCTCAGGCTGTAGGAATCTTGTGGGAAGGGGAACCGTGGTGGGATCCCTCGCTCCTGCGGTTTCACATTTTGCAGCCTGGGCGGCGGTGGGGGATGGGCGGTCACCTGCTGCGTCCCCGCCTTTGCTGCCGCCAGTGGTGCAGGCGGCTTCACAGCCGCCCGCCGTGGCAGCAGGGTCAGCCACCATCCTCCCCAGGGCTGCAGGGTCATCACAGGTGAGTATGGCTACAGTTGCCACCCCTGGGGTGCCTTATCTGACGGAGTGCGGCTGCTGTGCAGTGTGAAGCCTATGTTTGATTTTGGTCTCATTAGAAAGCGGAGGTAAGGGAGAAGATTTGGAAGGGGGACTACGTGGAGATCTTTTCGCTGTTACCGCTGGAGAAGTTTAACCTGGACAAGGTTAAACCTGATGAGAGCAAAAAGGAGGAAGAAAAGCGTCGCTATAAACTTATCCTGCAGACATTCACCAACTGGCTTCAAGTGTTTAACATATTGGCGAGCGTCATAGGAGAGAAGGCCCCGGAGAAGTTTTCGGCTTTGTTTTGCTGACTCCATCAGCGTGGCTCAGCAGATCTATGGGGGAGTGGCTTAGCTGCACTCTGATGAGCAGTTCCGGCAGCAAAAGGCTGTGAGACCATCGTTACGATGGGATCCTAACGCCCCGAAAGACATTGGCTTGTGGATAAGGCTCATGACACAAGCCAGGGTCACGCCGCCCCCCCTTTCCTGGTGGTGGTGCCCAAGCCTCTTCACCATAGGCCACAAATCTGGGGTTTTGCTGGCAGTTTAATGAGGGCGCCTGCAAATTCGGGGGATCCTATTGTTTCTGTCACGAGTGCTTGGGTTGCGGGGGTTCTCATCCCTTGTCTGAATGCTTCAAGAAAGGAAAGAAACTGGCCGACGCTGGAAAGAGGGACCACTCCGATGAAGGTAGAAAAAATGGCGCCATACCTAAGTAGGTATCTGAACAGGGTTGTGGCAAGAACGTTATGGTTGGGTATTAAAGAGGGTTTTCCAATTCCGAGTTCATTGACCGGCGGCCCACCTGTTTCAGGTAACCTGAAGTCGGCATATGCTCATCCTGACGTTTCTGTTAAACTGCAGAAGGAGGTGGCGTTGGGCAGGATGTCTGGCCCTTTCTTGGTTCCGCCAGGTGAGGGACCTGGTGGTTTCACCATTGGCGGTTGTCCCCAAGAGGGAACCAAACCAGTTCCGGCTGATTCACCATCTTTCCCACCCAAAAGGGGGGGTCGGTTAATGATGCAATTGATCCCTCCCTATGTACCGTCTCATATGCATCATTTGATGAGGCAGTGCGTGGGTTCAGAAGTTTGGAAAGGGGGCTCTCATGGCCAAGACTGATATTGAATCGGCCTTTCACTTGTTGCCGGTCCATCCGGATAGTGTTTGCTTGTTGGGTTGCCGTTGGGAAGGGAATTACTTTGTTGACTGGTGCCTGCCCATGGGCTGTGCCATTTCCTGTTCCTATTTTGAGATGTTCTGTTCCTTTCTGGAATATGTCATCGAGGACTTGTCAGGCCTTGGTTCCATTCTGCACTGACATTTTTAGAACTGTTTCCCATAGTGCTGGCCGTGGAGCTTTGGGGGGTTAGAATTCAGGAACCGGCGGGTTAGTTTTCACTGTGACAATCTGTGGATAGTGCATGCCATTAATTCCCTGTCGGCTTCTTCCTTGCCTGTGGCCTGTTTACTGCATTATTTGGTGTTGTTGTGTTTGCTATTGAATGTTTTTTTGGTTGCTGTTCATATCCCGGAGGTAGAGAATAAAGTTGCTAATGCGCTTTCTCGCCTACAACGGGACAGGTTCCGTCAATTGGCACCGGAGGCGGAGCAGCTTGGAGTCCCGTGTCCCAGTCGTTTGTGGGACCTCGTTTTGGCATCGCAACAGCTTTGGTTCGGCAGTCAGTAGTGGATGCTACTTGGCGGACCTACGAGCGGTTTTGGTGAGAATGGCACGAGCTGGTAAGTAGCGTTGGGGGTTGTTTCAACGACGAGGACGGACTACATGTGTTGCTGTACTTTGTAGGTAAGAACTGCAAAGAGGGGGTGTCTGTCGCTTCGGTTAACAGTAAGATGGCAGGCCTTGCCTTTTTGTTTAAATTGGAGGGGGTTAAGGATGTCACGAAGGCTTTTATGATACGGATAGCTTTGCAGGGTTACTGGAAGGATCGAGGTAGGCCTGATTTGCAGCGACCTGAGTCGTTGGGTATAGTGGAAGTGTTGTCGGGGGTGCTGACCAGTGTTTGTTTTCCCCCTTTGAAGTACAGTTGTTCAGGATGGTTTTTGTTTTACCCTTATTCGGGGCGTTACTCATTTGAGACATTAAGCGTGATTTCCTCCGCTCGAGGTCCGCCTTTCCGGACACTGTCTTAGTCTAGTCGGATATCATTGGCAGGGCAGCTTGGCTGGGGGGCCAGTCTGTTGCTCGGATCAACAAGGCCAGAATTAAGGTCAATAAGGCGGTGGCAAAATTTGTTGTCCACGAAGATGGGTTGACGCTGTCATGGTACCAGTTCATGTCTGTGTTTAAAAATGTTTGGAGGCGGGTGGGTTTTCTAGGAGGGACTATTCATCCCATTCTTTTAGGACTGGGGTGGCCACAGAGGCGGCGCGTTGGGGTTTGAGCGACCATACCCTTCAGCGTATTGGTCGTTGGGAATCTCACCGCTTTCAATTGTACGTACGCCCTCATCTTCTTTAAGGTTGGGGGGGGGAGATCTTTTGTCCATGGGGCTCAGTGGTGGATGGGGTGGTATTTTTTGTCTGGTGTTGTCTGTTTGGATGTTGCTGTGTGTGGACTTATTGGGCCGGTGGGTTAACTGTGGGGGTCTGTGTGAGTGGAGGGTGTGTACAAGGTTTTCATTTTTTCTATGTTTCTTGTGTTTTTATGTTTTTCAGTGTGCTTGATGTTGATCCTGGGTCACTCCTATGTTCACTGGGGGGGCTAAGAGGGCACTGGTTAGGCCGGAAGGCAGGCAGCTGGGTTTTCCCCGGAATGAAGCAATGGTCTGGTGGATTGGTATACCGGGATTCTGTGGTCCTGAGTGCTACCGGAAATTCAGCGGTACGCTAGGATGGACAGGCCTCCTGATGTGCTGTTAATGCATGTTGGTGGCAATGACCTCAATATTAGGGCATCCAGGGAACTCTTTTGAGACATTAAGCGTGATTTCCTCCACTCGAGGTCTGCCTTTCCGGATACTCTCTTAGTCTAGTCGGATATCACTGGCAGGGCAGCTTGGCTGGGGGGCCGGTCTGTTGCTCGGATCAACAAGGCCAGAATTAAGGTCAATAAGGCGTGACAAAATTTGTTGTCCATAATGGGGGGCTGGTGGTTCACCACGGAGAGTTGGAAGTGGTGGTCCGCCCACGCGTGAGGTTTCACTGGTGGGCGTTTGTGGCAGGAGACTCGGGTTCTTGAAGATCGGAATGTTGGAAGGAATACAGTATGTGGTGTGGAACGGGTTGGGCCTATCTCGGTATGGGTACCTTCCCTATCATGGAAATAATGGGCTATCGGTCATCGGGCTGCATCGGGCAAAAAGTTGGTAATAGTTTGTCCCTGAGCTGGTAGAATCGCGGCTAGGGGCCAGGATTCCTAGGTGGTGGTGGTACAGCCGATGTGATAGAAAACCTTCCTTCAGGAACCTTAGACATAGCAGTTAAAGCAGGTACAAAAAGTTGGGTTATATTCTATATATATATATATAAGGAATTTATTTTATATAAAATATTTTGTTATGGTTGTTAATAAAGTGGCCATACAGCCATTTAATCCAGAAGGAGTTGTGTATTTCTTTACTAGGTAGTTATTGGTAGTAAAGAGGGGTGGGGTTAGTAGGTGGTGGCAGACGACACATCAGCCATACACCAGTCAAGAAAAGGCCTGGAGAAAAGGGAACCTAGGTGTAGGCCCCACATGACTGGGGGTCGCTGGGCAGGTTGCACGGACCAGTTCCTGTGTATGTACAAGTCAGGGAGGGGGGGGGGGCTTACACTGGAGCAATGGAATGGTAGGGGGTGCAGCCTGGCTATTGGATTATCCCAGGGGGGCAGAGGTGGTAGTTTCATTAGTTGGGGCAGATCGGTAACAGCGCAGGAAGTTTTTTCTTTCCCTCCCTCCCTCACTATCTTTGAGACGGTGTGGTTGGTTTAATGTTGTTTTTCTCGTCTAGGTGTTGGCTGTAGGGGTCTCGGGTTCTTGAAGGTCGGAATGTTGGAAGGAATACAGTATGTGGTGTGGAACGGGTTGGGTCTATCTCGGTATGGGTACCTTCCCTATCATGGAAATATTGGGCTATCGGTCATCGGGCTGCATCAGGCAAAAAGTTGGTAATAGTTTATCCCTGAGCTGGTGGTACAGCCGATGAGATAGAAAACCTTCCTTCAGGAACCTTAGACATAGCAGTTAAAGCAGGTACAAAAAGTTGGGTTATATATATATATATATATATATATATATATATATATATATATATATATTTATATATAAAGAAATTTATTTTATATTAAATATTTTGTTATGGTTTTTAATAAAGGGGCCATATGGCCATTTAATCCAGAAGGAGTTGTGTATTTATTTACTAGGTACTTATTGGTTAGTAAAGAGGGGTGTTTTCACCTGGTGCTCTAGCCAGTAACCCACCTCCTGTATTAAAGTGCCCCCACTCTGGATGAAGGAGCACAAGGGGCACATTTGGACAGCAGTGTTGTCAGTTTGTCCCTGAGCTGGTGGAATTGCGGCTAGGGGCCAGGATGCCTAGGTGGTGGTGGTACAGCCGATGCGATAGATTTCCTTCAGGACTAGCAGATTTAGATTACACTACCCAATTGAAGTTGCAGCTAACATTTTCTAAGCAGTGCAAGCTAACTTTTTTTTTGTTCTTTTGGTAGATAAAAGTTTTACAGAAATAAATAAATAGAAGTTGATAATTTTGATCACCCCTGTCAGTGGTAAATAGTTGGTCTCATTCATGTAAACTGATACATTTTCAGGAGAGCGTGATCTTTATAAAAACAAAATACTTACAGGCTGGATCACCAGATGAAAATAGAAGAAAGAAAGCCTAAAAAAGAAAACAAATTCAGCCATCACATCCAAGAATTGGTAAGCTGCAATATAATAAATGTTTGCTGTTGGGTTTAATAACGCTTTACGATGCGTTCAAGTCAGTCAACTGAAAAAGTGCTACCAAAAACCTTCCGGATGCATGTATTCAACCTGTTCCTGTGGGTATCACATATATATGTGTCATTATGGAGGTGGGCATTCTTCTGAGGTGCTGCATACATGAGCACTGGCGTTTGTGCTGTCACCAACAGCTCTGGGTGTCATACTAACAAGGACTGTCTCTCGACAACATGATCGCTGTGATGGCCTGTGATTAGCTATCACAGTGATCACTGAAAAACCCATCCCTGTCCTCTCTTTCTGAAAAATGAAAAAGGTACATTAAGGGATATTTACGAAAGGCAAATCCACTTTGCACTACAAGTGCACTGCAGCCGCTGTAAATCTGAGGGGGACATGCAAGAAAAATTAAAAACAGCATTTTAGCTTGCACATGATTGGATGATAAAATCAGCAGAGCTTCCCCTCATTTCAGATCTACCCCTCAGATTTACAGTGACTGCACTTCCAAGTGCCCTTGTAGTGCAAAGTGGATTTGCCTTTCGTAAATAACCCCCATTGCATCTTTTTCTCAAAAAAAAAAAAAAAAAAGACTGTGTGTAAAAAAAAAAAAATAAGAGCTTGGTGTCCAAAAAAAAAAAAAAGGGTCAGTGTTACTAACAGTAACAGTAAGTTATATTATTTGGAAAGTAATCCTTGGATGAATGTCACATACATTTGTGCAGGCGGGACAAATACTCCATTTTCTGTAATAGATTAATTCCTTTTACCGTCGGCTCCATGTAGTGGCCAAGATGTATATTTTCTCATGGAGATGTTTCAGAAAACTTTACTGCATTTCAACCACTAGATGGCACTGGCTATCAAAGGAATTCATGTACTACAGAAAGTGTGGGGGGATGTGTCCAGCCTGCATGAATGTGTGTGACATTAGTTCAGTGAATGTTTAAACCTAGGCCCCTTAGTGCTCTTTTTTTAAAAACACTATTGTTTTGGGCCCTACTACAGGTTTTATTTTTTGTTTTGGTGGTGGGTCATAAAAATAGCAAGAAATAAAACAACAAAAAAAAATTTTCATACTATTTTGGCCCAGTTTTTCTTTGATAATATCAAAAAATCAGAAGATATCTATTATCATTTAGCACCAAATAAAGGCCCAGTTTATATTGACAAAAATCAAGGTATAATTTACCTGAATACACTGAGTAGTGCAAACATACACAGTTTTACTAACACATGTCAGAGATGCAAATCTGGGTTCATTCATTAAAGCTAAATTCCAGTATGCACGTTTGTACATAGTTACATTGATCCAACTTGAACCAATGTAACTACCTGTGGGATCCTGCGGAAGATGGAAGTTACTGCAATAAGCACTGCTACTATGATTACCACTGGCTTCCCTTGTCAAGTGGCTGCCCTGCTGATATGGTAAAGGCACCATTCAGAGAATGCCTTGCAGTTTCTCAATAAATTCTCTGACTGGACAAGGTGGAGAGGTGGGTTGGTGATGTCATTATCTCCACCTTGTCCAATCAGAGAACATTTTGTATTAATTGAGAAAATGCGAAGTGTTCTCTGAATGGTGCCCATTCCGAGTGAGCAACATCCTGTTTCACTAAGCGGCCAGCAGCAATCACTGGAGGATCTTCCAGGTATGATACATGCATTAAAAGCAATTCAGTTTTGTTATTTACCGATAGTCAGAATACTGCATGTGTTTAACCATATTTCTAAGGGTAATGTCATTGTCTGTATAGGTACATTTTATAATCCTCTCTTCTTTTAGGCTATGCTTGACCTAATAAATTCTTTGAAATATCTCAAGGTGTGTCGGTAAGTGTTGGGTGAGCGAGTAGTGTCATCTTTAGGTGTGCATAAAAATCACAAAACAATTCAGCGGCTCCTCTGGGGATAGTGCTACAATAATATTGCGTAAAATTCTGAGGCCTCATGCACGCTGGGCTTTTTAAAAGCCTCTTCTAGCATGGTCTGGTGTTTTTTTTTTTTTGCCTTGAACCAGTTCCCACCCAGGCCAATTCTGACATATCTCTCCTACATGTAAAAATCTGTATTTTTTGCTAGAAATTTACTTAGAACCCCCAAATATTGCATATTTTTTTTACAGAGACCCTATAGAATAAAATAGTAGGTGTGGCAATTTTTTATGTCACATTAGATTTGCGCAGGGAAGGGGTTAACATTAGGGGCAATCAAAGGGTTAAATGTGGCCCTATGGGGTGCTTGCTAAATGTGTAGGGGTTGCTCTGACTGGGTGAAGACAGAGATCCGTGTTTCTGCTTAGCAGGAACACAAGATCTCTATCTTCTCCCCTGTCAGAACGGTGATCTGCCTTGTTTACATAGGCAGACTGCTGGTCTGCCTCTCTCTGGAACGACCGTGGGTGGCAGGCAGACAGACCGGACCCACTGATTGGCTCCCCCTGTCTCTAATCAGCGGCGCTCGCGTGCCACCCACTGGCTATTGCACAAAATGTTATACAGGTACGTGTTTTCGCGCAATTGAGCCAACCTGCCGCAGTACATGTACGTTAGGCAGTCAGCAAGTGGTTAAAATATAAAAAATGATGTTATGCTAGGAAAATAGATACCTAACATATCACGCTTTAAAATTGTGAACGTCAGTGGAACAGTGCAAAACTACGGTACCTAAAAATCTCCATTAGCGACGCTTTAAAAGCCTTTACAAGTTTAGTATTAGTTTAAAGTTACACGGGAGCTCTGAAGCTATATTGATTGCACTTGCTCTAATTGCTCTACAACGACACCTCACATGTATTGTACGATAACTGTTTACATATGCGTGACTTACGTATGCGTTCACGTTTACGCGTAAACATGGGGGAGGGGGCGCTTTAAAAAAAAAAAAATATAAATATATATATATATATATATATATATATATATATAAAATAATGTTTGGGGGTTCTAAGTAACTTTCTAGCAAAAAGAAAAGATTTAAAAAAAACAAAGTGTAATAAATAGGCTTGGTCCTTAAGTGGTTTTAATAAATCAAAAGCCAAAAATGTATACAACAAACTATAAATAAGGAGCTAGCCGTTCTATTCCCCAGCAATGCTACATTCCAACCTTTGGACTTGTTTTTTTCATATTTTTTAAATCTATATGATGTAAAAGGAAAAAAGACAGACTTTAGCCTTGAGCCTCTCTATAGGTTTATCTTTTCTTCCGCACTTTGGTGCACACTGACCTTTACATGAATAATAAAATCATAATCTTTTGAGCCTTTTTACTTTGAAGACCGTTGTGTAACACTGGTTATCTCATGTCTCACAGCTTGATGGTTATATATATATATATATATATATATATATATATATATATATATATATATATATATATATATATATATATATATATTTTGGGCAGCATCTGTGTATGAAAACATTGTTGAAGTGCACAGTACAGTAGTTAACCTACAGTAGAATTAAAAACAAAACTTTTTTTTTTCAGATAAATTCAGAAAAAATTCTTAGGAAAAGGATGTTCCAAGAAAATGTGTTCCTTTTCCTAATCATTAGTGCGGTCAAATCAGTGTTGTTTTCAGCTGCAGTTGCGAGAACATGGATGGAAGGATGGAACATTTTCCTAAAAATGCAAAAGTCAGAAGAAATCCCTCTACATAGGGGAATCTCTGGTTGTCACCAGAACAGTGTCCCCACTGGAAGATTTCCCCTCTATTCCTGTTCAGTGACAATGGTAAACAGGAAAGATAGAGTGTGAAACCTCCCTACCGGTGACACAGTAAGCAATAAAAACTGACAGGTGTTTTTAATCTCTCTCCACTCTTCTAAAACAAAAATATGTTTTGCATTTAGCTATACATTAGGTGACAAATCACCACTGTTAATTTTGACGTCAAATGTCGATGTAGTTTTAGTCATAGCCTTTTGACTAAAATGCCCTATTAGTTTTAGTCGTATTTTAGTCATCTGAATTGTTTTAGTCGTATTTTAGTTGACAAACAAATCTCCAGTACCGGTATGTTTTAGTCGGCTAAAATTGAATGGGTTTAGGTAAATTGTAATGCATCATTTAAGCATTTCTCCTGAAATTTCCAACAAGTAGGAGTGAGAGAGGGCACAGGGCAGAGAACTGGTCTGGGGAGGTTGTTGTTTTACACACTCATAAGTACTGTTACCTTGCTGGAAGGGGACCACCACCACGTGGTTTGCAGGGCATTGTTCCAGAACTCCCAGGCAGCAGACAGACAGAGGAAGCCTGCCTCGCTCAGCCAATACAGCTTGCCAGGGGGCTGAGGCTTTAACAGACAGGTGGAGCTCAGAAGAAAGTGGAAATTCGGGTAGGTAAACGTCCTTCCCTCACATTTTTGTTCTGCTTTTGTTTGTTGATGAAAACTGGAATTGATTTTCATCATACAGTAGTTTTCAACGATCAAAATTAAAAAAAAATGTTGTTTCGTTTTCGTCACTGAAAAATGCGCAGCTGGCGAAAATTATGAAAATATTTCTGTAGAAGAAATTAACACTGCAAATCACTATTCAGTTTAGTGTAGTTAAACCTTTTGAAGAGGACATAGTGGCAAATAGCAAGCAGACCTTTACTCATGGAATTAACTTGTCAACTGTACCCCCCCCCCCCCCCGTTCTTACTGGTACACAATGGCACATACATTTTTTTCATTTATAAAAATGTAAACACCTTTTAATTTCTTTATGGCTTTTTCACAACTTGCTGTGAGTGGCGTTTTCTGGAAAAATGCCAGTCACTGCTAGGACACATAGAAAACAACTATTTTCTATGTGGCTCATTCTCACTGTAATGCTGCATTTTATCACACCTTATTTGATTGCAAGGAGTCAATCAGTTGTGCTGCAGTGTAAGAATCCTACTGATAGGAGGAGAAAGCAGAATGGCAAAGCACAGTAGTTTGTTGCCTCTCTTTTCTCTGCCCAGTCACAAGGTTGGGGGTGGGGAGGAGACCTGGAAATGTTACTGAACTGCAGCAGAAAAAAATCAGGTCCCCTCCTGGCACACTGGGCTGTATCTGTAGCAATGCTATATAAATCTCATAACTGGGTAGACAGAAATACAATTCTTTTGGCAGGTAAAACAGCTCCCTTATATGTAATTCATCTTTGTACGCCGTTTACAGCTTTAAGAAGTGACGTCTTGTTCGATGGTGTGCATTTTCTATCACTATACACGCCATTGTCATTATTGAGGGTGCTTTATTAAAAAAGTTTGTATGTATTTTATACATACAGACTTTTTTAGTAAAGCACTCTCAATAATGACAATGGCGTGTATAGTGATAAAAATGCACATCATCGAACGTCCTCCTTCTTTTTTTTTCTTTTTTTTTACTGTAGTCTACCTACATTCCTTTTAGACAGAGCTATTCCTGCTATGAGACCTTCTGAGAATTTGTATCTCCAGAGAATCCTGCTATGGATGGAATGGAATGATTGGGTACATATCAGGGCAAAAGTTGAAAGAGTATAATTTATGTAGCAATATGATCACCTTCTGAGCTATGCAATTTAAATCTCAATTGCACTTTCAGCTTAAATCAGCTAAATAAATTCCAGGTGCATCATACCAAAAGGTGTGCAAGTATTTCAGTAATTTTTCTTTAGAAAGCAGTCATAGCCTATAATCTATGACCTATAGCACTGCGATCAGCAAAGCTCCTGCCTGAGCTCTGCTGATAGGAGTCTCTAGCTATGACTTAGCGGCAATGTGTCAAACCTCTGCAGGAAGACCACTTGTAAGCATGTGTAGTTTCTCCTCCATCCGGTAGGTGGTGCTGTGCCACTGTACTGGTGGAGCAGAGGCTTAGAGAAAAAAATGTTCCCCTCTGCAGGCTCTATAGGTGTCTCAGGGGGAGCAGCTGTCTGATTCGATGCTGCAATCCCTGGTGACCTGGTGACAGTGGGCATCTTGCGTGGGGCAGTCCTTTTAAATGTAGCATGACCCCCTTGGGGTCTGCTTGGATATACCTGCTCATCTGCACCACCATAACCTTGTGAACATTCCAACCCACCTGACACTCTGGGTTCAGACATCTTTGCACCACTTTAAAGTAATAAGTAAAACAACTCTGCTTTTATGTTGTATTAACATTTACTGGAACAATTCAAATAGGGTATTGTTGCACAGAGGAGGGAATAGCTCTACTGAGCTTTGGGTAACAGTCCTAACTCAGCAGAGGAATTCCTCTAAATAACACAAGTCAAGATAATTTGCAGATAACAGTATATTATATACACATATGTACAGTAGAATACTACTTAAAACCGACCTGAAAGGATAACCAAAGGTTAAGTATTTTTTACTGTCAAACTTCTAAAGGTGGAACCCAGGCCGGCCTATTAACCTTTAATCCTAATGAGATATCAGACTTAATAGAATTGGGATGAGGGCCCTTTAAGCAGTAATGGCAGCAATGTCCCCGTTGCAGGCCTGAATGGTATTCACTGGCAGTCGGAGCTATAACTATATCCAATAAGGTGCAGCCACAAGCAGTGGGGTTTCTTGAAATGGAAGAAGCAAAAAATGTCTATGTACAGTGTTCAAAGATAGGTGCAGTAAAGTTTTCCCAGGATAAAGCTGTCTGTACACAGTGTCCCAGGGAAGTATAAGGAAAGGTTTGCAAAGGTGGGCAATTGCCCTCTCACCAACGACTAGGCCGCTTCAATGCCTTCTGGACAGCAGCTCCCGGAGCAACGCTCTTGCAGCGGACCCGCTGTGACGATCTTCTGAAGCGAAGCTCGAAGCACAGGTTGACGGATGACCGAGGTGGTGCTGGATGGATGTCTGACGAACAGCAAGCAGTGCTAGGCCCTTCTCATCTGGGTTGGAATGTACCCCCACGTGTTAGGTGGCGACCTCACTCTCCATGCACGGAGAGGTCTGTCACGCATCAGGACCAGGAGGAAGAGAGCGTGGGGCCGGTCTCTGGCTTCTTTTATAGCTCCTCCCAGCAATCCCCCTGATGGTAGCAAAGATCCCTGGGACACATAGTCCAGGTGCATAGTCACGCAGAGCAATTGCCGTTCTGCAAAACTACTAACCCCACAATCCCTTTAGTTTGGCTCACAAATATGATGTCAGTTAGTAATGCTGGGAACTAGAGGGATATGCGATATACAGAAATACCGGAGGATCACTGTACTTTGCAATTGTAGCCTACATTGCTACATCAATAAGGGTGCACAGCTATTTTTGTAGTGTTTTTTGCAAGTGAGATGGAGCCCCTGCTTTTTAGGGTAAGTTTTAGCACAAGGAGAGGTTCTTGTTTGAGATGGGTCAGTGCGGGGACATAAACTACCTAAACTACATTCTTGTTTCTGGAGCAGCCATAGAAGACCCCCTGTACAGTGCAGAAGAGCAATTATTTGGGTATTCAGTCAGCCACCCCTCTTGCAGAAGCCATCCTTGGAAAAGCAGGCCTTGCCTGCAACAGTGCCTTAATACTAATATTATTGAGACACTGCTGCACTGCTGTATCATTTCTAAGTAATCTGTGTTACATTTCGGTGACTTATTGATAAACTATTTGCTGCAAACTGTGCCATTAGAGGTTGTTCTTTGTCAACGGGACTCTAGTGTCTGCAAGTGTTTCATGTAACATGTTTCCAATCACTTGCTTCCCACCCTCAGAATTCCTCTACCCTGCAGCCACTGGCACATTTAGGGCCGGTTTGCACTGGCCGTGTTTGTTCTGTTTTTGACAGCACATTCATATAATGGCCTGCTAGACGCACAGGAATATGGAAAAACTAGGGCAGGCGTGACTTTTAAAAATCACGGTGCACCAAATCACATGATACTAGTAGTATGGGGTTTGGTGACCACAGGCGAGTTGCGTTTATTAGATGCATTTGGGGGGCCATTAACAATTAATGGCACCCTTGCCCATTTAACAAAGGCATCACATTCTTGTGCAGTGCAGGAAACGCGTATGAAAACCAGCCTTTCCTGCCTCACATTCTGGTGTGAATGGGCCATGACAGCCATGTCATTCATTCTGATTGTGGCAGACAGACTTGTAGTTTGTCAATGGCCTAAAAGTAATTCCTAGTCAATGAACTTGTAGTCCACTGACAGTTCTTCCAGATTTCTAACTGAAAACCTATACAGAAGTATGGGCAGAGAGCTGAAGGAAGTGTCTGTAGGAGCCTGACATTGCACCTGTCATCATGGATGCAATGCTTTGCAGGCTCCTGTGGAAAAAAATAATACATGCACATTTTTTTTCCTGCAAAAATATGTGCATTTATTTTTTCTTAAAGGTTAACTTAGCCTTTAAAGGAGAAGTACAGCCAAAGCTTGTTTGTCTGTACTTCTCCTATGGATCACAGGAGTGAAAATCATTCTGCATTTCTGTAAACCGTTTTCAGCAGACAGGTGGCTGAAGTCCACTGTTGGCTGATGTCACAGAGCGGGTCCAGGCTTGGGAAAGATCGTGACCATATGGTTGGGATCCACCCACATGCTTGGACTGGCACCTGGCTCAGCCTCTCATCGAGCTGCTGAGAGCCTAAGCCGGCCACTCCCACCCTCTTCACAACCCAGCGCTCCAGTGAGCGAGGAGGGGCAGAGCAGACAGTGGGAGCTCTGAAAACTGAGCGATCGGCAGTGATTGATCGTTCAGTTTAGTGTTAGAGCCGGCAGGGGACAGACGCAGCATCGGACTGATGCTGCATCTAGCTAGGTAAATATGATTCTTAAAAAAAAATGAAAACGCTTACTTCTCTTTTAAAGAATTGCATAAAAAATGTTACAAACTACACAGCAACAAGTAATTGAGGAAAAACATACTTTGGCCAAAAATATATAATATACCACATAGTGTATATAGTCATGTAATTTACTACAGAGCACAAAATGTATCAGACTGGACATTGCAATGTACAGCAGTGCAGCAGAGTGCAGCAGTAAGAAGTATATATCTTACGGCCCCCTTAGGGTCAGGAGGTAGAGCCGAAAGGGAGGAGGCAGAGGGAAAAGATGTAGAGCAGGGGGGCAGGAGGTTGGGCAGAAAGCAAGGGGGTAGGGCAGGAAGTAGGTAATTGCAAAGGGAAATAATTTACAGCAGAGGTACAGAAGGTACAAGAGAAAGGTAGAAGGTAGAGCTCAGTGGCAGGAGCTAAAGCAGAGGAGGTAGAGCAATTGAGCAGGAGATAGAACAGAGGGCTGGAGGTATGCATTATGGGGCGTTCCGCGACACCCCATATGTTCGGTTTGTTTGCGAGCAAACGAACACCTGATGTTCATTTATATTAATTCATTAATTAATATTTTGTAATTTGGTGAGCACTTATATTAATGATATTGTACTGTATATATATATATATATATATATATATATATATATATATATATATATATATATATATATATATATATATATATATATATATATATATATATATATATATATATATATATATATATATATATATATATATATATATATGATAAAAAAAATATAAATTAAATGATACTAATGTCACTTTTATGAAGTTTTTGTAATTTGACTGATAATCTAGATGCATGTAGAGCTGCCAAGAAGAAGCAGTCTTTGATTCCGCGAAATGCGTTGGCTTACTCCATGCACAAGAATCTTCCAAGTTTATATATGGATTGAGGGTCAATTGTGGCCAATGTTCTATATGGCCTGATATTAAATGTGAAAAAATATTTTATGCTTTTGTAATAAATTCATATTTTTTTATGACAAACTGTTTATGTGCTTACCTCAGTGACAGTGACATATCCGTTAAAGTCCCATAACCTTATGGGAGAGTGGTGTCCTCCCAATTTTTCTTCCTAAATCTTTATTGTTTTGTGAAAATAACAGGGTGTGGACAGATTTCTACTTTTTCTGACGGAGTTCTGACGGAATTCCGCTCAATCGGTCTTGCCTACACACGATCACACCAAATTCCGCGGTGACGTACAACACGTACGACGGGACTAGAAAAAAGAAGTTCAATAGCCAGTAGCCAATAGCTGCCGTCTCGTACTTGCTTCAGAGCATGCGCCGTTTTTGGTCCGTCGGAACAGCATACAGACGAGCAGTTTTCCCGATAGGAATTGATTCCGTCAGAAATATTTAAAATATGTTCTATTTCTAGGTCCATCAGAATTTTCAAAAAAAAAGTCAGATGAGGCCCACACACGATTGGAATATCCGATGAAAAGATTCCGTCTGACTTTTTGAAGATGAAGATGAAGTCTCTATTAATCTAAATGTAATATCAGGAGGGCAGGGTAGTTGAGGGTAGGGTGAAATAGGGATTGTGGGGTGGTAAAGTTGGGATGGAAAAAGCTGTGATCGCTGGGGGGGAAGAGGATGGGGATGGGAGGGTCATTGGGAGACATGGGGGCAGAGGTGACAGCTGGTGGAGGGCAGGAGGACACAACACAGGGAGGGCACAGTACATGGAGTTAGGAGGGCACAGTAAGGGAGTTAGGAGGGTACTGTAAGGGGGTAGAAGGGGACAGTAATGGGGTAAGACGGAACAGTACATGAGGTTAGGAGGGCACAGTAATATAGTTAGGAGGGAACAGTAAGGGGGGTAGGAGGGCACAGAACAGGGAGTTAGGAGGGCACATTAAGGGAGTTAGGAGGGCACAGTAAGGGGGTAGGAGGGCAAAATTCAGGGGTCCCATTCCTACATTGTACACAGCCTGAACACAGGCAGAGCTCCTGCTCCCCACACAGCACACACTGGAGCTGAAATCCAATTCCCTTACAGCTACAATGTGCACAGTGTATAACTAGCTTCTGGTTGCTGTTCCGACCTGTAACATTCAATGGTAGGAATGGAGTTGCAGTAGCTAGCTATGCACTATGCACATGGTAGCTGTAAGGGAATGGGATGGGGAGGAGGAGCTCTTAGTGCCATGCGGGGATGGGAAAATGTTGGCAAGTGTCAGGGGTGGCGGAGGGCTTGGAAGGGAGAGCCCACCCCTCCCCAATACCCCCCTAGATCGGGGGATGATCGTACCTCTGCAATATGTGCTAGAATTGTACTGCTCTGATCCCTTCCGGCTTTCCTCTCCATGCTCTGTGATTGGAAAACTACAGATCCCACCCACATAGGCAGTGCCCAGGTTGGACTGTGAATTAAGATGGCCTGGGCCAGAGGAGACAACTAAGCTGATGTCACTTCCGGTATCAGCTTCAGGTATCGGAGCATTTTCGCAAGTATTGATACTCACGAAAATGCCTAGTATTGGGTATCGGTGCAACCCTAGTAAAAATCCTTAAGGCTTTAGAACCACTTTCAACTCTTGTTGACAATTGCTAGGTTTCAACATCAACTATGACCTAAACTCCTAAATAAAGTCAAAAGAGGGTATATTGTTGACCACACAGTATACGTATGCTGGAAATCATTGTAGCGTTCTCCGCTCATTACTGCCCTGCTTCTCTACCTTGCATTCATTGAGAAAACAGCAAGGTTTTCTGTGAATAGTGGCTGTGCCAAGTGGGTGAGCAGCTATAGTTACTATTCAGCAGGGCAGTAACATGGGACTCAGTGTTATCCACAGGTATCCCACATAGTTACATAGTAGGTGAGGTTGAAAGAAGACACAAGTCCATCAAGTCCAACCTATGTGTGTGATTTTATGTTAGTTATACATTGTATATCCCTGTATGTTGTGATCGTTCAGGTGCTTATCTAATAGTTTCTTGAAACTATCGATGCTCCCCGCTGAAACCACCGTTGCCGCTCTTACAGTAAAGAACCCTCTATGCAGTTTAAGGTTAAACCTCTTTTCTTCTCATTTTAATGCATGGCCACGTGTCTCATTAAACTCCCTTTTCCACAAAAAAGTTTTATCCCTATTGTGGGGTCACCAGTATGATATTTGTAAATTTAAATCATATCCCCTCTCAAGCGTCTATTCTCCAGAGAGGATAAGTTCAGTGCTCGTAACCTTTCTTCATAACTAATATCCTCCAGTCCCTTTATTAGTTTTGTTGCCCTTCTCTGTACTCGCTCCATTTCCAGCACATCCTTCCTTAGGACTGGTGCCCAGAACTGGACACCATACTCCAGGTGAGGCCGGACCAGAGTCTTGTAGAGCGGGAGAATTACAGCTTTATCTCTTGAGTTAATCCCCTTTTTAATGCATGCCAATATTCTGTTTTCTTTGTTAGCAGCAGCTTAGCATTGCATGCCATTGCTGAGCCTATCATCTACTAGGACCCCCAGGTCCCTTTCCATCCTTGATTCCCCCAATGGTTCTCCCCCCCAGTGAGTAGATTGCATTCCTATTTTTGCCACCCAAATGCATTATTTTACATTTTTCCACATTAAACCTCATTTCCCATGTAGTTGCCCACCCCATTTATTTGTTCAGATCTACTTGCAAGGTTTCCACATCCTGCGGAGAAGTTATTGCCATGCTTAGCTTAGTATCGTCCGCAAATACAGAGATTGAACTGTTCCCCCCATCCTCCAGGTGGTTTATGAATAAATTAAATAGGATTGGTCCCCCAACTTTCCACCCTTGACCATTCCAAGTACTCCCCATTTATCACTACCCTCTGAACTCGCCCGTGTAGCCAGTTATCAATCCATGTACTCACCCTATGGTCTATGCCATCTGACCTTACTTTGTACAATAAACGTTTATCCAGATACACCACGTCTACAGGCCTTCCTTTATCTAGATCTCGGCTCACCTCCTCATAGAAGGTCAATAGAGTGGTTTGGCAAGAACGATTTTTCATGAATCCATGCTGAATTCATGCTGATCCATGCTGATTACTGCATTACTAAAATCTTGTTTATAGTCCCTTATCATCCCCTCCAAAAGCTTGCATACTATTGATGTTAGGCTAACTGGTCTGTAATTCCCAGGGATGTATTTTGGCCCTTTTTTAAATATTGGTGCTACACTGGCTTTTCTACAATCAGCTGGTACCATTCCAGTCAGTAGACTGTCAGTAAAAATTAGGAACAATGGTCTGGCAATTACTTGTCTGAGTTCCCTAAGGACCCTCGGGTGCAAGGCATCTGGTCCCGGTCCCACATGTATGCCATATACTTATATTGGAGGCAAAAAAACACATTTTTAATTGTGTTACTGGTTTACACCCTGTGGGTTGGGTTGTAGTCACAAGTGGAATCAAAAGCAGACTGCAGGGCAAGTTGTTTTGGTTGGGGATTGGGTAATACAGACACAACCAACTATGTCTTAAATCAAGGTAAAAGGAAATTGCATAGTTCTTCACTGTTGGCACAGCTGTTCTATGTCCATTTAGGCTACATAATATTAGTTGTGCATACAAGTACAATTCTTGAGGTACCTCAGTATTGCTTGCTCATCAGGAACAAAGCATCACATAATTTAATAAACATAAAACATCCTTTTAGCACTAAAGAAACTTTGCAAATGAACAACTATGATTGCCTATCAATAATTGATCAGCAACAGATCCCAGAGGACCAGCAAAGTTGAATTCACTACCCTGAAGATCTATGTTTTGTTTTAAGCCTAGTCTGTTCTTTTGCATTATATATAATAGTATACGGGAAACATATGATCACCAATAATATTACTCCCTTAATGTTCTTTTTATTGGTATAGCACTAGTATGTTTCTGGTACTGGTACTACAGAATGATACCTTTAATAAAATAGATCACAGCTATATTCTGTTTGATCACAATGAATGACAATTGTTGGCAGGCTCTAAGAGGTTTTCATTTTCTGAAACCCCCATCTGTTTATTCTATAAATCAGTGGCTCATGATTGATGGACTTAGCGGGAGTAAAGATAATGGAAGTAAAGTGCTTGTTGTAATTAGAGATGGGCGAGCTGTTTGGGCCGAGCATTGGTTTGTGCCTATTCAGGTGTTTGCCGAGCACCCCAATTTGCGGAGCTCTCAGTGGGATGTTCGCCCGCCAAGTGCCCCACAGAGCAAACACCTGAATAGGAACAAACCAATGCTCGGCCCAAACAGCTCGCCCATCTCTAATTACAACAAGCACTTTACTTCCATTATCTTTACTCCAGCTAAGTCCATCAATCATGAGCCACTGATTTATAGATATAGATATATAGAGCTATCACTGAGCTCTGCTCTATATATCTCCAACAACATACTGTGGGAAGGAACTTTTTCTAGTGTGGGGTGGGATTATGAGCACTGAGCCATGATTGGGCATCATGACTTTGTCCAATCAGCACTCTGACAGTGCTCTGTACCCTGATTGGGCAAAGCCTTGCACCTGACCAGTGGTCAGGTGCATTGCTTCAGCCAATCAGGGCCCTAGAATGCACTGTGCATCGCAGAGCACAGTGATAGCTAGTTAGTGTTTAGGGGTGGGCGTAAGTTTGACTCGAACATCGGTTGTTCGGCCGTTCACCAAATACCAAACATTATGGGGCATTTGCGGCAAATTCAAGCGCCGTGGAAAGCCCAATAATACTCTGCGAGATTGCAGTGCATTGACGTCTGATGATTGGCCAAAGCATGCACCTGACCTGCATGCTTTGGTCAATCACAGTGCACTCTGCTGTGAGAGCCATGGTTGGCCAAAGGCAGGGTACCTTTAGCCAACCCTGGCTCAGGGTGCTAAGTCTACGTCCCACACTATATAAGGCTGCTTACACGGCGGCCGTATATAGTGTTATGATTGAGACAATGTTAGCTAGAGGCAGGTTAGTCAGTGGCAGGCAGTTTAGTGTATATATATATATATATATATATATATATATATATATATATATATATATATATATACTCTGCATTCAGTCTAGACTATATATACAGTGCAGGCAGTTTAGTATATATATATATATATATATATATATATACACACATACATACAGTGTAGAATGTGTATATGTATATATATATATATATAGTGCAGTCAGCGTTTCATATATATATATATATATATATATATATATATATATAGTGCAGTCAGTGTACAGTATATAATACAGTATATTGAAGTGATTAAGGGGAACCCTATGACAGAATTAAGAAAAAAAAGTCCATACCAGGGGGTCCCCCCCGAAATACGTCCCAGGCCCTTCAGGTCTGGTATGGATTTTAAGGGGAACTCCACGCCAAAATAAAAAATAAAAAGTTGGCCTGGTGTCCCCTCCAAAATACATACCAGACCCTTATCCGAGCATGAAGCCTGGAGGTAAGAATAGGGGACGGGCAAGTGGCCCCCCCTCCTGAACTATACCAGGCCACATGCCCTCAACAAGGGGACAAGGGCCCCATCCCCACAAACCTGGCCCGGTGGTTTTGGGGGTCTGCGGGGGTCTGCGGGCGGGGGCTTATCAGAATATGGAAGCCCCCTTTAATAAGGGGGCCCCCAGATCCCGCCCCCCTTATGAGAATGGGTATGGCCTACCCATTCACTAAAAAAAGAGTCAAAAAGTAAAAATCACTCAAACTGTCTTGCCTACACACGGTCACACCAAATTCCGACGGTCAATAACACCACGGCATACAACACGTTCGACTGCACTATAAAAGGGAAGTTTAATGCTTCTGAGCATGCGTTGAATTGTTTCCGAGCATGCGTCGGAATTTTGCGTGTCGGAATTGCATACACACGATCGGAAAATCCGATATAAAGGTTTTCCGTCAGGAAAATTAAGAACAGGTTCTCAATCCAAAGTCCGTCGGAAATTCCGACAGAAAAAGACAGATGGGCATACACACGGTCGGAAAATCCGATGAAAAGCTCTGTTTCCATCGGAAATTCCGACCATGTGTACACAGCATTAGCCTTTAAAGTAGAATAGAATCCAGGGGCATCAAAACAAAAGGTGTGCAAAGTCTTACATTTGCTTTCTTTAGAAAGTAGCCACAGTCTGAGTAGATAGCCTTTCCTCTGCCAGCAGTTGAAGAGTTGGACCCTAGCTCTCTTTGTGGAAGCAGTGGTTTTATTGCAGGGGCCTGACCCCCTACTGAGTCAGACCTATAACTTTACCATCAGCAGAGCTTTGACCCAGGAGGGGCATGTTGGACCTGGAAGGTAAGGTAAGTGGAAAGGTAAGTTCTCATCATAATTACATGCTGGCATTAGTTTCTTATGTGAATCAAGGGAAAAATGCCTGCTGCTTATTTGCCTTTTAAAAGTTCTTGTTCCCTGGCTCTTTGGCATAAAGCAGCCTTTCTCAACCTTTTTAGCCCAAATGGGGAACCCTTCAAATTATTTTTAGATCTCGGGGGAACCCCTGATAAAACCCATTCATGGGTCAGTGGGAACAATGCCCCTTACTTTGGTGGTCAGTGTAAGAATAGCCCCCTTACAGAGAGCTATAAAGATCATTGGTGTCATACCACTGGCGGGTGGCAAACAGGTGGTAAATCAACCACAGCTCAAGGAACCCCTAGCCACCTCTTAACCACTTCCCGACCGCCCCATGTACATATACGTCAACAGAATGGCACGTACAGGCAAAAGGACGTACCTGTACGTGCCATTCTTCAGGCGGTTGGGGGGTCCGATCGGACCCCCCTCCGCCGGCGGGGACGGTCGGGAGCATGTCAGGAGCGATGCGGGAAGAGGGGACGGCCAGTGGTTTCTGGCCACCCCCTCGCGATCGCTCCTGGCGAATCACATTCTCCCTTGCCTGTGTAATTGTAAAGACAGGCAAGGGGAAGTGACGTCACGCTCCTCGTGTCGGTCTTTCTGACCGGGACGCCGAGCGGTGAAGACACAGCAAGTAAGTGCACAACAGTACACTGACACCAGGACACTTAGGCACACAATCCACCCCCCTGTCACCCCCAGATCACCCCCCAGATCACCCCCTGCCCCCCCTGTCACAGTGTCACTGATTGCAGTGATCATTTATTTACTGATCACTGCATTTAGTGTCAGTGTGACTGTAATAACTGTCAGGGCAGTTAGTTTTAGGCCCCTTTAGGTCTAAGGTAGCCCCCGACCCCCCCCCCCCCCCCCCCCCCAATAAAGGTTTAACCCCTTGATTGCCCCCTAGGTAACCCTTTCACCCCCTTTTGCCAGTGTCACTAAGCGATCGTTTTTCTGATCGCTCTATTAGTGTCACTGGTGCCGCTAGGTAGCCAGTTTTTTTTTTTAGGTAACCGCCAGGTTTATATAGGATTATAAATAGGTTTATAGGTCAGGTACCCCCATATTACAACCTAAATAAAGGTTTTAACCCCTTGATTGCCCCTAGAGTTAACTCTTTCACCAGTGATCACAGTATAAGTGTCACTGGTGACGCTGGTTAGCCAGTTAGTTATTTAGTTATTTAGGTTCCCCGTCAGGTTTTTATATATCGTCAGGTACCCCCATATATTACCTAATAAAGGTTTTAACCCCCTGATTGCCCCTAGTTAACCCTTTCACCAGTGATCACCGTATTACTGTTACGGGTGACGCTGGTTAGATAGTTTGTTTTTTATACTGTCAGGGCACCCGCCATTTATTACCCAATAACGGTTTAACCCCCTGATCGCCCGGCGGGTGATATCAATTAGGTTTTAGGGACAAATAAGGTCTGCGTCGCCCCAGGTTAGTGCCAGCACCGCAAACACCCACGCGCAAAGCATACACCTCCCTTAGTGGTATAGTATCTGAACAGATCAATATCTGATCTGATCAGATCTATACAGTTTAGGGTTCCAAAAAACGCATTGTTAGCGGGATCAGCCCAGATACCTGCTAGCACCTGCGTTTTCCCCCTCCGCCCAGCCCAGCCCAGCCCACCCAAGTGCAGTATCGATCGATCACTGTCAATTACAAAACACTAAGCACACATAACTGCAGCGTTCGCAGAGTCAGGCCTGATCCCTGCGATCGCTAACAGTTTTTTTTGGTAGCGTTTTGATTCAGTCGCCAGCAGCCTAGGAGCTTTTTTTCCTGTGAATCTCACTAGTGTACTACTAAATTTAGAGCCCAAAATGGCAAATCGCAAGTACACTAGTGAACAGGCCTACTTGTTTCTGAGTATGTCAGATAGTGAAGAGGAGGTCACTCATCTGTCAGAATCAGGCTCAGAATACGACCCAGTAGACGACAGCGGCTCCATGACAGATAGCTCTGGCGACGGAGGTGAGATCCCTGCCAAGGTCAGGCGTACCCAATCCCGATCTTCTGCTGTTGTTGAGGTGCAGGAAGTACTAGCGCCGCTATTCCTTCTGGTGAACTGGCAAGCACCAGCGGCCTAGTACACCCTGGACGTAGTCAAACCAGCACTGCAGTAACACTTGGTGACGTGGCGAGTCCCATAAGTGCAGTTCAAGCTGGCGAGGTGGCAAGCACAAGTAGTGTCCCGCTGCCACCAAGAAGAAGACAAAGGCAGGCCCGTCGATCACATAGTGTCCTTCCTGCAGAATTCGCCAATCCTGATTGGGTGCCCACCACTTCTGCAGGACCCGTACTTCCCCCATTCACTGGCCAACCCGGTATTCAGGTGGAAACAGCTGATTTTAAGCCATCCGATTTTTTATCACTGTTTTTCACGGAAGATCTCTATAGATCTATTGTGGACCAAAGTAATATATACGCTGGTCAATACATCGCCGCTAATCCCCAAGTGCCTTCCCTTGCCAGAGATTGGAAACCAATTACGGTTTCCGAATTTAAGTCCTTTCTGGGCCTTTCCATCAACATGGGCATGCATAAATTCCCGACGCTGAGATCTTATTGGTCCACCCTCGCGCTCCACCATATGCCCGTGTTCTCTCGCTCCATGTCCAGGGCACGATACGAACAGATCTTGCGGTTCATGCACTTCAGTGACAATGAACTCTGTCGTCCTCGTGGAGACCCTGAATTTGATCGGCTCTACAAAATTCGGCCCCTCATAAACCACTTCAACCAACGTTTTGCAGCCTTGTTTAGTCCCAATCAAGTTGTCTGCGTTGACGAGTCCCTGATTAAGTTTTCTGGCCGCTTGTCTTTCAAACAGTTCCTTCCCAGCAAGCGTGCCAGATACGGGGTCAAGCTCTACAAGATCTGTGACAGGGCAACAGGCTATACGTGGAGCTTTTCGGTTTATGAGGGAAAAGATAGTCACGTAGAGCCGGAGAACTGTCCAGATTACATAGGGAGCGCTGGCAAGATAGTGTGGAAGTTGGTGTCACCCTTATTCGGAAAGGGGTACCACTTGTACGTGGACAATTATTACACGAGCGTGCCACTGTTTAGTCACTTGTTTGATCATCAGATTGGAGCATGTGGCACCGTGCGACCTAATCGCCGGGGCTTTCCCCAGCGGCTTGTAGATTCCCCTCTTAGGCTGGGGGAGAGAGCCTGCTTGAAGTGTAATAATTTGCTCGCTGTGAAGTGGAGGGATAATAGGAATGTTTTCGTTCTTACCTCCCTTCATGCAGACACGACAGTCCAAATTCGTACGGCGGCTGGTGTTGTGACGAAACCCCTCTGTGTCCACGAGTATAACCTTAATATGGGAGGGGTGGACCTCAACGACCAGTTGTTGGCGCCGTACCTAGTTGTCCGTAAGGCTAGACGCTGGTACAAAAAAGTGTCTATTTATTTGTTCCAATTGGCTTTTCTGAATGCTCATGTGCTATACGGAGCTTCAGGCGGGAGGTTACCCTTCCTTGAATTCCTGGAAGAGGTTCTCACAGACCTTCTGTTTCCAGACGGTTCTGCACCTCACCATTCCGAACCAAATGCAGTTAGCCGGCTGTATGAGAGGCATTATCCTTATGTCCTCCCGAGTACCCCTACCCAACGAGCCCCCCAAAAAAGATGTCGTGTCTGTACCAAGCGCGGATGTAGGCGTGACACCCGTTATTATTGTCCACGCTGTCCTGACAATCCTGGTCTCTGCGTTGGTGAATGTTTTGAACGCTACCACTCACTAGTGAGGTTTTAGCGTAGGGTACAGCATTTCACAGGCTAGGATACACTTTCACAGGGTCTCAAGAATGCCATCGCATTTTGAGACCCGACCGTTAGTTAAAATTATAGTTACAGGGTCTCAAGAATGCCATCGCATTTTGAGACCCGACCGTTACAGTTAAAATTATAGTTATAGTTTAAAAAAAAAAGTAAAAAATAAAAAAAAAAAACAAAAAAAAAAAAACCCCCAAAAAAATATAAAATAAAAAAACCAAAAATAGTTGTCATTTTATTGTTCTCTCTCTCTCTCTCTCTCTCTCTCTCTATTGTTGCTCTTTTTTACTCTATTCTATTCATTTTTTTGTTTTCAATTTTTTTTATTATGTTTTTTTTTGGTATTTGCTTTTCAGGTATGTAATTTTGTTTACTGTGTTTTATTGTTAACCATTTTTTTGTTTTCAGGTGCGCCATTCAGTTGCAGCGCGGATTTATTTATCTTGACAGCAACAGCGTTTGCTCCCACGATACATAAAGCCACGACTCCAACGCTGTAGGAGGTGATTTCACCACCACAGTTAAAAAAAAAAAGAGCATATATGCCGAAGCATGGGGGCAGCAGAGGGCGGAGGAGCGATTTTGCTCCTAATGCCACGTACATACGGTCGAAAAAAGTCCGACCATGTGTACGTGGCATAACTTTTTTTTTGCGGGAGGATGCCCCCATGCTTCGGCATATATATATTTTAGGCACCGGTTGCGTTAACAAAATGTTTTATTTTTTACTATGTTTTTTTTTTTTGGTATTTGCTTTGCAGGTATGGTATGGTAAGGTCTTACTGTTATACTGTAATGTTACTTTGTTTTAATGTTAACCATTATTTGCTTAGCAGGTACGCCATTCAGTTGCAGCGTGGATTTATTTATCTTGACAGCAACAGCGTTTGCTCCCACGATACATAAAGCCGCGACTCCAACGCTGTAGGAGGTGATTTCACCACCACAGTAAAAAAAAAAAAAGAGCATATATGCCGAAGCATGGGGGCAGCAGAGGGCGGAGGAGCGATTTTGCTCCTAATGCCACGTACATATGGTCGAAAAAAGTCCGACCATGTGTACGTGGCATAACTTTTTTGCGGGAGGATGCCCCCATGCTTCGGCATATATAAATGGTGCATGTATGCCCATCATTAGAAGTGGGTGGATGAAGGGAGGTATTCTAATGGTGGGCATACCCACCGCACCATTGGGAAAGCATTTTATCACACCGATCTTGGTGTGGTCAGATGCTTTGAGGGCAGAGGAAAGATCTAGGGTCTAATAGACCCTTTTTTTCAAAAAAAGAGTACCTGTCACTGCCTATTGCTATCATAGGGGATATTTACATTCCCTGCGATAACAATAAAAATGATAACTAAGAAAAAAAAAATGGAAGGAACAGTTTAAAAATAAAATAAAAAAGCTAAATAAAAAAAAAAAAAAAAAAAAAAAAAAAAAAAAACAACCCATGCAAAGGCGAACACAAGCGTTGGTGTGGCGTCATATGTAAACAGCAATTGCACCATGCATGTGAGGTATCACCGCGAAGGTCAGATCGAGGGCAGTAATTTTAGCAGTAGACCTCCTCCGTGAATCTAATGTGGTAACCTGTAAAGGCTTTTAAAGGCTTTTAAAAATGTATGTAGTTTGTCGCCACTGCGTGTTTGTGCGCAATTTTAAAGCATGTCATGTTTGGTATCCATGTACTCGGCCTAAGATCATATTTTTTATTTCATCAAAAATTTGAGCAATATAGTGTGTTTTAGTGCATTAAAATAAAAAAAAGTGTATTTTCCACAAAAAATGCGTTTGAAAAATCGCTGCGCAAATACTGTGTGGAAAAAAAAAATGCAACACCCACCATTTTAATCTGTAGGGCCTTTGCTTTAACAATATATATAGTGTTTGGGGGTTCAACGTAATTTTCTTGCAAAAAAAAAAAAAATGTTTTCATGTAAACAAAAAGTGTCAGAAAGGGCTTTATCTTCAAGTGGTTAGAAGAGTGGGTGACGTGTGACATAGGCTTCTAAATGTTGTGCATAAAATGCCAGGACAGTTCAAAAACCCCCCCCAAATGACCCCATTTTGGAAAGTAGACACCCCAAGCTATTTGCTGAGAGCAATGTTGAGCCCATTAAATATTTTTTTTTTTTTGGTCCCAAGAGATTGAATAATGAAAAAAAAAAAAAAAAATAATATTTTTTTTTTACAAAAAGTTGTCACTAAATGATATATTGCTCAAACATGCCATGGGCATATGTGGAAATACACCCCAAAATACATTCTGTTGCTTCTCCTGAGTACGGGGATACCACATGTGTGGGACTTTTTGGGAGCCTAGCCGCGTACGGGACCCCAAAATCCAAGCACCGCCTTCAGGCTTTCTAAGGGTGTAATTTTTTTATTTCACTCCTCACTGCCAATCACAGTTTCGGAGGCCATGGAATGCCCAGATGGCACAAACCACCCCCAAATGACCCCATTTTGGAAAGTAGACACCCCAAGCTATTTGCTGAGAGGTATGGTGAGTATTTTGCAGATCTCGCTTTTTGTCACAAAGTTTTGAAAATTGAAAAAAGAAAAAAAAAAAAATTTTTTTTCTTTACTTTCTTCATTTTCAAAAACACATGAGAGCTGTAAAATACTCACCATGCTCTCAACAAATAGCTTGGGGTGTCTACTTTCCAAAATGGGGTCATTTGGGGGGGTTTTGTGCTATTTTGGCATTTTATGGCCTTCGAAACTGTGATAGGTAGTGAGGAGTGAAATCAAAAATTTGCACCCTTAGAAATGCTGAAGGCGGTGCTTGGGTTTCGGGGCCCCGTACGCGGCTAGGCTCCCAAAAAGTCCCACACATGTGGTATCCCCATACTCAGGAGAAGGAGCAAAATGTATTTTGGGGTGCAATTCCACATATAACCATGGCATGTGTGAGCAATATATCATTTAGTGACAACTTTTTGAATACATTTTTTTTTTTATTTTTTTTGTCTTTATTCAATCACTTGGGACTAAAAAAAAAAAAAAAATATTCAATGGGCTCAACATGCCTCTCAGCAAATAGCTTGGGGTGTCTACTTTCCAAAATGGGGTAATTTGGGGGGGGTTTTGTGCCATCTTGGCATTTTATGGTCTTCAAAACTGTGATAGGTAGTGATAGGTAGTGAGGAGTGAAATCAAAAATTTATGCCCTTAGAAATCCTGAAAGCGGTGCTTGGTTTTCGGGGTCCCGTATGCGGATAGGCTCCCAAAAAGTCCCACACATGTGGTATCCCCGTACTCAGGAGAAGCAGCAGAATGTATTTTGGGGTGTAATTCCACATATGCCCATGGCATGTGTGGGCAATATATCATTTAGTGACAACTTTGGGCAAAAAAAAAAAAAGTTTGTAATATTCCCGCAACTTGTGGCAAAATATAAAATATTCCATGTACTCAACATGCCTCTCAGCAAAAAGCTTGGGGTGTCTACTTTCCAAAATGGGGTCATTTGGGGGGTTTTTGTGCTATTTTGGCATTTTATGGCCTTCGAAACTGTGATAGGTAGTGAGGAGTGAAATCAAAAATTTGCACCCTTAGAAATGCTGAAGGCGGTGCTTGGGTTTCGGGGCCCCGTACGCGGCTAGGCTCCCAAAAAGTCCCACACATGTGGTATCCCCATACTCAGGAGAAGCAGCAAAATGTATTTTGGGGTGCAATTCCACATATAACCATGGCATGTGTGAGCAATATATCATTTAGTGACAACTTTATGATAATTTTTTTTTTTTTTTTTTTTTTGTCTTTATTCAATCACTTGGGACTAAAAAAAAAAATATTCAATGGGCTCAACATGCCTCTCAGCAAATAGCTTGGGGTGTCTACTTTCCAAAATGGGGTCATTTGGGGGGGGGGGGGGTTTTGTACATCCCTGCCATTTTAGCACCTAAAGAACTGTGATAGGCAGTGATAAATTAAAAGAGGTGTAAATGCCAGAAAATTTACTCTAGTTTGTAGGCGCTATAACTTTTTGGCAAACCAATAAATATACGCTTAAAGTCATTTTTTTTACTAAAGACATGTGGCTGAATACATTTTGGCCCAAATGTTTGACTAAAATTGAGTTTATTGGATTTTTCTTATAACAAAAAGTAGAAAATATCTTTTTTTTTTCAAAATTTGCGGTCTTTTTCCGTTTATAGCGCAAAAAATAAAAATCACAGAGGCAATCAAATACCATCAAAAGAAAGCTCTATTTGTGGGAAGAAAAGGACGCAAATTTTGTTTGGTTACAACATTGCATGACCGCGCAATTACCAGTTAAAGCAGTGCAGTGCAAAATTGAAAAAAGACCTCTGGTCCTTTGGCTGCCAAATGGTCCGGGGCTGAAGTGGTTAACTTGTGATAGCAATAAAGTGAAGTGAAACAAAAGAAACAAGTTAAAAAAATGAAAGCAAAAAAAAAAAAATGTGCATCAGGTGGTCCATGTACAAAAATTACGATTACACCACGCGTATTAGGTATCGTTGTGCATGCCAGAGTAAGAGAAATAATTCTAGGGCCATCATTAGGGGCCGTTTCACACCAAAATGTGAGCGGGAAACCCGTGTTCTGTGCACATTTCCTCCACTAGGTTCAAAATGCACTCCATTTGCGATCTGCAGTGGGTGTCAATAATAAGTTAATGACACCCCAATTGCACCGGATTGCATTGTAAAAATGTACAGTATCTCACAAAAGTGAGTACACCTCTCACATTTTTGTAAATATTTTATTATATCTTTTCATGTGACAACACTGAAGAAATTACACTTTGCTACAATGTAAAGTAGTGAGTGTACAGCTTGTATAACAGTGTAAATGTGCTGTCCCCTCAAAATAACTCAACACACAGCCATTCATTTCTAAACCGTGGCAACAAAAGTCAGTACACCCCTAAGTGAAAATGTCCAAATTGGGCCCAATTAGCCATTTTCCCTCCCCGTTGTCATGTGACTCGTTAGTGTTACAAGGTCTCAGGTGTGAATGGGGAGCAGGTGTGTTAAATTTGGTGTTATCACTCTCACTCTCTCATACTTGTCACTGGAAGTTCAACATGGCACCTCATGCCAAAGAACTCTCTGAGGATCTGAAAAAAAAGAATTGTTGCTCTACATAAAGATGGCCTATTTGGACCACCAGGCTCCCTCCATATATAACATATTACTAGGTGGGCATATCCTTTAAAACTGATATGTGGAAAACTAGTCGTTTTTTTAAAATATATAAATAAAGGACACCTCAACCGATGTATTACATTCATTTGTGGAATTAGATTACATATTACTTTAAATACAGGACTAATTCACATTATGGCCTTTCCTAGCTGATTTCAGGAACTGGCTGGCAATTCTCACCCCTGCTAAATACCCTGCAGACTCTGGGTCTAAAGGTTTGTACTCTACCAAATGTTATTGCTGCGTGGATGGGCAGGGGAGTGTAACTGCAGGTTAGTACAAATGCTTTCTGCATTGTTTTTTAAGTGTTTATTAAAGATTGTTTTTTATTTCTGGCATATACGGCTATTTAACCACTAGGCGCCCGCGCTATAGCCGAAAGACGGCTGCAGCGCGGACGCTCCCTGCCGGGAGGACGTCCCTGGACATCCTCCTGTTTACTTCCCTAATGCGTGCTCCTGAGAGCGCACATCGGGAAGTTCTGTGCTGGCCATGTCCGTCAGACACAGCCAGTCACAGATCGCTGTAAACGGCCAATCACAGCGGCCGTTTACAGCGAGATCGGCGTGTCCAATGAGAGATGATCTCATATGCAAACATATGAGATCATCTGTCAGCGCCGCTCTGCCTCCTCACACAGACAGCGTGTGAGGAGGGAGAGATGAACGGCGCTGCTGCGCCATAAGTAAAAAAGAAAAATAAAGTGATCTGTCCCCGCTGCCATGCTGCCATCTGTCCCCGCTGCCACCTGTCACCAGTACCACCTGTCCCCAGTACCACCTGTCCCCAGTGCCATCTGCCAGTGCCACCTGTCCCCAGTGCCATTTGTCCCCAGTGCCATCTGTCATCAGTGCCACTTGTCCCCAGTGCCACTTGTCCCCAGTGCCATCTGTCATCAGTGCCACGTCAGTGCCATCTGTCATCAGTGCCACGTCAGTGCCATCTGTCATCAGTGCCACGTGTCATCAGTGCCATCTGTCATCAGTGCCACGTATCAGTGCCATCTGTCATCAGTGCCACCTGTCAGTGTCACGTGTCATCTGTTATCAGTGGCACGTGTCATCAATGCCTAGTATCAGTGCCATCTGTCATTAGTGTCCCGTGTCATCAGTGTCATGTATCAGTGCCATCTGTCATCAGTGTCACGTGTCATCAGTGCCACGTATAGGGGCCATCTGTCATCAGTGCCACGTATTAGTGCTATCTCTCACCAGTGCCACGTATAAGTGCCACCTGTCACCAGTGCCACATATTAGTGCCATCTGTCAGTGTCACGTGCCATCAGTGCCCCCGTATTAGTGCCATCTGTCATCAGTGTCACATGTCATCAGTGCCCCGTATTAGTGCCATCTGTCATCAGTGCCACATCAGTGCCACGTCAGTGTCACGTGTCATTGTCCTGGTGCTCCAGGGCCTTCAAAAGTGTAATAGGTAGTCAACAATTTAGATGTGTAATTTATGCTCCTAGAACACGTGATGGCGCTCCCTGCATGTTGGGCAGGCTGTGAAAAAGTCCCACACATGTGGTATCGTAATACTCAGGAGGAGTAGCAGAATTTATTTTGGGGTGTCATTTGTGGTATACACATGCCATGTGAGAGAAATAACTTATTACAATGACAATTTTGTGGAAAAAAAATAAAAAATAAAAAAAATAGTTAATTTTGCAAAGAATTGTGGGAAAAAAATTACAACATCAAAAAGCTCACCATTCCTCTTACTAAATACCTTGGAATGTCTACTTTCAAAAAAGGGGTCATTTGGGGGTATTTGCACTTTCCTGGCTTGTTCGGGTCACAAGAAATGAGATAGGCCGCCAGTACATCAGATGTGATCAATTTTGTATAATTCGCACCACAGCTTGTAGAGTCTGTAACTTTCACAAAGACCAAATAATATCCACTAATTTGGATTATTTTTACCAAATATATGTAGCAGTATAAATTGTGGCCAAAATTTATGAAGAAAAATTAATAATTTGCTAAATTTTATCACAGAAACAAAGAAAAATTCTTTTTTTTTCAAAATTTTCAGTCTTTTTTCATTTATAGTGCAAAAAATAAAAAACCCAGAGGTGATCAAATACCACCAAAAGAAAGCTCTATTTGTGGGAAAAAAAGGACAAAAAACTCATTTGGGTTCAGTGTTGCATGACTGAGTAATTGTCATTCAAAGTGTGAGAGCACCGAAAGCTGAAAATTGGTCTGGGCAGGAAGGGTGTTTAAGTGCCCAGTAAGCAAGTGGTTAAAAGTTGGTCTGTAGTAGTGCAATCCCTCTCAAAGTTTAGGGCATTTATTGTTCATTAACAGATATGTACAGGTTATATTTTCATAATAAGCAATTATATTAAAATTGCTATTTATTCACAGCTTCTAAATCAAAAGCTGACAAACAACCCTATTCTGTGACAAGTCTGGATCTTATTTATATTTAAATAATGTCACTGTATGATATTTTACCTGCTTAGGTAATGTGTATTTAAAAGCATTAAGCATTTTAAGAAAACAAATAGTAAATTCTTCTTATAGGTTCCTATACGGTACAATAAGGTTGATATGCAATCAGTATTAGACAGGTAAAATGCTGCCCTCTAGTGCTTGATGTTAAGTAAGCACTCAGTTTGTTCTTGTACTGTGTATAATATTGATGGTATATTTTTATAAATGCACTTTCGCTTGCTCAGCTTTAACAGTTCAAAAACAGATTAAATCTCTATAGATTTAGAATTTTGTTAAAAGTTTTAATTTTCATAAATGTCTGCGTCTTAGATGTACAGTGCTGTGATTGCTGAGTGACCTAAGCTTGTGCTTTTTATATTTATAGTACAAGTGTGTACTTGCAGTAATGCATAAATAAATTGTATTTCTTGTTCACCAAGACGTTTCTCAGAGACTTCATGATTTCTTTTTTTTTTTAACAGAAAATACACGCATGTGTTAAAATGTATTTAAAATTTGTTCAAAAAATGCCACCTCTGTGTCATAACAGGCACCCCCATATGTGTATATCACATCTCTGACAAAAAATCTTCAAGTCCACACAAAAATGTGGACTTGAAGGTGTGCTTCAAGTTCACATTTGTGATTCATGATAGGAAGGAAGGAAGGAAGGACCTCTTAAATTTAGAAGTTGAGAAAGAGGTAGCATGTAGAGAAAAGTGGTTGTAGCTACAGACAATAAATACCTTGGTTGGTAGAAATTGTGTACAGCAAAGCTCACAGATTTTGTCAAGAGTGTGTAAGCTAAAGCATAAGGGAGAAAAAAACCCCAGTGCAATAGGAGGCAGAAATGCTTTGGCATGGGTGGGAGGAAGAAAAAGGCCCTGCAGTGGGTGGTCAGTGGGAGGAAAAATTCCCCAATGTCGGTGGTCAGTGGGAGAACATTTGCCCCAATAGTCAATGGGAGGCCCTGTAAATACAAGAACAAAACTCACTGAATACAGGACATATCCCCTTACAGAAGTGAATGCATGGACAGCTTGTTTATTAAACTTTTTTTTAAAACTGTTAGACAGATAGAAGGAATAAAAGAGACATTCCACTGGCCACAGCACAGAAAGAATGCAGAAATTAAAAAAAGGAGAAGAGTAAAAAAATAGCCTGTACAAATATACAGTACTGTATATAGGTGAGTTTAGTTTATGTGTCGGTCTGCCCCAAGTTCTGATTCCATTCTGCCTATCTTCTGTAATAATTATGGCTTTGCCAATGTCCCTGTTTTACAACTTGTCCTGGAAACACTGGGCATTTAAGGAAGTGAGTTTTAATTGTCTTGTGCTGTGCTGTGTAGTTTATTGGTAGGGCAAGAAACAGATAATGTGGCCACAGAAGTTTTTTTAATGGAGCATTAACCAAAGCAGCACAAGCAGCAGCAAGTGTGATGGATGGGAGCCTGCAGCATGAAAACATGGTGGCTATACAGTATGCTAGTATAAATCGGTGGTTTTATGAGAGAATCTATTTGCTTGCATAAGGAAGAGTTGGCTGAAAGTCATAATTTATCCAAGACTCATTGATTTTGACTAGGGACTTTATTTCAAAAAGTGGACAATATTTCAATTACTAATCTTTTCAAAAAGTTACATAATTACACACACACACAAAAAGAAACCACTGTTACTAGACTTCAATGGGTTTCTACATACTGTTAAAACACTAATATTTATATCAAGTCTAAAGTAAAAACATTACAGTAACCATGCTCCATATTAAGACCATTTACTGTATAATAATTTCAGATATAAAAGTATATCGATCCTCACTAAAATTCCATCCACAGCATTTCCCTGATACAAGGAGAGCTCTCCTTTATACAAATTTTACCAATACTGTCAGTACATCCTCTCAATGTTAGGAGCGTGAGTCAGTCTCATGCTCCAGCCTCTGTCCCTGCCACTCAGGCACTCTTGGCAGCACTCATGTCCCCATTGCTGGGCAATGGGTACAGCTCCCACTCTGCGCCGATTTGCCAGTAATAGCTGGTGCGTGCTGGCTGGGCATCCTCATTGTCAGGCAGTGAGCCACTCCACCTGCCTAGCCTTCCCTCTCACTTTGATTGGCTAGCTGCCTCACACCCCTGTCTCTGTCTGCCCTGCCCTTATTGGCTACACTTCTCTGGCACTTTATTTAAAGCGGTTCTGCACTCTGAAAAAAAATTTTTTTTTTTAGGATGTAATATAAAGTGTGCTTACCTTTATTAGGGGACTCACCTGTTCCATCTTCCATCTCGATCGCCGCCGGTTTTCGTCCGATGAAGTTCCTCGTCTTCTTCTTTAGTGCTGGGGGCCATCTTGCCTGTGGGCATGTGAAACACCCACAGGGACTTTAGATGGCCCAGCATGCACTGCCGTTACTCGCGCGTGCGCAGTAACGGCTCATCTGCCGAGATCTCACGAGATTTCGGCAGATGCGGCCGAAATCTCGGGAGATTTCGGAAGATGTGGCCGAAATCTCGCGAGATTTCGGAAGATGCCCGCACTGGCTCCTGGGATCAATGACACCAGATCCCAGGAGACAGTGCGGCGTGACGACGATCGACGCAAGACCCCGCCCGCCGCCGCAGAGGGAGAAGACCGGAAGTCTTCAATTACAAGGTAAGTAAAAAAAAAAAAAAAAAAAAAACATTTCATTTAGTACTCTTTGCCTGATTTGGAAGGCAAAGAGATTTACTAAATGAAATGAGTGTAGAACCGCTTTAAGTATCACAAGTGCAGAGCTCTGGATCTGTGAAAGTGTTCCTGCTTCCTGTCTCCCTTCCTAAAGCCTTGTACACACGATAAGAATATCGGACGAATGATCGTTCGTTTTCTTTTGCATGCTAGTCTCATATCGAAAACCAATAGGTTACTAAAGTTATGAAAATTCTCATACGACTCCCGCACAACTTCGGAAGTGATTTAATGTGTTTTATTGTAATGTATTCTTTCATTTCTGAGCATGCATGGTCTTGATCTTCTGATTTTTTCACAGCGAATCCTGTATTGATTATATGAAAATCGTACGTTCTGTTATTGTATGAGAAAAGTCTTTGTGCTGGTCCCTTCGGATATTTTCACATAAACTGTCGTGATCGGTTCTCGAAAGCTGTGTACTAACAATCAGCATATTGGACGATCGCCCCGAAAACTGTATTTTTGGTCTGATTTTCTCATCGTGTGTACTCCCTGACCTGTTTACTTACCATGGATTCCTCATTTTTTATCCCTGTGTGGATTACTGATTACTCTTACGGAGTGCCACCTACCTTGGACTTAGACCGTTTACTGCACTAATCTTTTTCTGCCCCCCACACTAACCTTGGAATTGTCTTCTGAATTATGTTTGCCCACTGACAGCCCTGACCTCAGAACTGTTCACTGGATCACCTTTGCCTGCACTGACCTTGGACTGTCATACGAATGCTCACCAGGGTGGTACTATGGGCCCTGCATGATCTGCGTTAAGAGAATAGGTACCCTTTCCTGTTATCTGCAACCAGTCTCAATGTAATTTGGATACTGTTGTGTGCTAAGACCTGGGGACAACCAATTGCAGTATGCCTGGTTTACTTTTGAGGACAGGGGCTACTATAAGAAGAAGAAACACTCACTAGTTAAAGTTCCTGACCTAGGCATATGGCTGTGTGTTAAAAGGGAAGTATTGTGAATGAATCCATTTATTGACTATCTGGATTTTTATATGAGACAATGAAACCTTCCATTCACATTAATCAGTGTATTACCTAGTACCCCTATAGCAATAATGTTCCCTCCATTGTAAACAGAGTATTACAGGATCACATGCCGTACAGTGCCATCACATGCCGTACAGTGTCATTACATGTTGTACAGTGCCATCACATACTGTACAGAGTCATTACATGTTGTACAGTCCCATCACATGCCATACAGAGTCATTACATGTTGTACAGTGCCATCACATGTCGTACAGAGTCATTACATGCCGTGCAGAGTCATCACATGCCGTACAGTGCCATCACATGCCATACAGAGTCATCACATCCCGTACAGTGTCATTACAATTTGTTCAGTGTCATCACATGCCGTACAGTGCCATCACATGCCATACAGAGTCATTACATGTTGTACAGTGCCATCACATGCCGTACAGTGCCATCACATGCCGTACAAAGTCATCACATGCCGCAGAGAGTCATCACATGCTGTACAGTGTCTTTACATGTTGTACATTGCCATCACATGCCGTACAGTGCCATCACATGCCGTACAGAGTCATCACATGCCGCAGAGAGTCTCTGTTTCTCCTTCTGGGTTTTAGCTGGGGACAAGCTGCCATGAAAACAGAGGCATGTGAAGAACGTGCTCATTCTAGATAGCAGCCTGGGTGTGCACCTATTCACCAAACACACCCACATGTCCTCCAGAGGGAGGGAGCGAAGGAGTGGCTGGATTGTGGAGATGTTTCCACCCCCTAGAAACTTTTGAACTGAGAAAGAACTATTAGAGCTGATTCTGGACACTTCAAAAGTCTATTCTGCAAAAACTAAAGGGCTGGGGAAAGAATGAAATGCAATGCAGGTCTAGGGTATTTTTTTATTCTCATACTTCTCTCTTAAATTATCACAAGCCCTCTTTAACAATAGAGGAGAATAGATTATTTACAGGCTGTGTAATTGACCGGCCAAGTCTAGGAGTTATCCCTGTGTGTGCCAGAACAAGCTGTGGCTCCTCCACCTTCCCTGCCAAATCCTCAACCCAAGGTTAACCTGCAAAGCAAAGCACAATTTGTTGATATGGCACCACATCCATATATGTACATTAAAAAGAAAGAAAAAAAAAAGGAATAAAGGACTTTATTGGTTGCCACATGCTAAAAACATAAGGTGAGCACTCAAAAGGTTATAAAAACACAAAAGTGTGCTAGGAAATTAGTACAGGTTTTTTTCCCTAGAGTAGGTAAATTTTCAGGCTTGGCTGACATCCAAGCCTGGGTGTGTTTGATCTGGGCTGCGAGTGGCTCAGGGTAGTGCTGGGTGACTCACGGGTGGCATTACTAGGACCTCATACTTCTTTCTAGAATCTTCTGGTGTTTTCTAAAAAGAGAGGCTGGATGGGAGGTGGAGTCACCTGGGGTGTTCTGGGGAGCCCTGACCAATCCCCAACTTGGATATACTCTGGGTCAGCCCAGCTGGGGAGGAGTTGATCGGGTGGAAGAATGGAGATGTAGTGTAAGGCTGTTGGGGTATCATGTACCTGGTGGAGACTGGAATGTGATGGAGGCCTCCCTTGCTCCTCCCGCCTACACTCCTGAAGATGGGAACAAAAAGTGTAAAGACAAGGAGTGACACGAGTGCCGGGTAGCTGGCTGGTGATGTCCCCTCTGTAGGTGGGTAGAGCTGGCAGTCACGGTCCTTGTAGCAGGAAGTAGAAGCAGCTTGGCACCAGAGCATGGACAGGAGTGAAACCAGGAGAAGAGCAGCAGTCAGCAACAACCAGGCAGCAGGGTACCGAATCAGCAGGCAAAGCAAGTCCAGAAGGCAGGCCAGGGTCAGGAACAGCCGGGCAACGTGGTACCAAATCAGTAGGCAGATCAAGTCCAGTAAACAAGCCAAAGTCAGGATACCAGGTAATCAGAGTAAAGGAACAAGTAGAGGTGAAGTCCAAAGTTGAGCCGGGTCATAAAGAACAAACAGGAGCAGCAGATCAGGTCTTGGTAGGTCAGAAAGAAGCTGAAGATCATCCAGCACTGTTTGCAGTGACAGAGCAGTTTAAATAGGCCACAGGACGCCAAGTGCCTGCGCAGTACAGGGGGTCCTTATCTGGCGGGGGAACTTTTTCGGCAGGACACCGGAATTACACTACTGCCATCTAGTGGCGGTAGAAGTAATTGAGGTAACGCCGCCCAAGTAATGGGAACTGAGTTACCATGAGGGGAAAAGTAATCAGTTAGATTACTCGTTACCCTCTAAAGTAACTGCGTTATGTAACTCTGTTTATTTTAACTCAGTTACTTACATCACTGTCCTGGACAGAAGGCACAGGAGGAGCAAGAGAGGACCTCGGGAAAACACTGCCGGGCAATTCTCCAGGAGCTCCACAGAGGCAGCCAGGAGGGTTGGTGAGTGAGCCCACCATCAGGAGGACTGGAAGGCAAGCCTGAGAGGACTGGGGAGCGGTCTGGGATGGATGCAGAGCTAGTTTGGAGAATGGTGGTGTCATGGGCAGTGGAGCCTTACAGCTGCGACCAGGAGGGCTGGCAGTGCTTGAAGAGGTGGTCAAAGTGAAGTGAAGTTGTCAAACAAACCTAATTTCTTTTTATGAGAAGGTAAGTAAAACCTTGGACAAAGGGGTGACTGTGGACGTGGTATACTTGGATTTTGCAAAAGCATTTGACACAGTTTGACACAGTTGATACCAAATGTGCTCTGCCTGTGACAGTTCCCAGCGCGATACAGGAAGCATCGGCTCTGCTCTCTGCTGCAGCTGTATGCTTCCTCCAGCGCCCCTCCTGTCACACTGATGGCAGGTATAGGGGGATCAAGAACCACTCACCAGTACCCAGAAATACCAGTCAGCAGTACCCAATAGTACCCACCAGTACCCAGAAGTACCACACAGCAGTACCCAGAAGTACCAGCCACCAGTACCCAGAAGTACCAGCCAGCAGTACTCACAAGCACCACCCAGCAGTACCAAAAAGTACCCAGAAGTACCAGCCAGCAGTACCCAGAAGTACCAGCCACCAGTACTCAGAAGTACCAGCTAGCAGTACCCACAAGCACCACCCAGCAGTACCAAAAAGTACCCAGAAGTACCAGCCAGCAGTACCCAGAAGTACCAGCCACCAGTACTCAGAAGTACCAGCTAGCAGTACCCACAAGCACCACCCATCAGTACCAAAAATTACCCACCAGAACCCAGCAGTACCCACCAGTACCCAGAAGTACCAGCCAGCAGTACCCACCAGTACCAGCCAGAAGTACCAGCCAGCAGTACCCATCAGTACCAGCCAGCAATACCCAGCAGTACCAGCCAGCAGTGCCCACTAGTACCCAGCAGTACCACCCAGCAGTGCCCAGCAGTACCAGCCAGCAGTACCCACCAGTACTCACCAGCATTACCCACCAGTACACACCAGCAGTACTTCCCAGTACCAGCCAGCAGTACCTGCCAGCAGTACCCACCAGTACTCGCCATGAAGGACAGCCAGCAGCAGCCACCAGCCATACCCACCTAGGAGACAGCAGTAGGCAGCGATGCCTGCAGGAATCCTGAGGAAGAAGTGAAGACTGAGGTCAGTTAAGGTGCAGGTAAACCGCAGTGCATCAGTGTGAAAGCAACCTTAGGCTCCTTTCACATGATCACATCTATAGAGCGGCAGATTTCAATTGGCCTGCGTCCTTTTACACCCTCCTATCTCCAATCCGATCTGCTTAAAAAAACAGAAGGGAATCCGTCCCCTTCTGTCTGGGCGGATCGGAGGGCCCATAGACTAGAGTGGGCTGTGTCCCTGTCTGCTCTGCAAATGCAGAGTGGACACAGACCTGTCATCTGCCTGCTCCGCTTATTGTGGCCCACGACCAGCTGCCAAGTCGCTAAAGTGGCCCTCGCTCTTCAAAAGTTTGGGCACCCCTGGTCTAAGGTTATCAGTGGTGTACCCAAAGGTTCAGTGTTGGGACCCCTACTTTTTAATATCTTTATAAATGATATAGGGTCTGGGATTAAAAGTACCATTTCAGTGTTTGCAGATGACACCAAGTTATACAGTGGAATAACGTCCTTACAGGATGTCTCCAATTTACAAACCAATCTCAATGTTCTGTTTAATTGGGCAACTGTGTGGCAAATGAGGTTTAATGTTGATAAATGTAAAGTTATACACTTGGGGCTAAGAATATGCATGCATCATACATACTAGGGGGAGTACAACTGGGGGAATCCGTAGTGGAGAAGGATCTGGGGATTTTGGTAGATCATAAGCTTAATAATAGCATGCAATACCAAGCTGCGGTTTCCAAAGTGAGCAAAGTCCTTTCTTGTATTAGGAGAGGTATGGACTCCAGAGAGAGAGATATCATTTTGCCCCTGTACAAATCATTAGTAAGACCTCATCTGGAATATGCAGTTCAGTTTTGGGCACCAGTTCTCAAAAAGGATATTGGGGAACTGGAGAAAGTGCAGAGAAGATCAACCAAATTGATGAGAGGCATGGAGGAGCTCAGCTATGAGGAAAGATTAGAGGAACTGAATGTATTCTCTCTTGAGAAGAGGAGATTAAGGGGGGATATAATCAATATGTATAAATACATAAGTGGTCCATATAGTGAACTTGTTTTGAGTTATTCACTTTACGGTCATCAGAGAGGACAAGGGGGTACTCTTTACATCTAGAGAAAAAAAGATTTCATCTCCAATAACGGAAAGGTTTCTTCACAATAAGAGCTGTGAAAATGTGGAATAGACTCCCTGCAGAGGTGGTTCTGGCCAGCTCAGTAGTTTGCTTTAAAAAAGCCTGGATTCTTTCCTAAATGTACATAATATAATGGGGTACTAACATTTATAGGTAAAGTTGATGCAGGGAAAATCTGATTGCCTCTCGGGGGATCAGGAAGGAATTTTCTCCCCTGCTGTAGCAAATTGGATCATGCTTTGCTGTTATTTTTTTGCTTTCCTCTGGATCAACTGTGGGTGAAGGATTGTGTATATGGGATTGTATGTTTTTTTGTTTTTTGGTTAAACTGGATGCATTTGCGTGGTTTTTTCAAACTAACTAATGTTACAACCAAAAACATAAATTTATTTTATTGGATTTTATGTGATAGACCAACACAAAGTGGCACATAATTGTGAAGTGGAAGGAAAATGATAAATGGTTTTCAAAATATTTTACAAATAAAAATCTGAAAAGTGTGGCGTGCATTTGTATTGGAACCAATTGCCTTCAGAAGTCACCTAATTAGTAAATAGCATCCACCTGTGTGTAATTTAATCTCAGCATAAATACAGCTGTTCTGTGAAGCCCTTAGAGGTTTGTTAGAGAACCTTAATGCACAAACAGCATTATGAAGACCAAGGAACACCAAAAAGGTCAGGGATTAAGTTGTGGAGAAGTTTAAAGCAAGGTTAGGTTATAAAAAAATATCCCAAGCTTTGAACATCTCACGGAGCACTGTTAAATCCATCAACCAAAAATAGAAAGAGTATGGCACAACTGCAAACCTACCAAGATATTGCTGTCCACCTAAACTGACAGGCCAGGCAAGGAGAGCCTTAATCAGAGAAGCAGCCAAGAGGCCCATGGTAACTCTGGAGGAGCTGCAGAGATCCACAGCTCAGGTGGGAGAATCTATCCACAGGACAAATATCAGTTGTGCACTCCACAGATCCGGCCTTTATGGAAAAGTGGCAAGAAGAATGCCATTGTTGAAAGAAAGCCATAAGAAGTCCTGTTTGCAATTTGCGAGAAGCCATGTGGCCACTTATATAGGGACAAGGGGCGGGGTCACCGGCAGATGTCACATGGTGACCCCGCCTCTTATGATGTCACAGTCCCAGCATCCCCGGGACTGTGACATCATAAGAGGCGGGGTCACCATGTGACATCTGCCGGTGACCCCGCCCCTTGTCCCTATATAAGTGGCGTCGCAACATGTCCTGGCCATTCCACGCGGAGACAGCGTCCTGTCAACATCGGGAGAAGAACGAAGAAGAAGAAGCAGAAGTAGAAGGCGGCTGCCGTGGCGGCGATGACGACAACAACAGCAACGAACCCAGGCCAACGCTAGTAAAAGAGCTGCAAGAAGATAGCGGAGGCCCGGCAGAACAAACGAAGAGTGGGACAAGACCCCCAAAGTCGGAAGAAGACCCCCCAAGTCGGAAGAAGAGCCCCGGAGCTGTCTAATAAAGTACTTTAAAAACCTGTGTTATGTTTTTTTTTTTAACACTTTTTCCCTTAGGTGAATGGGTAGCGGTACCATGTACCCCATACTCATTCACATAGGGTGGGTGGCCGGGATCTGGGGGCCCCCTTATTAAAGGGGGCTCCTGGATTCTGATAAGACCCTGCCCGCAGACCCCGAAACCAATGGCCAGGGGTGTCGGGAAGAGGCCCTTGCCCTCATCAACATGGGGACAAGGTGCTTTGGGGTGGGGGGCCCGCAGAGCGCCCCCCTTCCCCAAAGCACCCACCTCCCATGTTGAGGGCATGCAGCCTGGTATGGTTCAGGGGGGGGGCACTCGCTCGTCCCCACCCCCTTTCCTGACCGGCCGGGCTGCGTGCTCGGATAAGGGTCTGGTATCGATTTTGGGGAGACCCCTACGCCATTTTTTTGGCTTAGGGGCTTCCCCTTAAAACCAATACCAGGCGACGGGGCTCGCAAGGTGTCAATCTCGCCAATAAAGCGGCGAGATTGAGTTCCTTTTGTAGTCCTGTCGTAACTCATCACGTTCAAAATGAACAGACTTTGGTCCGTGTGTGGGCAAGTCCGTTCATTTGGAAGTCCGTCAGGACTCCGCCGGAATTCCGGCATGAAGTCCGTCGGACCTAGTCTGCTGGAAAGTCCGGTCGTGTATACAGGGCATTAGAAGAAAACCCAGCAGGACAACGACCCTAAACATACAGCCAGAGCTACAATGGAATGGTTTGGATCAAAGAATATTATTGTGTTAGAATGGCCCAGTCAAAATCCAGACCTAAATCCAATTGAGAATCTGTGGCAAGACTTGAAAAGTGCTGTTCACCGACGCTCTTCATCCGATCTGATAGAGCTTGAGCTATTTTGCAAAGAAGAATCTCTGTATGTGCAAAGCTGGTAGAGACATACCCAAAAAGACTATCAGTCATAGGCATGCGCACGGGGTGTGCAGGGTGTGCCTGGGCACACCCTAATCATCCCCATGTGCATCGCTCTGCCTGGCCCTGGTAATTCTGTATGGGTTCCCGGCAGCAGAGAGAGGAGCCCAACTCACAAACTCTGGGCACCTCTGCTCTGCAGCTATTTAACAAGAAAAAAACAGCCCCATTGTTTATCTGCATGGCGGGGCCAAAAGGGGACTATTTAACCACTTTCGGGTGCAGGCGGAGTGATCTACTGCACTGTGGTTCTCGACAATTAACTTAAAGTCCCGGCTTCCCGCTTATTCTATAACAATCTGCCGGGGCTTTAATCTAATTGCAAGCAAAGGCTGTGGAAGATTACTCCACCTGCTCCTGAGCGTGGATAAAAAGTCTTCCTTTGGCCCCAGACTCTGATGCCCAGCCTAGCACAGCGTAGTGGATGGAGTGGTGGATCTGGGATGGTGAATCCCAGCGATCTATGCTGTGCCCGGTTCTCGGTTCTTCAGCACACTGAGCTCCCTGTATTTCACCAGACCCTCTGATTCACTGCCACTGATACCCTTGAGCTCCTCCAATCTTCACGGTGGTATCTTCCTCAAGCGTCACCCCTGCCTCTCTGCTGGGTCCTTAGCTTGGCACTCCAGATACTTCTCAAGCTTCACCCTGCTGGACTGTTCGGTCCCTGGCTTGGCACACAAGGCTGCTCTGCAAGCGTCACGTTCACTGGCTGGGTCCCTGACTTGATCACCGCCTGAAGTTTCCCGATTCTCCACTGACAGATTCTATGTCCGGCAGAACCGTCAACTCTGATTGAATTGCAAGCTGCAATTTCAGCCCTGCGCTGCTCTCTTGCTTCTGGATACGCCCTCAGACAGCCTAGCAGCCAGATGTGCCTGGGATAGGCCCAATCTCTGGCCTAGCAGCCCGGGCAATACAATACATGTCCAACACAGCACAGAGATGCGGGGGCGACGCTTGAGGAAGATACCACCGTGAAGATTGGAGGAGCTCAAGGGTATTAGTGGCAGTGAATCAGAGGGTCTGGTGAGAGACAGGGAGCTCAGTGTGCTGAAGAACTACAAGGAGAAGTTGTAGGAATGTGAAATATTCAATCGATCTATCTTTCTTCTATTGTGCTATTCCAAAAAAAAAAATTTGAGTGAAATTTTTTTTTTTCATAGCATTTTCTGCAGTTTTGCAGTTTTGAGCTACACGCTGTACATACTGTGGGTGTATTCTGCTATTGCAAAAAAATAAAATTTTGCAGTGTGTGACATATTCAATCAATCTATTCTTCTTCTATTGTGCTATTCCAAAAAAAAAATTTGAGTGAGATTTTGTACATACTGTGGGTGTATTCTGCTATTGCAAAAACACCCATTTAGGGCAAGATCATACATTTTGAAAATATGAGGAGATCATCAAAAAAGGGACGTGGCCCCCGGTCGTGGTGCTGCTGGTGGAGCTCCTGTTGCAGGGAGAGGACGTGGACGATCTGTGCCAGCTACACGCACAAGTGAAACACCTTCCTCAGGTACGAGTAGGTGACAGAGCCTGCAGCGGTATTTCGGCGCGCCTAATGAGGCTGTACGAATGGTAGATTGGGTTGCTGACAGTGCCTCTGGTTCCTTCACATTGTCTCCCACCCAGTCTCCTGATGAAAGTTCAGAGTTGGCACCTGCAGCCGATGTCCATCAGTCTTTCACCTCACCCGCTTGCAAACCAGCCAAGCAGTCTGAGCCCCAAATCGTGCAGCAGTCTCTTCTGCTTTTTGATGACTCTGTTAGCAGGGTTTCCCAGGGCCATCCACCTAGCCCTGCCCCAGAAGTGGAAGAGATTGTGTGCACCGATGCCCAACCACTTATGTTTCATGATGAGTACTTAGGAGGACCATCGCAGCACGTCTCGGATGATGACGAAACACAGGTGCCAACTGCTGCTGCTTTCGCCATTGTGCAGACCGACAAGGAGGGCAGGGGTGAAGACTGGGTGGAAGATGATGTGGAGGATGATGAGGTCCTTGACCAAACATGGAATCAACGTCAGGGAGCAGGGTGCAAAAGCGAAGCGTCCGTCCCCTAGACAGTACGTCTGCTACTGCCCAACGCAGCAAGGGACCGAGAACACCAAAGCCAGGTCCAAGGAGTTCTCTAGCGTGGCAGTTCTTCACACAATGTGCTGATGTCAAGACACGAGTGGTTTGCACGCTGTGCAATCAGAGCCTGAAGCGAGGCATAAACGTCCTCAACCTGAGCACAACCTGCATGACCAGGCATCTAAGTGCAAAGCACGAGATGCAGTGGAGTAGACACCTCAAAAACCAAGAAAGGTCTCTGGCTCCTCCTGCTTCCTCTTCTGTTGCAGTCTCGGCCTCTTCATCCACCTCTGTAGTGACAGTGGCACCTGCCAGCCCGCAAACAGAGGATCTGCCAGCAACACTACCACCTGGGTCACCAACCATCTCCACAATGTCCCATGGAAGCGTTCAGCTCTCTATCTCCCAAACACTGGAGCGGAAGAGGAAGTACCCCCCTAGCCATCCACGATCCCTGGCCCTGAATGCCAGCATTTCAAAATTCCTCGCCTTTGAAATGCTGTCATTCCGTCTGGTGGAGACGCAGAGTTTTAAAAGGCTGATGGCATTGGCTGTCCCACAGTATGTCGTGCCCAGCCGCCACTACTTTTCCAAGCGAGATATCCCTTCCCTGCACAACCAAGTGGGGGACAAAATCAGGTGTGCACTGCGCAACGCCATCTGTGGCAAGGTTCACCTAACTACGGATGCGTGGACCAGTAAGCACGGTCAGGGACGTTATATCTCCCTAACAGCACACTGGGTAAATGTAGTGGCGGCTGGGCCTGAGACTGATAACAGTTTGGCGCATGTCCTTCCACCACCGAGTATTGCAGGGTGCTTCAGTTTGCCTCCTGTTGCTAACTCCTCCTACTCCGCCTCCTCATGCTCTACCGCCTCCTCATCCGGTCAGCGTAACACCTTCACCACCAACTTCAGCACAGCCTGGGGTAAACGACAGCAGGCAGTTTTAATAATTTTACTGTTTGGGGGAAAAACCCCACACCACGCAGGAGTTGTGGAGGGACATGGAACAACAGACCGATGAGTGGTTGGTGGCAGTGAGCCTCAAGCCCGGCCTGGTGGTGTGCGTTAATGGGCGAAAACTCGTAGAAGCTCTGGGCCTAGCCGGTTTGACGCACATCCCTTGCCTGAAGCATGTACTGAACTTGGTGGTCCAGAGGTTCCTTAAAAATTACCCCGATATGCCAGAGCTGCTGCAGAAAGTGCGGGCCGTCTGTGCGCACTTTCGGCGTTCTCACCCTGCTGCTGCTCGCCTGTCAGCACTGCAGCATAACTTCGGCCTTCCCACTCACCGTCTCATATGTGACATGCCCACAAGGTGGAACTCCACCTTGCACATGCTGGCCAGACTGTGCGAGCAGCAGCAGGCGATAGTGGAGTCTCAGCTGCAGCACGCACGCGTGAGTTGCTCTGCGGAATAGCATCACTTCACCACCAATAACTGGGCCTCCATGCGAGACCTGTGTGCCTTGTTGAGCAGTTTCGAGTACTCCACCAACATGGCCAGTGCCGATGACGCCATTCTCAGCGTTACTATACCAGTTCTATGCCTCCTTGAAAAAACGCTTCAGGCAATGATGGAAGAGGATGTGGCAAAGGAGGAGGAGGAGGAAGAGGGATCATTTCCAAGGCTTTCAGGGCAGTCATTCACAAGTGACTCCGAGGGTGGGTTCCTGCACCAACAAGCGCCAGGTACACAATTGTCCGGCAGCAAGGGCACAGTTCTGGAGGGTGACGAGGTGGAGGATGAGGATGAGATGGAGGAGGAGGAACCATGTTCACAGCAGGGTGGCACCCAGACCAGCTCATGTCCATCACTGGTGCGTGGCTGGGGGGATACAGAGGACACAGACGATACACCTCCCACAGAGGACAGCTTTTCGTTGCCTCTGGGCAGCCTGGCACACATGAGCGATTACATGCTGCAGTGTCTCCGCAAAGACCGCCGAGTTTCCCACATTTTAACTGGTACTGATTACTGGGTGGCCACCCTGCTGGATCCCCCGTTACAAGGACAAGTGGAGTGTGATCGTAAGATGCGCGAGTACAAGCGCACGCTGGTAGATGTGCTGCTGGTGGCATTCCCACTTGACATCGGGGGTACGGTGGAAGCACAAGGCGAAGGCAGAGGAGGAGGAAGAGGTCGCCAACACAGCCGGGGCACCGCCAGCACCTCGGAAGGCAGGGTTAGCATGGCCGAAATGTGGAAAAGCTTTGTCAGCACGCCACAATAACCAGCACCACCAGCTGAGATGGAACGTCTTAGCAGGAGGCAGCATTTCACCAACATGGTGGAGCAGTATGTGTGCACACGCCTACACGTACTGAATGACGGGTCTGCCCCCTTCAACTTCTGGGTCTCCAAATTGGGCACATGGCCTGAGCTTGCCCTTTACGCCTTGGAGGTGCTGGCCTTCCCTGCAGCCAGTGTATTATCTAAACGTGTATTTAGCATGGCAGGGGGGCGTTATCACAGACAAGCGCAGCCGCCTGTCCAGAGCCAATGTGGACAAGCTCACGTTCATTAAAATGAACCAGGCATGGATCCCACAGGACTTGTCCGTACCTTGTGCAGAATAGACACATATACCGGTGTTCTGACAAAAACTGTCTGGCCATCGGATAGTGTCCGGCCACTTACTGCACAGGCGCAGCACTTGTGCAGTATGGAGGACAAGGAGATTCACAAAATCTCCGAAAATGAACGGCGCCTGCGCCGTGAGTGCAGGTTCAAGCCCCACCATCCAAGTGGACATACGGTAGTACATAGTAACAGGGCCCCTCACGGGCTCGCTTCGCTCATCATGCTTCGGGCACGGCCTCGCTTGGCTCATCTTCAACCTCGGATGATGTGGCTTGAACCTGGACTCACTGCGCATCGTCTTCAGAGTTTCGAAAAATCCCCTTGTCCTACGTACTGAGCAAGCGCAGTACAGGGTGGACACTATGCGACGGGGGACAGAATTCGACACATCACCACCAGTAAAAAAAGAGGAGATAGTGGCGCGCAAAGATAAAACTAAATATTTAAAAGACAAAAAAGGTGAAAAAGGTGAAAAAGGGATACAAATATAAATCCTGTGCAGTGATCCGTGTGCAATCCTAAATGGGGATATGGGTGGCCCCTTACCTTACAGCTGTAAGGTTACAGCAGTATAGTATGGGTCTTAGGTGACCGTCCTCTCGGGGGTGTCCTCCTGATTTTTCAAATGACGGTCCCAGGTAGTCTCTGTCTGTGTATTCCGTATGGGGCCCTTCAGCTTGTCCAAGCAGGGGTATGGTAGGGGGGTGGGGGGTTGGTTTTCACCTCAGTATCACATAAAATAAAATTGCCTCATAGTGTAGTATGTAGATGGTAAAACAAGTATTTATTACAGTAAAAACAGTTGCACAAATAAAATGGGTACTCACATTTGGACAGTGAGTACAACAAGCAGGGTATAAACGAGCGTTCGAGCTCGGTGGCGTCACTTCCGGTAGATCACGTGTCCCGACGCGTGTTCGTCACTAGCCACGTGACTTCATCAGGTGAAGTCTGATGAAGTCACGTGACTAGTGACGAACACGCCCCACCCCCCTACCATACCCCTGCTTGGACAAGCTGAAGGGCCCCATACGGAATACACAGACAGAGACTACCTGGGACCGTCATTTGAAAAATCAGGAGGACACCCCCGAGAGGACGGTCACCTAAGACCCATACTATACTGCTGTAACCTTACAGCTGTAAGGTAAGGGACCACCCATATCCCCATATAGGATTGCACACGGATCACTGCACAGGATTTATATTTGTAGCCCTTTTTCACCATTGGACACCTCAGCACAGATATTTTGCCTGTCTGTTGGATAGAAGATACCAAAATTCACCCATGCTATATATGGACTTTTCACTTTGGACTTTTTTATTTTGCGATTCTCTAATCGCTACTCGCCATTTTTAGTATTTGCATTTATCCTTTCACTTAAATCTGCCAGTTGGCACGGACCAGTTATTATCCTAAGCTATTTTTTCCTTCACTTGGCATTTGAGATTCTTCAGTCTCCTTTGCTTCGCTGCACTTTATATCACACTTGTATGATATATTGATTTATTTGCTTGGATCACTCCCTTCCCACTATTTATTGGACACACACTATACGTTCTGAAGGAATTTCACCATTTTCTGTATATCACATCACTGATTTTATATACACTTGGATGCACTGATATTTTATCTAGTCACACCATGCGATTTTTATGATGCATTTTTAACAAGGATTGTTTTTACCACATGTTTTGGTTTTATCACATTACTTTACGCACCATTGCTGGATAATATTGTTTTACCATATTTATGCTTTATTACCTACCCGGAGGTTTTTAGGTCTATTATCCGTTAGTCTTTTGTCTTTTAAATATTTAGTTTTATCTTTGCGCGCCACTATCTCCTCTTTTTTTACTTTCACTTGGGTTCAGACATTTCCTTTAAGTGTGCGCAGCATCCCTTTAGTTATTGTTCGTTGTGCTGGCGCAGGATTACCCCTTCTAAATTTTTACATCACCACCAGCCTTACCCAGCCATTGTTGTATTTTTGAACCAGTGCTGGCTACCTCGCCCTCCTCCACCGTCGCTTCCACCTACACTGCCACATCTACCGCCACCTCAACCTCCTACTCCATATGGACCTCGTCCTCCTAGGTCAAGATTATAATTTTTTTTTATTTTTTTTATTTCCAAGTATTTTCTTTTCCCACTTTCTTATCCATTAAATTGAATAATTTTTTCCAGAAAGGGCATATTCTGGGGCATTCCCACCATATGTGCGACATCGTGCCGTTGAGTTTCTGAGGTTCTTAATGACTTCCTGTACCTCTTCTGCTGAGAAGGGGGCCTCCAGCATATTATTTTTATAATGACGTCAGTGCGTCATCACGTTCCGCATTGAGAGCGGGTGTTCTGCTAGCCAGCCGGCGGCGTTTTTTGTATACATTCTGCGAGCACTCATTTATTTTGATGTAAGTAGAACTTTTAATTTGATTTAATAAAATTTTAATATGGTTTCATACTATGGGAGCATCCCTTATTCTCTTATATTCACATGCTGAGACTGTATGGTTCCCCGGTTTCATATCCTTGGAGAAATTCAATCTCAAAGACACCCTGTAAGGGAATTACTGCCCATATCCGGGATTCTGGACGGATTCATTAGTGGAGAATTGGATTTGGAAGCGATGTCTAAAGGTCCGGTCATATCCTGATGATATCTGAGTTACAGGCTTATTTGAGCTTGCCCTCTGGTAAGCATATTATTAGAGCGGTGGTGGATCACGGTTTCCTGGTGGATTTTTTCACAGTCACCTTCTTTTGGATATCATATTGTCACAAAAATTTTTTTTGTCACTCATCACTTTCAGTTTTATATGAACTTTAAGATCAGTTTCATTTATTATTTGATTTTTCACATGGACTGTTTCACTATTATCATTTGAGTTTTTTAAACTCCTTGGTTAATGAGATTATCACTTATTATTCAGCGCGGCTTTTTTTATTGTATGTTTCTGTTATATGTGTATATCCCACATTTTTCAGCTGCTGCTTGATTCACTGGTCATTACGTCCAATTTTTGGCACATTGTTCTTCACATATGTTTTTTTATCAATATTTTGTTTAGTTTAGTGATTAGCGCGGTGTTAGCTTCACATTTTTTCCATTATGCAATATAACTACCTTGTGTGCTCAGTCTTGCCATGATGTTTGACATGTGACTTAAAACTGTCTTCCATGACTTCACCTTAGTAGCAGAGTTTGGCTGTTCCTCAATCAGTTTAAAGCCTCTTACACAGCTGTTTCTGTTTCAGTTAAAGACTGTGTTTCAATCTACATATGAAATTAATGATCATTAGCGCCTGCTTGGTATATTTGATTAACCGTACATCTGACTTCAATGCTACAAGTTCCCTGTCTTTGTGCAAGTGTACAAAGTGTGCAAGTGTAAGAACCGATGCTGGTTGGAAGCCAAATAGGTTGTCACACCAAATGTTAATTTGATTAAGATTTTTATTCTGTTCGCTCACTTTGCATTTTGTAAATTGATAAAAATAAAAAAATTAAATATGTATTTTTGAAAAGATTCTTTCTTACTTTTTTTCACCTCCTTAAAACTTTTGCACAGTAATATACCTTATATTACCAAAAGTATTGGGACACCTGCCTTTACACGCACATGAAATTTAATGGCATCCTAGTCTTAGTCCGTAGGGTTCCATATTAAGTTGGCCCTCCCTTTGCAGCTTCAACTCTTCTGCGAAGGCTGTCCACAAGGTTTAGTTAGTCTGTGGGAGTGTTTGACCATTCTTCCAGAGACGCATTTGTCAGGTCAGGCACTGATGTGGAAGAGAAGGCCTGCCTCGCAGTCTCCACTCTAATTTATCCCAAAGGTGTTCTATCGGGTTGAGGTTAGGACTCTGTGCAGGCAAGTCAAGTTCCTCCACCCTAAACTCACTCATCCATGTCTTTATGGACCTTGCTTTGTGCACTGGTGTGCAGTCATGTTTGAACAGGAAGGGCCATCTCCAAAATGTTCCCACAAACATGAAATTGTCCAAAATGTCTTGGTATGCTGAAGCCTTAAGAGTTCCTCTCATTGGAACTAAGGGGTCAAGCCCAATGCCTGACAAAACAACCCTACACCATAATCCCCCCCCTCCACCAAATGATTTGGACCAGTGTACAAAGCAAGGTCCATAAAGACATGGATGAGCAAGTTTGGGGTGGAGGAACTTGACTGCCCTGCACAGAGTCCTGACCGTTACTCAATAGAACACCTTTGGGATGAATTAGATCGGAGACTGCAAGCCAGGCCCTCTTGGCCAACATCAGTGCCTGACCTCACAAATGCGCTTCTGGAAGAACGGTCAACCATTCCTATAGACACACTTCTAAACCTCGTGGACACCCTTCCCTGAACAGTTGAAGCTGTTATAGCTGCAGAGGGTGGTCCAACTCAATATTGAACCCTACAGACTAAGACTGGGATTCCATTAAGTTTCATGTGCGTGTAAAGGCAGGCATCCCAAAACTTTTGGTAATATAGTGTACTGTGTGTATATACAGTATCTACCTTCATTGCTCTTAGAAGTGAAATTAATGGTAATTTTTCATCCCTAATGAACATCAAAGAAGACATTGTCCTTTGGAGTCAAATGTTACACCCAAGTATGAAAAGTTTTTGTCCTACGGAAAACATCAGAAGTTCAATGTAGTGTTTGTATTCATATGAAGTCTTCTGCCTTCTTTATATGCAATTGTTAAGTGGGCTCAATCAAGAGCCCGCCGCATGGGATTGTGGCCGCCACGTTTATTAATAAAGATGGCTTTGTAGCATTTTAATTAAAAAAAGAAATTTTAAAAAAAAAAATTTTGAGCGGGCTTTGCACGTGTTTCCAGGCGGGAAACACGTTTTTTCAAATACTGGGGGGCTATATATAGGCCCCCTGAGGTACAGGGTCCGATCACATTGTCCTGGATCGGCTTGGCTGAGCTTCTGTGACTGCTCGTGTACTATCTTATTGAGCTCGCCAAGCCGTGACAGGATATGAAGACTCTCGTGAGGCAGATTCTAGAGAGGGCGGCAGCTGAAGGCGGGGATGAATGGCTCCAGCGCTGCCTATTATTGGCAGAAGAAGAACCTACATCAGTAGCAGCGTGTGTGGACCGGAATACGCCCCCTGGAAGGTCCGGGGCTGAAACGGGTAGTCGACCCGAAGCACCTACCTTGCCGTCCCGCATGGTACAGCGGAGCATTCCAGTGGAGCGTCCAGCGCTCGAAGATACGGCGCAGCAGCGGGCCGAGTCTCGCCCCCCGTCACTCACAGAAGACCTCCCCGCTGACGATGTGGCGGATGACGCGGCGGTGAATCTTCGTTCCGGTCTGCGTGTCAAGAGGAGGAGGCGGGTTCTATCTCCTTCGCCAGTCCGCACGTCTGAGAGAAAGAGGCGCACTCGGCCGGCTTCACCAGCGCCTCGCACAGCTCCTCCTGCGGCCCCTCCATCTCTGCCCTCAGCCCGGATGTCGCCGCCTAGGTCAATCCCGGACAGAGTATCTTCAGCTTCGGCTCCAGCGCGCTCCCCCAGGGCGCATCTGGTTGCTACAGCAACAGGTTCTAGGGCATCCAGGCTGTCTAGGCTGGATGCTAGTAATATGTCAAATAGCACTAATCCTTTTTCAACAGCATCTGCTGCTGCTAATTTTTCTTCCCCTTCACTGCAGATCCCTCCCTGCCAAGATAATGGTCCTATTGAAGCTGGTGAGTTTAACACAACAGGTTTGTTACAGAATGTTATTGCTTCGTTAAATAGGTTTAATGCTGTTTTATCCTCTCAGCCTGTAGCTGTTTTACCCTCTCCAGCACACGTGTGGTCTCCTATTGAATCTAATGAAATTCCTTTACCTGTTCCTCTTAATGTTTCTGCCTCTGTCCCAGAGGCCTGTTTCAAAGAAGTTTTACCATGTGAATTATCCCCGTTAGGTTTTCACCTGCAAATGTCTATTAAAGAAAGAATTTGGAGGGGTGAATTTTTAGATTTACTATCACTGTTACCTAATGCTAAGGAATTTTCACACAAAAGCGATGTTAAGCCTGGAGAAAATGCCGATGATTATAGACGTCGCCCAGTTTCTAGATCATTTTTTAATTGGCTGCAAGCCTTCTGTATTTTTTCTGCGGTTTTGTGTGAAAAATATCCTCAGAAAGCATGTGGTCTTTTTCAACATCTAGAGCATATTTTGGAAGCATATAAGAGTTTTGGCGGCATGGGATGGTTTCATTATGATGAATCCTTCCGTCAAAAAATTGCCATTTATCCTACACTTAAATGGGGTAATAAGGACGTTGGCTTATGGCTTAATCTCATTACCCCGCAAAAAGCTTATTTTTCCAAAATTCAATCACAGCCAATGGTTCTTTCTTCTACTCCGGTTCCCGCTTACAAGAAGGGTACTTGTTTTGCATATAACGAATCACAATGTAAGTGGTCAGCTTCTTGTCGTTATAGGCATGAATGTTCCTTTTGCTTAGGGACTCATCCGGTCTCGAAATGTTTTAAAAGGATCAACAATCCTGCCATCAGGGAGCAGTCAAAAAGTATGCACGCCAGTGAGAGTGGCCGCAATGCTCCCGTGGCTGCGTCGTTACCCAGATCGGGAGAAAGCGCAACTTTTAACTGACGGTTTTTCTCTGGGTTTTCGGCTTCCGGTTTTCCAAGGCCCAGGTTGTATTTTTGTAAATAATTTAAAATCGGTATTGATGAATACTGATATTGTGGCTGAAAAATTATTTAAAGAGCTGGCTGCTGGTAGGATTGCTGGTCCTTTCGTCTCTCCTCCTTTTAAAAATTTTAGAATCTCTCCATTGGGATTGGTTCCCAAAAAAGAACCTCGGTCATATCGACTCATTCATCACCTTTCCTTCCCAGAAGGTAGTTCGTTGAATGATGAGATTGACCCGTTGTCCACTTCAGTTACTTATGCTACGTTCGATGATGCTGTTGGCCTTATCAAACAATTCGGTAAAGGGGCTTTATTAGCAAAAGCGGACATTAAATCTGCTTTTAGGCTTTTACCTATATCATCAGAAGCATATAATTCTCTGGGTTTTCAATTCAATGGGTATTTTTTTCTATGACAAATGCCTTCCTATGGGCTGCTCCTTATCCTGCTACTATTTTGAAGTTTTTGCTTCTTTCTTGCAGTGGGTAATGATTCAGGTATCTGGTCACTCAGGTATATTGCATTACTTGGACGATTTTTTGTTCATAGGTCCTCCTGATTCGCGAGTGTGTTCGGTAATTTTGCGCTTATTTTTTCTTCTTTCCGAATTTTTCGGCATTCCACTGGCGGTTGAAAAAACTGCTTTTCCATCACCAGTGATTGAATTTTTAGGTATTAGAATTGATACGTTGCGGTTGCAATATGAACTTCCCCCACTTAAAATTTCGAGGTTGGAATCTTTGATTTCCCTGTTTTTGCGCCGTAAGAAGATCTTGTTGAAAGAAATGCAGTCTTTTTTAGGTCTTCTTGCCTTTGCGACCCGAGTGATGCCCATGGGCAGGATTTTTTCTAGACGTTTATCTTTAGCTACGTCAGGCTTTAAATCTCCTTTTTCACATATCCGGCTTACTTCTTCTTTGAAGGATGATCTTCTGGTATGGTCTAATTTTTTGTTAGATTATAACGGAAAATCATTTTTTCAAGATAATTTTGTTTTTGCGGCAGATATTGATTTATTCACGGATGCGGCGGGGTCTTGTGGCTTTGCAGCCATATTTCGTACGCATTGGTGCGCGGGTAAGTGGCCCTCCTTTTGGATTTCCAATAAACTCACTAAGAATATAGTTCTATTGGAATTATTTCCTGTGGTGGTTGCATTGGAAATTTGGGGAGATCTATTTTCTGATAGACGCATTGTTATCCATACGGATAACAAAGGCGTGATCTTTGCTTTAAATTGTCTTTCGTCAAAATCTATCTCGGTTATTAAGCTGCTACGTTATTTAGTACTTTTATGTTTAAAGAAGAATATTTGGCTTAAAGCAAAATTTGTGCCAGGGAATCAGAATATTATGGCGGATGCCTTATCTCGCTTCCAGATGGCTCGTTTCAAACAGCTCTTACCAGAAGCAGATACGGTTGGATGCCCCTGTCCAGGTCATCTCTGGAACCTGATTTAGCCCCAGTTTTCACTGCTATTCAACATTCAGTCGCTCCAAAAACATGGACTGAATATTCAGTTGCATGGGATAGATGGCTGAGTTTCAATGCTGAAGTGGGTCTGTCTGGTTTTTCTCCTACTGAACATTCTATTTTAGCTTTCTTGTGTTCTCTAATGCAATTACAGTTTTCTTTTAACCATATTCATAAGTTATTGGCTGGAGTTTCATTTTTTCTAAAATTATATAATCTGCCAGCATGTAATAGTTTTTTCTCTGTCAAACAGGCTCTTAAAGGTTTACGGAAAGTTAGATGTACTCCTGATACGCGTAGACCTGTTACCCTACATATCCTATCTAGACTTTGTTTAGTCACCTCATCTGTGTGCATTTCACAATATGAAGCACTGCTTTTTCATACTGCTTTTGTTTTGATGTTCTTTGCAGCTCTTCGCATTTGTGAAATGTTACCCAGTAATAAACATACTCCTTCAGGTTTGCAGTGGTCAGATGTTTCAGTTCTAGATGATATGGTGCGAATTTATATTAGGATTTCAAAAACTGATCAAGCTGCTAGAGGTCATTGGCTTAATCTATATGCTTGTGGTGACTCTGTTTTTTGCCCTTCTATAGTTTTGCGTAGATACCTTTCAGTTCGACCAATTTGCGATGGCCAGTTTTTTATTCATCTTGACGCATCTCCGGTAACAAAATTTCAATTTGTTGCAGTTTTCAAGCGATGTTTGGTTCAGCTCGGTTTGTCTCATCTAAAATTTTCCTCTCATTCTTTTCGCATAGGAGCCGCCACTGAAGCAGCTAGATTGGGTCTGAGCGATACTATCATTAAACAACTGGGTAGATGGGATTCTCATAGGTTTAATTTGTATGTTCGTCCTAATCTATCTCTTTAATTTTAGGTTCCAGGTCTTATATTTGGATAATTGGGCATTCTTACATCTATTGGGCTCATAAAAGGGCTTCCTTACGGTGCTATGGTTCCAACTTATCTTTACCTCCTGATCATTTTCATATCTATTGGAAAGGTTTTCGTGGGCTCATCTGGACTGATCTGTTATCTCATTTATCTTCTTTATTCCATTCCTGGCCTCATCCTTCTATTCTAATTTTTCATTTAGGTGGTAATGACATCGGTAAAAGAAAGACTTTAGATTTATTGTTCTCCATTAAACGGGATTTACACCTCTTAAAATTTTATCTTCCAAATACATGTATTATTTTTTCTGAGATGGTTTCTCGTTTAAATTGGTGGGATTCGCCTGAAGGCAAATCTCTTGAAAAAATTAGACGGAGATTGAATCATTCTATTGCAAAGTTCATGCCATCGATCGGGGGTTTCTCCTTCCGTCATATTGACCTGGAAGGAGGTTTTCCTGGTCTTTATCGGTCAGATGGGATTCATCTATCGGATATTGGTCTGGACATTTTAATTTGAATCTTCAGACTATGATTGAACAGGCCGCGGTGCTGGGGTAGCCCCACTTATTTACAATAAGTGCGGCTTGTGGGGACTTGTTTGTTTGAAATTTATTAATTAAAGCTCGAGTTCTATGACTGAGCTAATGTTAGAGTTGGATTTTAAATAAAAGATTATTATAAGTCATGAGTATTGTCAATAAAGTTAATTATTTAATACCAATAAAGGTGCCGCGGCCATTTAAATACCAAATTCAGTGTGGTGTATTATTATTAATATTATAATTGTTATTTAAATCCGAGTGTGCGTCCTACAATCCCATGTTAAGTGGGCTCAATCAAGAGCCCGCCGCATGGGATTGTGGCCGCCACGTTTATTAATAAAGATGGCTTTGTAGTTTTAAAAAAAAAAAAAAAAAAAAAAAAAATTTTGAGCGGGCTTTGCACGTGTTTCCAGGCGGGAAACACGTTTTTTCAAATACTGGGGGGCTATATATAGGCCCCCTGAGGTACAGGGTCCGATCACATTGTCCTGGATCGGCTTGGCTGAGCTTCCCCTCCCTCCCACCCTTTTGTCGCAGGCATCATTATGTGGTTTGTCACCCTTGAATCAAGGGGGGACTTGTTTGTTTGAAATTTATTAATTAAAGCTCGAGTTCTATGACTGAGCTAATGTTAGAGTTGGATTTTAAATAAAAGATTATTATAAGTCATGAGTATTGTCAATAAAGTTAATTATTTAATACCAATAAAGGTGCCGCGGCCATTTAAATACCAAATTCAGTGTGGTGTATTATTATTAATATTATAATTGTTATTTAAATCCGAGTGTGCGTCCTACAATCCCATGTAATCATATCACCCCTGAGCTCTTTTTAAATCAACAACATCTTTCCTGAATATCGGTGACCTAAACTGAGCTGCATATTGAAGATAAGGATAACCCAGTGTTTTGAAAAAGGGTAGAAGTATAATTAATTTCTGAATTGTATGCCCTTTTCATTGCATGACAATAATTTGTTAGCTTTGTTTGCTGCGACTTGGGATTGCATGCCATCACACCCCCAGATACTTTTCCTTTATGATTCTTCCAGGGGAGCTCTTCCTAATGTGTAATATGCATGTATATTTTTGGCACCCAAGTGCATAACTTTATATTTCTCAATAATGGACCTCATCTACCATGTAGCTGCTCACCCACTACCCCTTCCCCATTTTATTGAGGTCTTCCAAGATAGAATCTTGGGGCACACTACTCACAACCTTAGAGCATTAAACTTGGATGGGGTAAGGGCAGGGCAGTCTTTAATATTGATTGGACCCTGGGCAAACATTTTCTTGTGAGCCCCCCCCCCCCCCCCCTCCCAACCCCCCCCCCCATGCAATTTGTCTCTCCACGCCAACATCCCAAAAAACAAATAGACACGCACATAGACTTATCTCAAAAACTTTAATAATGTAAACATAAAGAACTGGTTCACACTCACTGAGTGGTTGCTAGAGGTTACTGCAAATCCCTACTGCTCACTGATTGGTTGCTAGAGGTTACTGCACATCATTACCACTCACTGATTGGGTGCTAGAGGTTACTGCTTATCATTGCCACTCATTGGTTTATAGAGGTTACACCACATCATTACCGCTCACTGATTAGTTGCTAGAAGTTACTGCACATCCTTAGCACTCACTGATTGATTGCTGCAGGTTACAGCCTTTTATACATTTTTATCATCTTTTTTTACAACACATGCCTGTGGAATAACAATAATTACCATACTTATGCACCAAAGACATGTCAGCAGACAGAAAATAGGTACCAAACTTACACACCAGAGTGTCCGCAAACACCAACTCAGTTATAGAGTCAGTACCATACAATACATACGGCACAATATGAGGATTGGGAGGACACACACCAGGGTGGGTCAGGATGGCACAGTACGGGGATAGGAGGGCACACACCAGGGGGTACAGGAAGGCACAGTACGGGGGTGGGAGGGCAAAGTATAGGGTCTTGGATGGCACAGTACGGGGTGCAGAAAGACACAAATCAGGTGGCCCAGGAGGGCACACACCACCGTGGTAGAAAGGGCACATACCAGGGGGTCGGAAGGGCACATACCAGGGGTCAGGAGGGCGCACAGCAGGAAGGTCGAGGGGCATACACCAGGGGGGTAGGGACGGCACACACCAGGGGGGTAGGGAGGGCACACACTAGTGGGGGTAGGGAGGGCACACACTAGTGGGGGTAGGGAAGGCACATGCCAGAGGGGGTCAGGAAGGCCCACACCTGAGGGGGGGTCAGGAAGGTCCACACCTGAGGGGGGGGTCAGGAAGGCCCACACCTGAGGGGGGGTCAGGAGGGAACACACTGGGGGAGTCGGGAGGGCACACACCAGGGTGGTCAGGAAGACGGCACACCAGTGGGGGGCGGGAATGCACACACCGGGGGGGGGTTCGGTGTGGCACACACCAGAGGGGGTTGAAAGGGCACACACGGGGGGGGGGGGGGGATCGGGACAGTGAAAACCTGGGGGCAGTGACAATGCTTTAGTTATTGCTACATGAAAAAGCCATCTTCCCATTTTTCAGCTAACAGTCGACACTTCTATGCTATACTGCAGTAGCTTAGCAGACTTAGCATAGAGGTGCCTGCAAGCTAAAACACAATGAACCATTAGGTGATTTTACCTTCAGGCACACTCGCCTGGCACCCTCTGCTCACAGCTACTGTCACACCACCCTTCTCCAGGCGGGCACGATCTCGGAGCTCAGCTCATTTTGCCCACTCAATATGGTCCTTAGTCTTGCTGGAGAGCAGCAGGGAAACTGCTGATGAGCGAGATAGGGGGAGGTGCAGGGGGTGGAGATGTGTGGACAGTGGACAGCACAAATCTTAAGCAACAAGTGAAATTGGTGCAAGCTGTCCAGACCACATGTCACGTACCTGGTGGTGATCGAGCTGTAGAGGGGGCTTCTCTTGCACCTCCTGTCCAACACCCCTGGTAGTGATGACAGGGAGTGGAGGACATAGAGTGGCACGAGGGCCGATGTGGCGGATGACTCTGGCTGTACTTTGGCAGGAACCAGGTGACTTGAGAGCGCTGGGCCGGAACTGAAGACAGGAGCTCCGTGACGCTGAATCAGTAGCTGGAAGTGTAGCCGGGACGTAAGCCAAGGGTTCATCAGCAGCCGGGCAGAGCAGGTACCGAGTCGTGAGGAAGAGGCAAAGACGGGACACAGGCCAGGTTCGGTACACAGGCGGGCAATGAGGCACAGGAACATCAGGCAGAAGCAGAGTCAGACACAAGCCAGGGTCACAAGTAGGCAGGCAGAGGTCAAGAGGTAGTTCAGGCAAGCCGGGTCGGGATACAGGAAACTGGTTCAGATCGGGTAAGCAAGCACTAGCTGAAAAGACCACTCAGCAAGTTGTGCATGTCACTGGTAGGTTTAAATAGGCGGATTGGCCCCAATGTGCTCACGTGCACACGCACACGCACCAATGCGCGCACCTGTGCGCACTCATGCGCGCCCACGCATGTCCTTTCTTGAGCATCTCATGAACTGTCTACGCCTGCGCACCACTGTGCGCTTGTTGTCTGGGTTTTCCATACACCACGGCTCTGCTTTCCATAATGCAGCCGGGGACAAGAGCGCGGCAGGACAGGCGGCAAGCATGCCCAGTGCGGGCTAAGGGGGCAGCTGCTTTGGGCCCCCAACAGTGACAGGGCCCAGGGCACTTGCCCCATTTTCCCTGTGTTAAAGATGGCCCTGGGTAAGGGAGTATGGGATGCCCACTTGATTGAAGTACAAATATACGGGACTCAGACTATATACACTTCCTGTATATACACCTCCATACTTCACATCACTTGCTTGTTCTTCCAGGACCAGCTAGCACTATATTTTAGGTCTGACAATGGCTCAGCCAGGCCTTAGCAAATGCCCTTTACAGGCAAGGACCGTGGGTCCCTCTGGTGCAGAAAAAATGTCGGTAGTCCTGGTGCTAGCTGTCCACATGGGTACTGATCCCCAGCACCACTTCTTCAGGCCCTTCCAGCCCTCCTGGCTGCAGCTACCGCTCACCACTGGCCGTGCCACCACAGTCTACTTCCCTGGCTCTGCACCATCTCAGACTGCAATCTCCCAGTCCCCTCCTTTAGAATACTCCAGGCAGCTCCACCTCTCCTCCTTCCTTTCTAGAAGATTCTACCATATTCAGTAAAGAGGTGGAAGGTCTTGGTGATGCTGCCTGTGAGTCCCCAGCTCTGCCTGAGTCACTCAACCCTGACTCAAAAGAAAACGCACATGCTTGGCTGCCAACCAAGCCTGACAATTTACCTATCCTGTACAAAAAGATGCTACTCAATATCTAGCAACCTAGAGGGTGCTACAAGTGTTTATGAGATACAGTATCAAATGCCTTATCAAAATCTAGATAAACTACATCCACTGGACTTCCACCTTCAAGTTTCTCACTTACCTTCACATAGAATGATATCAGATTGGTCTGAAAAGGATGGTGAACCAAAAAAATCTTGTGTGCATGTGCAAGCTGCTCAAGCTCAGAAAGTGGGTGCCAGGCCTCAGTCCATGGATGTGAGCGCTGGCTAAGGAGGGAGCTCATTCTAGCACATCAGGTGGCATCAATGTGGGTTGAGGTAGATATCACTGTAGGATAAACATCAAAGTAAATCTGTCAGTAGTGATATATGGCAACCTGCCTACAGGCCACGTCTCTGCAATTGTCACTGTAGTTGAGCATCATCTGCGTTGGAGAAAGTAGACTGCACCTCCCTACATGTGGAGCATGGGTCTCCTCTTTTTTCTCTGAGTGTGGCCTCATTGGAGACTTGGAGCTAGACTAGATTGCTAGTGGTGCCTTATGTGAAGGATGTGGGAGTGCTTTTTGTGCCACGTTTGTATACAGCGTAGGGCCTAAAGTCAACCGTTGTCCAGCCTACAACCAATGGGTGGTTCCTGAATAGTGCATCGCGGTGGTTCTGCATAACAACATACGCCATACATGACCTTTCAATATTTAAGGGTCATACATGGTAAAGCCTCACAAGAAATATCTGTGAAGAAAGAGAAAAACAAAGGTGCCTCTTGAGTAAAGGCTGTAGTATTTAATAAGCTCATAGCTTTAAAAACTCACCTTAGAAGTATCTGTTAGTAGGCACAATGGAGTCTAGTGAGACCGCACAATCCCTGTCTAGGCTGTCTGCAGTAGCCACGTCTCTTTAATCCAGGTGGAGCCGGCATCCTGACCAGCAGGACTCTTCGGCGCTCGAGCGGGATCCAAAACGAGGGTTGGAGCGCAGCTGGGGACCACAGGAGAGAGCTGGAATGCAGCACAGGACGGGGTGGCGTCACAGACGTGCTAGCGACGTGTTTCGGACATGCGCACTGGAGAGATGTGTCATGGGCAATCTGAATTCATCCTAGATTGTACTAGATTCTGTTTGACTCATAATTATTTCTGTTTTAATGATCAATACTTGCAATTACGAGGGACAGCTATGGGTGCCAATTTTGCACCATCATATGCAAACTTGGCCATGGGCCTGTGGGAGCATAAATATATCTGGCAAAATAACCCCTATCTGAAGCACCTAATATTTTATGGTAGGTAAATTGATGATATCATCATTATTTGGGATGATCCTGGTGATGTCATCAATAAGTTTGTCTCATATTGGAATGATATCCCACATGGTTTTTCCTTTACCCATGTTACGGATTCTGAGAGATTGGCCTTTTCTTGATCTAGATTAAGGATGAGCCCGGTGTTCGATTCGAACCCATGTTCGAATCGAGCACCGGGTGTTCGCTCGCTCGGCGAGCCCAGAACTATTGGGACCGCTCGCATCAAATTCGTGTGATGCGAGCGGCCCCGCAATGCATTGCGGCCCGCGCAGTGCAATGCTGGCTGATGATTGGCCAAGCATGCACTGTGACCCCGCATGCTTGGCCAATCACAGCGCCGGCAGCGAGGAGAGCCATAATTGGCTACAGGCAGGATGCCTGTAGCCAATTATAGCTCAGGGGCTTTAATACACGCCCCACGGTATAAGAGGCCGCCGCGGCGGCGGCCTCGCATATTATGTTTCACTCACAGTGTCAGCGTGTCAGTGTGCTGCTGACTGCTGACAACAATATGTTCTTTATTTCTGGGGATATGTGTGTGCATGCTGTTAGAACAGCATTGCAGTATCACATCTGGGGGGTGTCTATAGGTAGCCTGTGAAGGAGGGCAGGTTTCCTGTGCTTAGAACTTTCCCTGCAAAAAAGTGTCATTTTTGCAGGAAGAAAGCTATTTAAATCACTCGCGGCTAATGAATTGATGGCTCCTGTAACACAGAGAGCTGTCATTCATTAATAAAAAACAAAAAAAAAAGCGTAGGGGTCCCCCCAAATTCAATAACCAGGCCCTTCAGGTCTGGGATGGATATTAAGGGGGATCCCAGCCAAAAAAAAAAAAAAAAAAATGGCGTAGGGTCCCCCACAAAATCCATACCAGACCCTTGAGGTCTGGTATGGATTTTAAGGGGAACCCTAGCCAAAAAAAAAAATGGCGTGGGGTCCCCCTCAAAATCCATACCAGACCCTTATCCGAGCACGCAACCTGGCAGGCCGCAGGAAAAGAGGGGGGGACGAGAGCGGCCCCCCCTCTCGCCTGAACCGTACCAGGCCACATGCCCTCAACATTGGGAGGATGCTTTGGGGGTCTAAGACCCCTAAAGCACCTTGTCCCCATGTTGATTAGGACAAGGGCCTCTTCCCCACAACCCTGGCCGGTGGTTGTGGGGGTCTGCGGGCGGGGGGCTTATCGGAATCTGGAAGCCCCCTTTAACAAGGGGACCCCCAGATCCCGGCCCCCCCCCTGTGTGAAATGGTAAGGGGGTACAAAAGTACCCCTACCATTTCACCAAAAAAGTGGCAAAAATGGTAAAAAGGACAGGAGACAGTCTTTGACAATTCCTTTATTAAAATCTTCTTTCTTCTTTCTTCATCCTTCGGTTTCTTCATCTTCTCCTTCCTTCATCTTCTTCCATCTTCTTCTTCCATTTTCTTCTTCCTCCGATCCGCTTCTTCTTGCGCTGGTCTTCTCGTCCTTCTCGTCCGGCATCTTCTTCCGTCGGCGTCGGCGTCGGTGTCTCTGTCTCTTCTTGGGCCGCTCCGCGCAATGGGAGGCTCCCGCTGTGTGAGGCTCCGCTCCGTCTGACAGGTCTTTTATAATGGAGGGCACCTGGTGACCCCGCCCCCTCTGACGCACAGGGACGTCATGGGGAATTCCATGATGGCTTTCCCCATGATGTCAGAGGGGGGCGGGGTCACCAGGTGCCCTCCGTTTTAAAAGACCTGTCAGATGGAGCGGAGCCTCACACAGCGGGAGCCTCCCATTGCGCGGAGCGGCCCAAGAAGACACCGACACCGACGCCGACGCCGACGGAAGAAGATGCCGGACGAGAAGGACGAGAAGACCAGCGCAAGAAGAAGCGGATCGGAGGAAGAAGAAAATGGAAGAAGAAGATGGAAGAAGATGAAGGAAGGAGAAGATGAAGAATCCGAAGGATGAAGAAAGAAGAAAGAAGATTTTAATAAAGGAATTGTCAAAGACTGTCTCCTGTCCTTTTTACCATTTTTGCCACTTTTTTGGTGAAATGGTAGGGGTACTTTTGTACCCCCTTACCATTTCACACAGGGGGGGGGCCGGGATCTGGGGGTCCCCTTGTTAAAGGGGGCTTCCAGATTCCGATAAGCCCCCCGCCCGCAGACCCCCACAACCACCGGCCAGGGTTGTGGGGAAGAGGCCCTTGTCCTAATCAACATGGGGACAAGGTGCTTTAGGGGTCTTAGACCCCCAAAGCATCCTCCCAATGTTGAGGGCATGTGGCCTGGTACGGTTCAGGCGAGAGGGGGGGCCGCTCTCGTCCCCCCCTCTTTTCCTGCGGCCTGCCAGGTTGCGTGCTCGGATAAGGGTCTGGTATGGATTTTGAGGGGGACCCCACGCCATTTTTTTTGGCTAGGGTTCCCCTTAAAATCCATACCAGACCTCAAGGGTCTGGTATGGATTTTGAGGGGGACCCTACGCCATTTTTTTTTTTTTTTTTTTGGCTGGGATCCCCCTTAATATCCATCCCAGACCTGAAGGGCCTGGTTATTGAATTTGGGGGGACCCCTACGCTTTTTTTTTTTTTCATTTTTTTTTTTTTTATCAATGACTTTTTTTTATGAATGAGTTTCAATGAATCACTGTTCTCTGTGTTACGGGAGCCGTGAATTAACATTAGCCGCGAGTGATTTTAAATAGCTTTTTTACTTTCAAAAATGACACTTTGCGCAGAGACAGTTCTAAACACGGGAAACATGCGCCCCTTTACAGGCATACTATAGACACCCCCCAGGTACGAAATTTAAAGGAATATTACACTTTTATTGTTTCAATTTAAGCATTATTAAAATCACTGCTCCTGAAAAAAACGGCCGTTTTTAAAAAAAATTTTTGCATTGATACATGTCCCCTGGGGCAGGACCCAGGTCCCCAAACACTTTTTATGACATTAACATGCATATTAGCCTTTAAAATGAGCACTTTTAATTTCGAACGTTCGCATCCATTATAACTAATAGGGTTCTAAAGCTCGCACGGACTTTAGGTCCGTTCGCGGGTTCTGGTGCGAGCCGAACGGGGGGGTGTTCGGCTCATCCCTAATCTAGATCTGTACCATATCGATGATGAAATCCATGCTAAGAATTACAACAAGCCCACAGCTGGCAACTCTCTACTCCACTACAAGAGTTGCCACTATCACAAGTGGACTAACAATATTCCTAAAGGCCAATTTTGCAGACTTTGTCAGGGTCTGAATACTTTCCGTCCCCACTGTATATATACCTATATTTTTTCATATTGAGAGAATTACGAGTAAGGCATTATGATTCATCGCCATCATCATGTTTATCAACAATATTATTATCTTGCCCTGTCCCCTAAAAGGCTCCCCTGTATAAACAGTATATATCAAACATTGGATAGACTACAGTCGTGTGTGTATATACTCCATTAGAATAACCAATCCAACTACTAGTGTCCATAATAATAATGATTTTTCATATATTCACCTTTAACTTAATACTGGATGTATTGTACACACACATCCCATCTCAAATAATGATCCCCATGTATAATTTAATAACCATCTTAATATCATTATTTATAATAATTTTGTTTTTATTTATAATAATTTTTAACCTAGCAACAAATTTAGTCCAGTATGAGTTTAATACATACATACAGACATGATCCCTCTGCATGTATGGACATTTATGTGTGTGCATATATACATATCACATCATCTTTTTAATTTGCATGGTTATAACTGTTTAGTTCACAATGTTTATATTTATTTATTTTTATTTTACCATTTGTTAATGTAATATAGAGGGCTGTGTGTGTGTAATATATATATATATATATATATATATATATAAAATATATATATATATATATATATATATATAATATATATATATATATATATATATATATATATATATATATATATATATATATATATATAAATTTCTACATTCATATGGACTCTATCTATAGATTACAATGTGAAAAGCTGCCATTGTGTGTGTAGATAGATTCCAACACTGTCCACTAGATGGCAGCACTCATAGGGCACATTAAAAGGCTGCATTCAGCCGAACTACAGTAGCTTGACAAAGGAGCGCGCCCTGTACACCTCTCTCCAGTGTGCATGCTCCAAAACGCGTCGCAAGCACATCCGTGACACCATCTCGCCCTGCGCTGCGCTCCAGCCCTCTCCTGTGGTCCCCAGCTGCGCTCCAACCCTCAGTTTGTATCCCGCTGGAACGTCGAAGAGTCCTAGTAGTCAGGACACCGGTGTTCTGTCAAGAAGTGCCCCCCCATCGAATAGTGCACACGGATGCGCAGGACAGAGCCACACTTCAGCTGATTTGCCGATCAGCTGGTGTGATGTGACCAGGGCGCAAGCGCACATTGTAGGAGGCATCTCTTGATGGGAGATACCATTTCACGGTCACAATTGAAACCTATACAAACAGCGGGGGAGACCATAGTTCTCACATTGTGCCTCGCTGTTGCGTGGGGCGACTTTACAGTGTGCTAATGGTCTGGTTTTGTCTGTGTTGCAGGGCAGGTTTGCTGTGTCGAACGGCCAGTCTTGCCTGTGTGAAAAGGCGGGTTGCAACACAGACAAAACCAGCTATTCAACAAAGCCACTAGCCGCCCTCCAGCAGCAGTGATGCACAATCTGAGAACTACGGTTGCCCCTGCTGTTTTTATAGGTTTAAATTGTGCCTATGAAATGGTATCTCCCATCGAGAGATACCTCCTACGATGTGCTCATGCGCCCTGGTTATGTCAGCCCAGCTGATCGGTAAATCAGCTGTTGTGCTGTTCCGTACGGCGTATGCGCCGTACGTACCGGGCATTTCTCAAAGGGCACAGTCTGGTACTTACATATTTTATGGATTTCTGATATTGTAGGGAATAGTGGTTTATAAAATAAGTTTTATTACATTTTAAAGTTTTTTTGGGGGTAAAGTTTCTTCATACAGATTAAATTATTCTTAAACAATTGCCTGACCTTTAAATTCACTGGGGCTTCTTTCACACATTTTTTAGGCAGAAATCATCTGTTGCTAACACAGTTTCTAAAACAATTGTGTGCCCAGGAGGTTTTACATATGACCTTCTTCTGTACATTGGCTAGTAATATGTAACTGGGATACTTTGGTATTTATCTGAGCCATAAATTGTTGTCTTGAGGGAGGTAGTAGATCTGCCTTTGCAGCAGGGGTGTGTGGTAAGGTCAATGGCTGATGAGGCACTGGCTAGTATCAGAGCCAAACCCCACATCAACATTTAGTGAATAAACCCCCACAGCGTAGCCGAGTGCTTTGAGATGAAAAATGTCATCTTCATCTTCAGCCAATTGGCTTACGCTTAAAAACCCCACACATTAGGACGCAGGCAGTCAATTGGATTCCCCCAGACAAATAAGCGTCTGGTGAAAGAAATCTATTGGACAGTAGATTTTTATTTTTAATTTCTGCATTCTGTAACAACACATTAAATGCTGAGATTTCACTGGTCAAGTAC
>CM053028.1:354410330-354470666 GCA_028564925.1 Lithobates sylvaticus | reverse complement strand
ACTCATGTAGATTAGAAGAGTTTGCGTAATGTTAGAAGGCCTTATCTACATACTTGTTCTAGGTCAGTGTCTAAATGTATTGATGCCATAGTATTGGTATGACAGCCAGTCTGCTAAAATGTTTACATAGAAAAGGTCAGCAATGGCAGCCTCCCGGCTTGTCTGCTGACAGGTTTCCATTGAGTGTTCATATCAATTATTCAAAAGTAGGATAAGTATTAAAATAAGAGGGGTCAGGCCCAGTGGCGTCTCCAGCTTTCATATTTAGGGGGGGCACATGGGGGGGACAGGGACAAAAGTAGGGGGGCAACTATAAAATGCAATTTTACTACGATCCCCAGGGTGGCAGAAAACAAGAGATATATGTCAACAGCATACCAAGAAAATATAAGGGTCCAAAGCAATGGGAGAACTATTAGGTTTGCAAAGGTTGTCTTGCCACCGGGCCTTGGTTTTCTGCCACTGTGGTGTTCCCCAGCCTCCTCTTGCTGTCCTGCCCCTGCTATTGACAGTGCTGGTCTGGTATCTGTCTCCTTGGCAGTGGCAGCAGTCTATTAGGACCTAGGGCTGGTGACATTATGGGTGCATGCAGGGGAAGGCTGGCACTATTGGTTGTAGAGAGCCAAGCCCCCAGCTGGTCACCTAGCAGCAGTAATGCTGTATAACCTTCTCTGTTGACATGCTGATCAGGATGTGATCCAGGTGATGCTCCCAGTCAGATCTAATAAACACAGTATTTATTAGCATCAACAGTACAACCACATCAACCGTATGTTCAGCAGCCATGTGGGCTCTTTGCCTGTAAGGTGTGGGCTTTGATCAATAAAATCACTATGATATTTAACACTAGGATTTAACTAGGAGCATCACCTGGATTGCATCACGATCAGCATGTCAGAGAAGGATGCACTGCTGCTAAGCAACCTGCAGGGAGGTCTACTGTCTACTCTACAACCATTAGAGATGGCCTCGAGTGTGTTTGAAATACCACATGCCCGATCCCGCCAGGAAGCTGTCACTGCACATGTCACAGGCAGTGAGACATTCCTGATCTGTGCAGCTGCGGACCGGGAAATGTCTCACTGCCTGTGCTTAGCGCTGTGCAGTGTGGGCTTCCTGGCAGGCTCGGGCATGTGGGATTTTGAACATGCCCTGCCCATCTCTAACAACAAATTGTGCTGGCTCTCCTGTACATTAGCCACATAAAGTACCCAGCACTGGGTTCCAATGTGCCGCCGCTGCCATGGAGACAGAGACCAGCGATGTGAATAGCCAGGACAGGACAGCAACCCTGGTAGTTCCACCACTGGTCCACACTGCAAGGATTCCCCCATCCACCCATAATGTGTAGATGGGAGAATTGGATCATTTCTTTTTTTTTTTAATGCAACCTACTAGTTAAAATAAAAAAGTGGGGCTGCCTAAGTGCTAAGACCAGCCATAGGCAGTTTAAATCTCAGCTGGTTCATCAGGAACTGGCTGAGGTTTGAACCATTAATGAGCAGGCTGAATGAGCAGGCTGAATGTACCAAGTTGATCGATCAAATTGGGAACAACCAGCCTGCCAGATAATCATAAAGCCCCATACACACGGTCGGAAAATTTGGTCCGACGGATTTAGTCCGACACTGGTGTTGCATACACACGGTCGGACAAAGTTGTTGGAAAATCCGATCATTCTGAACGTGGTGACGTTTGTTGCCTACGACGGGACTACGTAGAGGCTAGTAGCCAATAGCTTTGGTCTTGTAATGTGATCTGAGCATGCGTGGCACTTTGTCCGTCGGAATTCGCTACACACAATCGGAATTGGTGTGATCGGACTTTGTTGTCGGAAAATTTTTCCAGCAGGAGATAGAACTTTGTCCGTCGGACAATCCGATGGAAACTGTCCGATGGTGCCTACACACGGTCGGAATTTCCGACAACATTGTCCGATAGGACAGAATCCATTGGAAAATCCGACCGTGTGTATGGGGCATAAGAGTATCACTAGTGGTTGCTATAGCCACTAGTGATAATGACTGTTTGTTGGGAGAATACAATTGCTGGGCAGGAAGGATATTCCCCTGTCACCACTGTCTGTGTTGATGGGGGAATCATGCAAGTTTCTTTCCTGCACTCTGTGGATGCAGGAAAGAAATTTGCATAGTCTATTACCTGCCTAACTGAAAGTGAAAGTAAGTTGTGAAGGTCTTGAAAGAACAGGAGAGGGGAGGGACAGATGGGGGAGAGAAGAGATGGAGATAATGCAGTTCAGTGATTACAGTGTACTGCAGTGCACACACTTACCCACGCGTCCAGGATAGAAGAATACTCCCCCTCTCAATAGAGACTGTGTTACTCCAGCGGCGGCCTGAGTAAGATGTGGCACTAGTTAAATTAAAAAAGCGGGGCTGCCTAAGTGCCAAGACCAGCCATAGGCAGTTTAAATCTCAGCTGGTTCATCAGGAACTGGCTGAGGTTTGAACCATTAATGAGCAGGCTTAATGTACCAAGTTGATCGATCAAATTGGGAACAACCAGCCTGCCAGATACTCTTATGATTTATGATGCACATCCGCTACGAATGCAAACAAAAAGACATTGCCTTTTTGGGGGGGCACATGGTGGGGCACAGCATAATTTTGGGGGGGTCAGGGCCCCCTCTGCCCCCCCACCTAGGGACGCCATTGGTCAGGCCTAACTGGGTAAAAAACAAACACAAGAGGGCGCCTCCATCTAGGTGTAACGGTTTATTAAAAGGAATAAAAGACAATAAAAATGAGCTCACTAGTTAAAAGTGGATCAAGGCTTGTCATATATCTATATAGACCTAGTCAACGCAATAGCTTATTCATTTTCTAACTGTTTGGGTGACTATTATATTAATATTAGGGATAGGTGATAGTAGGGGCTGCATGGGAGATTCATAAAGAAATTCACAAGTGTTATCAGAGCTGAAAGTTTCACCCCAAATTTAAGCATAAGATCTATTTATTGCTGAAATGTATTTAGGGAACATTTATAGATTTATGCGTGTGTAAATCCACTTACTATTGACTGACTCGACAACTCTGCTGGAAATTCGTTTTTACTTCTCCTGCAAGTTTGAGGTCATGTTCCATGTTCTTGATCTTATCTTCATACTGAAAATACTGACCTCTTCAACCTTGTTCATGTATTTAAAGGTTTCAATCATGTCTCCCCTTTCTCTTCTTTCCTCCAGACTGTACATATTAACCTCTTTGTGACCGCCCACAGTCATATGACGGCGGAAAGAAACATCTGTTGTTCCGGGCCAACGATGCGCGTACCCGCTGGCCACGGTTTCCACCGGGCCCCCTGCGATTGCCCAGTAACTGAGCAGGACGTGGATCTGTGTATGTAAACACACAGATCCACGTCCTGTCAAAGGAGAGGAGACCGATGGTGTGTCCCCTGTACATAGGGACACCGATCAGTCTCCTCCCCCAGTCAGTCCCTCCCCCCCACAGTTAGAATCACTCCCATAGGGAACATATTAACCCCTTGATCACCCCCTAGTGTTAACCCCTTCCTGACAGTCACATTTATACAGTAATCAATGCATTTTTATAGCACGGATCGCTGTATAAATGTGAATGGTCCCAAAAATGTGTCAAAAGTGCCCGATATGTCCGCTGCAATATCGCAGTCACGATAAAAATCGCAGATCGCCGCCATTACTAGTAAAAAAAATAATAATAATAAAAATGCTATAAATCTATCCCCTATTTTGTAGACGCTATAACTTTTGCGCAAACCAATCAATATACGCTTATTGCGATTTTTACCAAAAATATGTAGAAGAATATATATTGACCTAAACTGAGGAAAATTTTGTTTTAAAAATAAAATAAAAAATTGGATATTTATCATAGTAAAAAGTAAAAAATATTGTGTTTTTTCAAACTTGTCCCTCTTCTTTTGTTTATAGCGCAAGAAATAAAAACCGCAGATGTGATCAAATACCACCAAAAGAAAGCTCTATTTGTGGGAATTTTATTTGGGTACATCATTGCATGACCGTGCAATTGTCATTCAAAATGCGACAGCACTGAAAGCTGAAAAATGGCTTGGTCAGGAAGGGGGTGTTCATGCCTGGTGGGCAAGTGGTTAAGTTCCTGAAGTCTGTCCTGATATGTTTTATCCCTCAGACCTTTCACCATTTTTGTTACCCGTCTCTGAATAATGCCACGTAGAAATTCAGATTTTGTATATTTTGTATATTTTCTCTTAAACATATTGACTGCTTTAGGTGAGCATGGGTTCATTACTCCAAGGACAATGTGGTACTATAATTATAAATATATATATACACTCACCAGCCACTTTATTAGGTACACCTTGCGAGATTTTGATCCATATGAACAGTAGTTACATAGTAGGTGAGGTTGAAAAAAGTCCATCAAGTCCAACCTATGTTTAATAGATACACCTTGCTAGTACCGGGTTGGACCCACTTTTGCCTTCAGAACTGCCCTAATTCTTCATGGCATAGATTCAACAAGGTGTTGGAAACATTCCTCAGAGATTTTGATCCATATTAACATAGTTACATACATAGTAGGTGAGGTTGAAAAAAAGACACAAGTCCAACCTATGTGTGTATGTTGTGGTCGTTCAGGTGCTTATCTAATAGATTTTTTAAACTATCGATGCTCCCCGCTGAGACCACCGCCTGTGGAAGGGAATTCCACATCCTTGGCGCTCTTACAGTAAAGAACCCTCTACGTAGTTTAAGGTTAAATCTCTTTTCTTCTAATTTTAGTGAGTGGCCACGTGTCTTATTAAACTCCATAGTTTCATAGTTAGTAAGGTTGAATAAAGACACCAGTCCATCCAGTTCAACCTGAGTGAGTGTCTACAATTGTCCCTATCCCTGTACATTGCACACTCACATTGGTCCCTACCCTCAAAGAGCCCACAATCCAAGGTCCCCATTCATATACTAGGGCCAATTTTTGGACAGAAGACAATTAACCTACTTACTCCCTTCCGCAAAAAAGTTTTATCCCTATTGTGGGGTATTTGTAAAATTGAAATCATATCCCCTCTCAAGCATCTCTTCTCCAGAGAGAATAAGTTCAGTGCTTGCAACCTTTCTTCGAATCGAATGTCCTCCAGACAGTTTATTAGATTTGTTGCCCTTCTCTGCACTCGCTCCATTTTTAGTACATCCTTCCTTAGGACTGGTGCCAAGAACTGGACAGCATACCCCAGGTGCGGCTGGACCAGAGTCTTGTAGAGCGGGAGAATTATAGTTTTATCTCTGGAGTTAAAGTGTATGTGCCGTTGCTTCAGTCTGTGTGCCGTTACCGGCAGCTTCCGCACGCTGGAGTGACGTCGCGGCTTTGGTCAATCACAATTTTTTTTTTTACCAGGGTTTACAACCACTTTAATCCCCTTTTTAATGCATGCCAATATTCTGTTTGCTTTGTTAACATTGCATGCCATTGCTGAGCCTATCATCTACTAGGACACCAGGTCTTTTTCCATCCTAGATTCCCCCAGAGGTCCCGCCCCCCCAGTGTATAGATTGCATTCATATTTTTTGCCACACAAATGCATTATTTTAATTTTTTTCTACATTAAACCTCATTTGCCATGTAGTTGCCCACCCCATTAATTTGTTCAGATCTACTTGCAAGGTTTCCACATCCTGCGGAGAAGTTATTGCCCTGCTTAGCTTAGTGTCGTCCACAAATACAGAGATTGAACTGTTTACCCCATCCTCCAGGTTGTTTATGAACAAATTAAATAGGATTGGTGCCAGGACAGAACCCTGTTGGACCCCACTACCCACCCCTGACCATTCCGAGTACTCCCCATTTATCACCACCCTCTGAACTCGCCCTTGTAGCCAGTTTTCAATCCATGATAGCATCATGCAGTTGCTGCAGACTTGTCAGCTGCACATCCATGATCCAAATCTCCTATTGCACCACATCCCAAAGATGCTCTATTAAATTGAGATCTGGTGAATGTGGAGGCCATTGGAGTACAGGGAACTCATTGTCATGTTCAAGAAACCAGTTTGAGATTATTTAAGCTTTGTGACATGGTGCATTATCCTGCTGGAAGTAGCCATCAGAAGATGAGTACACTCTAGTCATAAAGGGATGGACATGGCCAGCAACAATACTCAGGTAGCCCCTGGTGTTTAAAAGATGCTCAATCGGTACTAAGTGGCCCAAGGTGTGCTAGAAAAATATACCCCACACCATACCACCACCACCAGCCTGAACCGTTGATACAAGGCAGGATGGACCCATGATTTCATGTTGTTTACACCAAATTCTGACCCTACCATCTGAATGTTGCAGCTGAAATCGAGACTCATCAGACCAGGCAAAGTTTTTCCAATCTTCTATTGTCCAAATTTGGTGAGCCTGTGTGAATTGTAGCCTCAGTTTCCTGTTTACAGGAGAGACACCCGGTGTGGTCTTCTGCTGCTGCAGCCCATCTGCTTCAAGGTTCGATGCTTTGTGCGTTTAGAGATGATATTCTGCATACCTTAGTTGTAACAAGTGCCTATTTGAGTTAATGTTGCTTTTCTATCTTCTCAAACCAGTTTGCCCCATTTTGTGCTGACCTCTGACATCAACTAGGCATTTTTGTCACGTTTAAAGTCACTTAAATGCCCTTTCTTCCCCATTCTGATGCTTGGTTTGAACTTCTGCAAGTCGTCATCGTCTAGATGCCTAAATGCATTGAGTTGCTGCCATGTGATTAGCTGATTGGCAATTTGTGTTATCAAGCAATTGAACAGGCGTACCTAATAAAGTGTCCGGTGAGGTGTATATAGGGGAATCAGGACCTCCTTCCTCCTGCTGGTGATACATCCTAGTATATATAATACAGTAACACTTAATAACACTGAGTCACCTCCTGATCTGCCACACAGAAGGCCTCAATCCACACATGTATATTGTACGACAATGAGGAAACACACAAACAGAGCACCTGCTTAACTGCCATCCTTGCTTTCTAATTTCATACTCTTGCTGGAGGCCAAATGAATGTGCAGCTGTGATGTACGTAATCATTTTGAAGTTTACCTTTCCTTATTAGCTGGGGCTCCTTGTTACTGGAAAACAACAAGCAGATGTGTAACTATAGATATAACTATAGCATACTGTAGAATTGCTATACGCTGCAGGAGATTAGATGGTCCAGTAGACAGACAAAAACATAACACAATAGCGTCATTTTCCACAATGTACTGGTGACAGCAGCAGGTGTAAAGTATTAAAGATCACACCAATGTATGGGTATACATAAATACCGTATTTATCGGCATATAACACGCACTGTTTCCCCCTTAAAATCGGGGGAAAGTCGTGGGTGCGTGTTATACGCCGATACCCCCAAAAAAAGTGTCAAAAATAGCGAGCGTCGCCGAAAAATAGCGAGCGCCGCCGAAAAAGGCCGAAGCGACACCGAAAAAGACCGAAGCGCCGCCGGAAAAGACAGAGCCGACTGTTCGGCTCTGCTCGTAGTCCCGCCTCCCTGCGCTCGCTCACGAAACAGCAGGGAGGCGGGACCGCGAGCGGAGCCGAACAGTCGGCTCTGTCTTTTCCAGCCGCGCTTCTGTCTTTTTCGGCGGCACTTCGGGCCTTTTTCGCTTGCGCACGCGCGGTCTGTCTCGGCGGCGTGAAATTTAAACGTGGGCAAAGCTGCAAATGACACTGGGCAAGCTACAAATGACACTGGGCAAGCTGCAAATGACACTGGGCAAGCTGAAAATGACACTGGGCAAGCTGCAAATGACGCTGGGCAAGCTGCAAATGACGCTGGGTAAGACTGCAAATGACGCTGGACAAGGCTGCAAATGACGCTGGGTAAGACTGCAAATGACGCTGGGCAGGCTGCAAATGACGCTGGGCAGGCTGCAAATGACGCTTAAATGTAAGGTTTTTTTTCCCTAAACTTCCCTCCTAAAACTTTTTTTCCTTAAAATGCCCTCCTAAACTTGGGGTGCGTGTTATACGCCGATAAATACGGTACATGTAATGTAATAGATAAACTATTCTATATATATATTTAAGGCGTGCCTTTCAGGATGGGATAGACAGTATAATTTTTATAACAATAAAGTTTGTTAGGTGTCATTGAAATGCTAATACAGTATCTCACACAAGTCAGTACAACCCTCACATTTTTGTAAATATTTTATTATATCTTTTCATGTGACAACACTAAAGAAATTACACTTTGCTACTGTAGCACTGACCCCCGAAGGAGCTGCTGGTTTTATTTGGGCTTACCGTTAAATCACTTACTTGCTTCTCCGTCTTGGGGATCCCATGGAAAGTGGCCCAAAGTAATGTTGAGACTGACACTGAATCCTCTTTTGGGTTATTTATTTAGGAAAGAAGACAAAGTCTCGTAATAAAAAGTGTAGAGGGTTAGGGGTGAGTTCGGGTACTTAGGATTGCAGGGTGAAGATACTAGAAGAATACAGAGAATATCACTGTTCCACAAACTGGATTGACTTACCCCCCGGATAGACCTCTCTCACTAGGCCTAGCAGCCGGTAGGATGCTTGGCAAAGTCTCTGCCACAGACTTGCAGGTTACACTTTAGCGTCACTGAGGGATTGGATGAATTTTTAGAGAACTAACGTGCGGTACCAGTTTCTCTCAGCCGATCCGGTGATACCGATTGAGTGTTTATCCAGGTTGCGTCCTTCAACTAAGTCTCCAGGCTCTGTCAGAGAAGCCAGCCTTGCGCACGGGCTTCTCCTGATCGAGACCTCCCCTGGGGTACTTCAGTTGCTGGGCCTCTCCCTTAAGTTGAGACGGCACCGGACCTTCCTTGGATCAACAGGCCCCGAACTTCAGTCAGGCCTGTCCCTTTTAGTTGCATTGCCTCGGGCTAGCCAGCCCAGAGACACGAGATGCATGGTTCCACGCCCCAGGCCAGGAGGGCCATAGGGCTGGGTCAGGAGGACCACCAGAACATACCACCCCCCAGAATGCACAGCAGGAGAACACTCCCACTGGGCTGGTTCCGAGAGATAAGTGGCATTCAATGCATCCAGCTAGACTGCATTTCTACCCTTGCCGGCGGTGACAGCGACACCTGCGGTCAAGGAGAACCCAATGCAACCCAGCTGAACTGGTACTGAAACCAGAAATTTTGTGAAATTATCCTGAAGCCCAACTGTGGCTTCAGGCAACTTAATTTTCAAAAACAATAGTGCCTGCTCGTCAGGAGCCAGCGCTACACTACAATGTAAAGTAGTGAGTGTACAGCTTGTATAACAGTGTAAATTTGCTATCCCCTCAAAATAGCTCAACACACATCCATTAATGTCTAAACTGCTGGCAACAAAAGTGAGTACACCCCAAAGTGAAAATGTCCAAATTGGGCCCAAAGTGTCAATATTTTGTGTGGCCTCCATTGTTTTCCAGCTCTGCCTTAACCCTCTTGGGCATGGAGTTCACCAAAGCTTCACAGGTTGCCACTAGAGTCCTCTTCCACACCTCCATGACGACATCACGGAGCTGGTGAATGTTAAAGACCTTGCGCTCCTCCACCTTCTGTTTAAGGAAGCCCCACAGATGCTCAATAGGGTTTAGGTCTGGAGACATGCTTGGCCAGTCCATCACCTTTACCCTCAGCTTCTTAAGCAAGGCAGTGGTCGTCTTGGAGGTGTGTTTGGGGTCGTTATCATGTTGGAATACTGCCCTGCCAGTCTCCGAAGGGGAGGGGATCATCCTCTGCTTCAGTATGTCACAGTACATGTTGGCATTCATGGTTCCCTCAATGAACTGGAGCTCCCCAGTGCTGGCAGCACTCATGCAGCCCCAGACCATGACACTCTCACCACCATGCTTGACTGTAGGCAAGACACACTTGACTTTGTACTCCTTACCTGGTTGCCACCACACACGCTTGACACCATCTGAACCAAATAAGTTTATCTTGGTCTCATCAAACCACAGGACATGGTTCCAGTAATCCATGTCCTTAGTCTGCTTGTCTTCAGTAAACTGTTTGTGGGCTTTCTTGTGCATCATCTTTGGAAGAGCCTTCCTTCTGGGACGACAGCCATGCAGACCAATTTGATGCAGTGTGCGGCGTATGGTCTGATCACTGACAGGCTGATCCCCCACCCCTTTAACCTCTGCAGCAATCCTGGCAGCACTCATACGTCTATTTCCCAAAGACAACCTCTGGATATGACGCTGAGCACATGCACTCAACTTCTTTGGTCGACCATGGCGAGGCCTGTTCTGAGTGGAACCTGTTATGGTAAACCACTGTATGTATGGTCTTGGCCACCATGCTGCAGCGCATTTTCAGGGTCTTCTTATAGCCTAGGCCATCTTTATGTAGATCAACAATTCTTTTTTTCAGATCCTCTGAGAGTTCTTTGCCATGAGGTGCCATGTTGAACGTCCAGTGACCAGTATGAGAGTGAGAGCGATAACACCAAATTGCACACACCTGCTCCCCATTCACACCTGAGACCTTGTAACACTAATGAGTCACATGACACCAGGGAGGGAAAATGGCTAATTGGGCCCAATTTGAACATTTTCACTTAAGAGGTGTACTCACTTTTGTTGCCAGCGGTTTAGAAATTAATGGCTGTGTTTTGAGTTATTTTAAGGGGAAAGCAAATTGAAACTGTTATACAAGCTGTACACTCACTACATTGTAGCAAAGTGTCATTTTTTTCAGTGTTGTCACATGAAAACATATGATAAAATATTTACAAAAATGTGAGGGGTGTACTCATGTAATGTTTAATTGCTTAACCACTTCAGCCCCGGACCAATTTGCAGCCAAAGGACCAGGCCCCTTTTTGCGATTCGGCACTGCGTCGCTTTAACTGACAATTGCGCGGTCGTGCGACGTGGCTCCAAAACAAAATTGGCGTCCTTTTTTTCCCACAAATAGAGCTTTCTTTTGGTGGTATTTGATCGCCCCTGCGGTTTTTATTTTTTGCGCTATAAACAAAAATAGAGCGACAATTTTGAAAACAATGCAATATTTTTTGCTTTTTGCTATAATAAATATCCCCAAAAAATATATAAAAAAACATTTTTTTCCCTCAGTTTAGGCCGATACGTATTCTTCTACATATTTTTGGTAAAAAAAATCGCAATTAGCGATTATTGATTGGTTTGCGCAAAAGTTATAGCGTTTACAAAATAGGGGATAGTTTTATAGCATTTTTATTAATATTTTTTTTTTTACTAGTAATGGCGGCGATCAGCGATTTTTATTGTGACTGTGACATTATGGCGGACACATCGGACATTTTTGACACATTTTTGGGACATTTGTCATTTATACAGAAATCAGTGCTATTTAAATAGCACTGATTCCTATGTAAATGACAGTTGTAGTGAAAGAGTTAACCACTAGGGGGCGGGGAGGAGTCAGTGTGACGTGTTGTGTTTTTTTTTACAGAAGGGGGCGTGGCTGTACGTCTGACATCATTGATCGGCGTTCCCGATGACAGGGAACAGCCGATCACTGACAGTCAGTGTAGGAAGCGCGGGGAGAGGTTTGTTTACACAAAACTCTCCCCGTTCTTCAGCTCCGTAACCCGATCGCGGGACACCAGCGGCGATCAGGTCCGCTGGTCCCGCGGCCGGGGTCACGGAGCTCCCGACCGGGAGCGACCCACAGGCAGGCACATACACGATCACGTACAGGTACGTGATTTTGCCTGCCCGTGCCATTTTGCCGCAGTATATCTGCGTTAGGCGGTCGGGAAGTGGTTAAATTGCTTTGAATGTAGAGATAAAAAAAAATTCACTTGTTTAGAGTTATCCCTATGAAAAGTGAGGCTAATGCTATGTACACACGACCGGACTTTTCCACGGACTGAATTCCATCAGACTTTTTGACGGAGTTTCGACTGACTTCCATCGAATCGGACTTGTCTACACACAATCACACCAAAGTCGGACAGATTTAACCGTGATGATGTATGACCGGACTAGAATAAGGAAGTTCATAGCCAGTAGCCAATAGCTGCCCTAGCTTCGGTTTTCGCCCGTCAGACTAGCATACAGGCAAACGGATTCTTCGACCGGACTCGAGTCCGTCGGAAAGATTTGAAACATGTTCTAAATCTAAAGTCCATCTGATTTTCGGCAGAAAAGGTGCGTTGAAGGTCCGATGAAGCCCACACACAGTCAAATTGTCCAAAGGATTCGTTCCGTCAGACCAGTTCGGTCGTAAAGTCTGGTCGTGTGTATGCGGCATAAGGGGAAGTTGCACCATGCAAGTGAATTATCCCCAGAGCTCGGTGAATGAGGTGAAGCTTTGCTGACTTATCTAATCACATGCAATTTTCCCTGCACATGATTGGGTATTCCTTGCAAAGTGAAATTTAATTTCAATAAGTTTTTACTAAACAAATTTAATTCAGAGTTGGATTTTGCAGTTATTGCTCCATAGGTTTGTTCTTAGTTTCTAATAGCATCCCTCTGACATACAAAATGAACAAAGCATATGCTTCCATAGTATGTACTTGCCTCAATCCATGTCACTGCATGTAATTTCTCTCTGCTATCTAGTTCCTCTGCTAATTGCATGACTAACTGCTAAAAAGTTTTCCCAACTCCAAGAGTTGGAGGAGGACAGGGGAGGGAGCTCCAGCAAACAGCCTGAGATTTATAACCTCAGCTATGTGTGTTTTCTGTGTGCTGTGTGGAAGGGGTGTATCCATTCCCTCCATTCATCTCTGAGGTTACACAGATTTCTCCTCTCATAGCTCTGTAGTGTGGGACATCAGACACCTGCCCCCTGCCTCTGGAAGCTCAGACAAGCTGTATAAATTTTGGACTGAAGCATGTAGAGGACAGAAAGCCACAGATAAACAGGTACAACCTATGTAGAAGGATTTGTTTAATCTCTGTGTATCACATTAAGGTTGGTCACTTTACTGGCTATATGGAAGGGTTTACAATCACTTCAAGGGAATACTCAACTTATATATACAAAAAAGGTGTCCCAGTAATGTGAGGTGGTGAAAAAGTAGGCATACCCAAAATGTGCAAAAGTTTTAGGCAAATGTGAAGAAATGCTATAAAGTAAGAATGCTTTCAAAATGTATATATTTTAATGGTTTATTTTTTATCAATCCACACAATGCAAAGTGAGCAAACTGAAGAAAAAACAAATCAAATCAGTATTTGGCCTTTGGCTTCAAACCAGAATCAGTTCTAACACTTGAACACTTTGTATACTTGCACAAAGTTAGGGATATTTCGTAGGATTTGAGTCAAGTGTATGATTAACCAATTATACCAAGCAGAAGCTAATGATTATCAGTTTCATAGGTAGGTTGAAACACAGTCATTAAAGAGGAACTGCAGTCTGCTCACATAATTTGTAATAAAAACATATTTGGCATTCTAAAGCTTCCCTCCAATCACTTTGGCAAGTACAGAATCACAGTATATATAAAATAATATGCAAATATGCTGTACAAATCTTCCTCCACTGAGTCTGGCTGCATCCATTTTAACTGTGGGCAGCTGAAGCTGCTGCCTGTTCTCTTCCTGGATTTACACAGACACACAGAGGCACACCTCCAGCTCTGCAATTCGCATTGACCCTCTTATGACTCACTCCCCCCCTTCCTTCCTGGCAAACGCTCACGAAAGTGAAAGAGAAATCTGTGCATGATGTCATAAGCCTAGGCTTTTTACCAGACAAGAAACAGGAAGTGGGCTGTATAAGGTATTTACTGGCAGAATAAAAAATGTTTTACTATCCAAAGTTAAAACAACTAGGGCAGAAGATGTAATAGATGGAAAGTTGAAAATATGACTGAAGGTCCGCTTTAACTGAAATAGTTTCTATTTTTCTAAACAGCTGTACAGGAGGCTTAAAGGAACAGCCAAATTCTGTTACTAAGAGGAGGTTGTGGAAGACAGTTTCATGTCACACGTCATACACAATGGCAAGACTAAGCACAGCAACACAAGGTACTGTAGTTATACTGCATCAGCATGGTCTCTCCAATGCAAAGATTTTAAAGCAGACTAGGCTATCAAGTGATCAGCCAAGGAAACAATGCAGCAGATGAAAGAGATATCATGCTTATTTCCCTTCGACATCAGAAGATGTCCAGTAGTGCCATCAGCACAGAACTGGCAGAAACCAGTTGGACCCTGGTACATTCAGCTACTGTCCAGAGAAGCCTGACCAGAAGTAATCTTCATGGAAGATTTGCAGCCAAAAAGCCATATTGCTGATGCGGAAACAAGACTAAGCGACTCAACTATGCACAAAAACATAGGAACTGGGGTGCAGAAACATGGCAGGTGCTCAGGAATTTGAAATATTTGGCTGTAGCAGGAGGCAGTTTGTTTGCCAAAGGGCTGGAGAGCGGTACAATAATGGGTGTCTGCAAGCAACAGCGAAGCATGGTGGAGGTTCCTTGCAAGTTTGGGGCAGCATTTCTGCAAATGGAGATTTGGTCAGGATCAATGGTGTCCTCAATGCTAAGAAATAATGGCAGATAGTTATTTCTTATGTCTTGCCTACAGTGATGGTTTGGCCCCCACAGAGTGCTTACCTCAACATCACAGAGTCGGAAGGCAGGACCGGATGTGATCGAGGCAGGACGTGTTTCTCTGGAGCTCCACATCTCTCCTGCTCATTGATCTGATTACCAGAGCTTTCCTGCCAGATATCCAGCACCAGGGGTACCGAGTTCTGTCCCTGCATCCTGGGACATGATAAAGGGGGCATCCAACTCAGGGCACCAGGCACAGAAGTGTCAGTGCCAGACCCGCTCTGCTTGCGGCCTAGAACCAGACCCCGCCTCCGCCATCTTGCCTTCTCCTCACTCAGCAAGGAGCACCAAGAAGCAGGCTAAGAGGATGGCACACGCAGCCGCATGGCAGGGTCTGGACCCTGGAGTCTCCCTACTGGCCTCTCCTTACCAGGAAAATCCATGCCATCACTAGGCCCATCCTTGAGGTGATCAATGCAAGTAAGGCTGCTGTATGGTACGAATTGACCATCTAGCCACTGAGTGCACATTAATCTGGCATGAGCTGGATAAAACCTGAGACAGGCTCACAGTAGCTGAGGACAGGATTTCAGAGGTGGAAGATGCCTCTCATTTTCAAGGCAATCAACTAGCTCAGCTGCAAGACATGGTGAAAACGCTGCAAAATAGGGATGATGACATAGAGGACATGCAGAGAAGGAATAATGTGAAAGTGGTGGGGCTACCAGAGGGGGTTGAAGGGACCAAGCCGACCATGTTTGCAGAACAATTCTTCAAACAGCTCTTAGTACTGGGGGAACTCCTTCCTACATACGTGGTAGAACAGGCTCACAGGGTCCCCACAGGCAAGCGTCCCCCTAGTGAATTCCCTCGGCCGTTCTTGGTTAGATTCCTGAACTACAGGGACTGGGACATAATCTTAGCAGAATCCAGGAATTACCAGGAGCTGTGTTATGAAAATGCCTGTGTGATGTTGTTCCCTGACTTCTCTGCAGAAACACAGAAAAAGAGTTGCTCATTCAATGATATCCGGAAAAGATTGTGAGCCAAGGATATACAGTACAGCATGTTATATCCCAGCAGGCTGCGGGTCCAGCACAACGGAGCAGTGCCATTTTTTGACAACCCACTTGATGCTTGTGAATGGCTAGACAGGATCCCATGAAGATTGCCTAGACTCTGATAAGTATTGATATTCCAATTGTTGCACCTGTTTTGCCTATATCTAGGTCCTCCAGTGATTCCTGTTGGGGACACATTTTAAGTCTCCCCTATTCAATTATCATATGCTTGCACCTGAGTGTTATACCTACCAAAGGCCAATAGATGGTGTCAAATAATCAGGTATCCAATCTACTGCTCTTTTCCCTTTTCCTTTCTTAACATTTAGTTTTTGCTCTGCATTGCTCCTTGTCCAGTTTTACGTGGAGCTTTCAGGAACTCACAGGAACATCTAATTGATCTGTCGAACATTTGAACGTTGGTTGAACTTCCAAAGAATCTTTGTGGTTCATGTTTGGGACTAAAGCTGCATATCGGACTTTGTTTTTCTCTTTAAATGTTTTCTTCTTTTTTTGGTTCTGGTATAATGGCAGGGTGGTTTTGTTTTAGTGATCGTTTATTGGTTGTTAAGCCACCCTAACCTGTATACACCATCAGCACTGCCTCCTATAGTATCCCCCACTGTGTGTGATTTATAAAAATAAATGCTGCAAATACCTCATTTCACTGCCGCGATTGTGATCACATGACTAGTCAGACTTCTCCTTTTCTCCTCAGAGATGCAGCGGGCGGGGCTGAGATTTCCCTGCTGATGTCAGTCTGGAGGGAAGGAGTAGAGAGCTGGCTGGTTTTGTGATCGCAATCTCGGCTCTTAAGTTAGGTATTTACAGCATTTATATTTATAAATCATTCACAGGGCATTCCATGCGACATACTCCACTTTCGCGAGGGCAGTATCTATTCTTATTAGCAAAGCGGTTCCCTGTACTATCCACCAGGTGTTCTCGGATCCAGGGGACGATATGTGGCAGTGGTCTTAGATATTTGCTACTATAAGCTGTGGTTGGTGAATATTTACTTACCTCCCTCATTTACTGTGCAACTGTTATATGACTTATTTGTTAAGTTGGCTCCTCATGCCCATCTCCCGTTGCTGCTGATGGGGAACTCAAATGCTACTTTAGATGCATTGGACTCCTCCAATTCAGGTAGGACCGGATCTGTGGAGCTCCTGTCCTGAGCCTCAGTGACTGGGCTAAATGAACTATGGCAAAATGAACTCTGCTGATAGATGCTACTCGCATTTGTCGCAGTACTATCGTTCATCAGCCAGGATTGACTTGGCAACTCAGCTTTGCTACCATATCTGCAAGGAATTGAATATTTGGCGGGGGGGCATATCTGACCACAATCCACTTTCTCTCTCCTTGGCCTTTCCCGCGGGTAGATGGTCAAGGAGCTGGAAACTCTCCTGGATTGGTTGCAGAATGATAGGGTGGCAGCTCACATGCTGGAATCGATTAACACATATTGGAAGACCAATGATGAATCAGCAGACCCTCCGATAGTGTGGGATGCATTTAAGGCTGTAGCCCGGGGGAATGTATATCTGCTATAAAGATGGTGAGGGTGGAACAGAACGCTGAGATTTTTTCACTAAAAGAAAAAGAAAGGGAATGTGCGGAGGACAATGCTGATAACCCTCCAAATTCCTCCTACTCCACTCCTACATTTCAATAACCTGGCACATACAGAGGCTAACCACAGAGCTGATTCTCTATTTGCGGAGCAGATGCCTGGGCTCCCGTTTTGAATTGATAGGGCCCGGGCCCAGTACAGAAGGGCTGGTTATACTGCCTTATCAGCGGCCCTGAATGTACTACATATATGCAAAGGGCTCTGTAAATTGGTGTAATAAGCAAAAGATTTGCTTTCAAACTTGTAACATTAAAATGCTATAAAAGACCACAAAGACGTATTGCAGTACTAAGACATTGAAAAGTAGTTTCATTCAATTAAAAAAGTTGTATTTTTTTTACAGGTCAATCTCCACAAGTGAACTTCAGAGCAAGGCTTGTTACTGACTAGATCACCAGGTGAAAACAGGGGGAAAAAAAAATATGAAAAGAAAACGAATGCAGATTTTATATTACATTTTTGGCTTTGGGTTTAATACTGTTTTAGGTATTTCAATGTAATGCCCCATACACACGGTCGGATTTTCCGACGGAAAATGTCCTATTGGACAATGCTGTCGGAGATTCCGACCGTGTGTAGGCTCCATCGGACTTTTTCCGTCGGACAAAGTTTTATCTCCTGCTGGATACATTTTCCGACAACAAAGTCCTATCGGACTTTTTCCGATCGTGTGTAGCGAATTCCGACGGACAAAGTGCCACGCATGCTCAGATCACATTACAAGACCAAAGCTATTGGCTACTAGCCTCTACGTAGTCCCGTCGTAGGCAACAAACGTCACCACGTTCAGAATGATCAGATTTTCCGACAACTTTGTCCGACCGTGTGTATGCAACACCAGTGTCGGACAAAATCCATCAGAAAAAATCTGATGGATTTTGTGGTTGGATTTTCCGACCGTGTGTACGGGGCATTAGACTTTATTTTTTGCTTTTCTCATGCACCACATGTTCTTCTGTTCATCAGTATTTGTCATATAATGTTTATAGATGATGGTTAATCATTTTATGTGTACTGTATTTGTAAAAGGCATGTAGGCTTATTTGGCAAATTTCACTGTGTAAGGACACTGACATGAGCTGTCACTTAAAGCTCCCTGCCATGGCTTCTGATCATGAACCAGTGGGACAGGCTCTCGGTTATGTGACCACTGTGAGGCTGAGAGATGAAGCGGCTGCACCCGTCCCAGCCCAACGCTCCAGTGAGAATAAAGGACAGTGCAGGTACCCAGATGGACTTGTTACCCCATGTCAGTGGCACTTGAAATTACATTTTAAGTTTGCATCAAGTCACTCAATAATATGAAATTAATATCGTTTTGTAAGTTTAGCTCTACTCTTTATAGTGTGTAGTGTGTGTTGTTAATTAGGAATGAGCTAATATATACAAATTTTATTCAATGAGGGTTTTAAATGTAATTCCCCGCGGGTATGGGAAATGCTGTTTGAAATTCGGCAAAACCAAACTTATAGGAAAATCCCATTGAAGTCTGTCGAGGGGTGAAACCTGTTAGTAAAAGGCAAGCTATTACATATATATATATATATATATATATATATATATATAAGAAAAAAAATCAGATCCTTTAAAAAAGGACGTTACTAGAATTGCAAAAGTCCTGGGACATCCCAGGACACTCCAAGAATAAGAATGATGTGGCACGCTACACAGTGTGCAGTGAAAAGTAAATAGAACTTAAGCCCACTTCCTGCATGCCTAGCATATGACCTTATAATGACAACATTTTCTTTAATTCCCATGCCACAAGTCACATATAAACCTCAGCACCAGGGGCATTGCTAGGTGGGAAAGTCCGAAGCCCGAGCCCGGCCCCGGGGGGAGGGGGGGTGTTGTGCGGTGGGAGGGGGGGTTGCTGGTTGCTGCATGGCCCATCAATGCTGACCACTAAAAACTGACCTACCTGACACACACTGACCTACCTGACACACACTGACAATTACATTGACCTACCTGGCACACACTGACCTACCTGACACACACTGACCATTACATTGACCTACCTGGCACACACTGACCTACCTGACCCACACTGACCTACCTGACACACACTGACCATTATACTGACCTACCTGACACACACTGACCATTACACTGACCCACACTGACCTACCTGACCCGCAATGACCTACCTGACCCATACTGACCATTATACTGACCTACCTAACACACTGGCCATTACACTGACCCACACTGACCTACCTGACCCACACTGACCTACCTGACCCACACTGACCATTATACTGACCTACCTGACACACACTGGCCATTACACTGACCCACACTGACCTACCTGACCCACACTGACCATTATACTGACCTACCTGACACACACTGACCATTACACTGACCATTATACTGACCTACCTGACACACACTGACCATTACACTGACCCACAATGACCTACCTGATCCACACTGACCTACCTGACCCACACTGACATACCTGATCATCAGTGATGTAAGTAACTGAGTTAAAATAAACAGAGTTACTTAACGCAGTTACTTTAGAGGGTAACGAGTAATCTAACTGTTTACTTTTCCACTCATGGTAACGCAGTTCTCATTACTTTGGCGGAGTAGTGTAATTCCGGTGTCCTGACGAAAAAGTTCCCCCGCTGGATAAGGACCCCCCTGTACTGCACAGGCGCAGTACGAAGGACTACGGAGCTTACGAAAATTGCCGAACCTAAAAAGCTCTGAGTGAACTCTACAGCGCGCAGGCGCAGTTAACATGTAATGGTACGTGGCAATGCTGCACGCTCCTGATGCTCGTGCTACTCTGCAAGGGGCGTCTATCGTGTAACTAAGGGGCGGGTCTAGTATTACTGTAACCAAGGGGCGCATTTATTATTATTGTTATATATCGAGCTCTGCCCATTAATTTAACATTCGCCCTCTTCTGTAGCCATCCGCTACTTACACGATATAATAATAATAGACCCGCCCCTTGCTTACACGCTATAACAGATCTGCCCCTTGGTTAGAGTAATAATATAGCAGCCCCTTGGTTACACGATATATAACAATAATAATAAATGCGCCCCTTGCTTACAGTAATACTAGACCCGCCCCTTAGTTACACGTATAAAATATAAAAAAAAAAGGCAGTTACTTTGCTGTGTAACTAATTACTTTTCCAATGTAGTAACTGAGTTACTAACGCAATTACTTTTTGGGAGAAGTAATTTGTAACTTAACTAATTACTTTTTTCTTTTTTAAAGTAAGATGACCAACACTGCTGATCATTACACTGACCTACCTGACACACACTGACCTAACTGACCCACACTGACCTACCTGACACACCTAATCTCTGTACCCCCACCCCATCTACAGCATTCAGCTGCACCTGCCTCCTTCACCCACAGCTGAGCACACTCCCCTCACCTACCCTCACAGATCTCATCTCCTCACATCACCTCCATCCACAGCTCTTACCGCTGTGTTCCCCCTTTATCCACAGTTCTCACCTCTTCACCTGTCTCCATCCAAAGATCTCACTTGTACATCCATTGTTCCTGGTCCACAGCTCTTATCTGTGCACCCCCCCCCCCCCCCCCCCCCCGGGCACATCCACAGGTCTCATCTATTCACCCAGCGCCCCTTCCTCCCAACCTATAGCTCTCTCTTGTGATTCCATCCCCCCGACCATCCACAGCTCTCACCTGTGCACCCAGCCCTTGCCCCACCCACATTTGTTCAACAGGTGATCTTGATCTGGATCATGTGAAGCAGTGCCAAAAATCCCAGGACTGTCCTGCAGAATCCAGAACACTATTCACCAAACTGTACAAATGTCAATGATCTGTGTGCCATAATCAGTTACATTAACAAATGTTGCAGTCTAGTCTAGTCTAATTTAAGTGCGTTGTGGAGATTTTTCAGCCCATTTAAAATGAATGGGCTGCTTAAAACAATGCACTAGTGTGACACAGCCCTTAGACAGCTGTTATGTTGCAAAATAAACTCCACTTGTGTACTACAGCTGTCAGTACCAGGAGTCATGATGTACCTTTAAAGTGGTTGTAAACCCACTTTTTGGACTTTTACCTATAGGTAAGCCTAGAATAAGGCTTACCTATAGGTAGTGGAAATATCTCCTAAACGTGCGCCGTTTAGGAGATATTTCACTTGTAGTCCGCCGGGAAGAAACTAACCTAAAGGCAGTTTCTTCCGTAGCATATGCCGTAGGTCACGGCTCCCGTGCGCATGCGCGGGAGTGACGTCACGCGGCTTCGGCAAATCACAGACCCGGAGTCCGCGGCCCCGAAGGTAGAGGGCAAGAAGATGGACGCTGCCCACACAGGGGACGCCGCTGGATTCATTTGCAGGTAAGTGGTACATAATAGGCTAGTATGCGATGCATACTAGCCCATTATGCTTTTCATTTGCAGGCTATACAGGGAGAAGAAGAGGAAGTAAAACCCATCAGGGTTTACTTCCTCTTTAATACTAAGAAAACCCCACCTGAGACAGCCCTTGCCTATGAAATGATGGTGATTGGCCAGCTCATCGCTGTTCACCTTTACACTGTCACTTTACATCTCTACACTGTCACAGACACCACCAGACAGTGTAGCTACCTTTGTGGGCTCCTTCGTGACTCAGCTGATATCTGACACTCGCTTCACCATGGATCCAGGCAAGGTTCAAGCCATATTAGTTCAATGCTTCCAGGGATTTGCCAATTGCTATAAGAAATTCATTAAGAACTTTGCCACCATTGTGCATCCCATTGCCTCTGCACCAGGAAAGCTACAACTAAATTTAAATGGACTGTCAAAGCCCAAGAGGCCTTCACTTGTCTAAAGAAAGTTTTTACCTCTGCACCCATTCTATGCCATCCTAATCCTGAGTTACCTTTTAATGCGGAAGTAGATGCCTCTAAGATAGGGGTAGGAGCTTCCCTGTCTCAAAAAGATCCTGTAAATGCTACTATCCACCCGTGTACCTTCTTGTTCCATAAATATTGACCAGCAGAATGAAATTATGATATAGGCAATAGAGAACTCCTAGCAATTAAGCTAGCCTTGGATGAATGGAGACATTGGCTGGAGGGGGTTTGTCATATGTTCATAGTTCTGACTGACCACAAGAACCTTGAATACATTTGCTCTGCTAAAAGACTAAACTCACATCAAGCCGGGTGGTCATTATTCTTCTCCAGATTTGATTGGCATTATCCCTAGCAAACCCTGGTGCCCATCAATTAAGCAGGTTGTGTTAGCCTTTATCCATGCCTGTGAAGTTTTTGCCAAAAGCAAGAGCAGTGATTCCAAACCCTTCGGTCTTCTTCATCCTCTTTCAATACCTACCTGCCCCTGGACCCACTTATTCATGGACTTTATCACAGACTTGCCCCATTTCAGGGAAGTTCCACAATATGGGTGGTAGTAGACAGGTTCAGCAAGATGGCTCACTTTGTCCCACTTCCAAAACCTCCATAAGCCAAAAGACTGGCATCTTCGTTCATTAAACATGTCTTCAGACTCCATTGGGCACAGATTATTATTTTCTCAGACCATGGCTCTCGGGCACAGATTATTATTTTCTCAGACCATGGCTCTCAGTCTATAGTCCAGTTTTGAAAGGCCCTCTGAACTCAGCTAGAGATCAAGTTATCATATTCATCATTTGTCATCAGAGAAGATGTTACGTTGTCTGATGGCCAAAGATGAGGTAAAGTGGGTCAATATCCTTCTTTGGGCTGAGATAGCTTTCAAAAATTGTGCCAGCACCTCCACAGGTATCTCTCCTTTCTTCTATGTTTATGGGTTACATCCTTGTGTATGTTCCTTTTGATCTTCCACCTTCCAATGTTCCGGATGCCAACATTACAATTGTAAATTTTCCAAAATGTGGTCAGATGTCAGTCACACTATGTCTTGCTCTGTGCATGCCGATAAGAGAATGGCTGATGAGAGACGCTTAAAAGCACCTGCATATACAGCTGGTAAAATAAGTACTGAGCACGTCACCATTTTTCTAGGTAGATATATTTCTAACAGCGCTATTGACATGAAATGTTCACCACATGTCGGTAACAACCCATGCAATCCATACATACAAAGAAACCAAAACTAATAAGTTCAGAAATTAAGTTATGTGTAATAAAATGGAATGACACAGGGAAAAAATGTTAAAAACTTGAAGAAAGGGAGGTGCAAAAAGTCATGGAAAGCCAAGACACTTGCTGAAATCTATCAGTAATTAGAAAGCAATCCTGCCCCTTGTTAGTGCAAATTAATATCAGCTGGTTTGCTCTCAACTGATGGCCTATAAAAAGATGTCTCATTACCAGGGTGTCACACAAGAAACATCTCAAGATGGGTAAAAGCAAAGAGCTCTCTCTGGCATTGGTTACAGAAGGATTTCTAAACTTCTGAATGTTCCGGTGAAATACTGGGAGAATATAGTCTGCTCAGATGAGAGCAAAATTGAACGCTTTGGATGCCATATTACACACCATGTTTGGAGGTAAATTGGCACTGCACATCACCCCAAAAACACCCCATGCCAACAGTGAAGTTTGGAGGTGGGAAGATCATGAGGAGGGGCTGTTTTTCACCATACGGTACTGGCAAACTTCATATCGTTGAAGGATGGATGAATGAAAAAAATGTACCGACATTCTTGATAAAAACCTGCTGCCATCTACCAGGATGATGAAGATGAAATGAGGGTGGACATTTCAGCAAGACAATGATCCCAAACACAAAGTCAGGGAAACCTCCCAATTGGTTTTAAAAAAAAGGAAATAAAGCTGCTAGAATGGCCCAGCCAATCTGACTTTAATCCAATAAGGAATCTATGCAAAGAACTAAAGATCAGAGTTCATAGAAGAGGCCCACGGAGCATTCAAGAGTTGAAGACTGTTCGTGTGGAAGAATGGGACAAAAATCACACCTGAGCAATGCATGCGACTAGTTTCTCCATACAGGAGGCATCTTTAAGCTGTCATTACCAACAAAGGATTTTGTACCAAGTATTAAATACATTTCAGTTAGCGTGTTCAATACGTTTTTCCTGCGTCATTCCATGTTATTACACATAACTTCATTTCTGAACTTATTTGCTTTGTTTTCTTTGTATGTATGGATTGCATGGGTTGTTACCGACGTGGTAAAAATTTCATGTCAATAGCACCTTTAGTAATACACTATATTACCAAAAGTATTGGGACACCTGCCCTTTAATGGCATCCCAGTCTTAGTCCGCAGTGTTCAATATTGAGTTGGCCCACCCTCTGCAGCTATAACAGCTTCAACTCTTCTGGGAAGGGTGTCCACAAGGTTTAGGAGTGTGTCTATGGGAATGTTTGATTATTCTTCCAAAAGTACATTTGTGAGGTCAGGCACTGATGTTGGACAAGAAGGCCTGGCTCACAGTCTCCGCTCTAATTCATCCCAAAGGTGTTCTTTCTGGTTAAGGTCAGGACCTTGTTTTTTGCTCTGGCCCAATTTTTTGGTGGAGGGGGAATTATGGTGTGGGGTTGTTTTTCAGGAGTTGGGCTTGGCCCCTTAGTTCCAGTGAAGGGAACACTTAAGGTGTCAGCTTGCCAACCTTGTGGGAACAGCCCCTTCCTGTTTCAACATGACTACGCACCAGTGCACAAAGTGACTCGGTGGCTAGAGGGCGCTGCGGTAGCGTGCCCACGGGTCCCGCGGACTCGATGTCCGTCGGTGGCCCACGATCGTGACAGGGAGAGGCAGAACGGGGAGATGTAAACAAGGCATTTCCCTTTTCTGTCTAGAAACATGAAAGGGATATACTGCTCCCAGTGATTGGGAGCAGTGATCTCTGTCATGTTCTAGTGAGCCCATCCCCCCTACAGTTAGAACACGCCCAGGGAACACACTTAACACCTTGATCGCCCCCTAGTGTTTAACCCCTTCCCTGCCAGTGACATTAACACAGTAATCAGTGCATTTTTATAGCATGCCAATGGTCCCAAAATAGTGTCAAAAGTGTCCGATCTGTCCACTGCAATGTCGCAGTCATGATAAAAATCACAGATTACTGGCATTACTAGTAAAAGAAATGTAATAATTAAAATGCCATAAAACTATCCCCTATTTTGTAGAAGTTATAAATTTTGCGCAAACCAATCAATATACGCTTATTGTAATTTTTTTACCAAAAATATGTAGAAGAATACATATCGGCCTAAACTGAGGAAAAACATTTTTTTTTTTATATATATTTTTGGGGGATATTTATTATAGCAAAATGTAAAAAATATTGCTTTTTTTTCAAAATGTTCGCTCTTTTTTTGTTTATAGCGCAAAAAATAAAAACCATAGAGGTGATCAAATACCACCAAAAGAAAGCTACTTGTGGGGAAAAAAAAGACGTCAATTTTGTTGGGGTACAACGGCGACGCAGTGCCGTATCGCAAAAAAGGGGAAGGGAGTAAATCCTTCCGAGGCTGAAGTGGTTAAGTGTGGTTTGGAGATTTTGTAGCCCATTTAAAAGGAATGGGCTGATTAACACAATGCATTAGTGTGACTCAGCCCTTAGACAGTGGGTACATTGCAAAATAAGCCCAACTTGTGCACTATACTTACTGCACCATATACCATACTGTATATGGCAACACTGGAAAAAATCCCAAAATACATATTTTTTTGTGTATTTTAATTTCCTTAGTAAAACCTATTGTCCAGAATTCTTTTTTGTTGTTTGCAGAACACAGGCAGTTTTCACAGCCAGGATATTCATCATTAATTATTTAGTAATAATGTATTAAACTATGCTATGCTATTAAACTATGCTATGTGGAAAATTAAACTATCATTTATATAGTGTGAGTGCACAATGTTTTCCAGAGTAGGCAGTTATCAGAGAGAAATAATGATATGTAGAACACATTTAATAATGGAAATTTGTAACTCAATGTACTTCTGAATTTTCTGGCTATATTACTGAAGATTTACTGCAAAAAGTCACAGTTAAGTCTAAACTCTTAACCTGTATACTAGTTCTAGGTCTGTGCCTCAGAAATGATTAAAGACAGCCAGGCAACTAGCATTTTCAGGTCAGCAAGAGAGGCCTCCATATTCTCTCAGGTCTAGTTTTCTCTATATAAATGTTCCTAGATGACAAGCTATCTCTTATGCCCCGTACACACGATTGGTAATTGGGCCAGCAAAAGTCTGATGAGAGCTTTTGGTCGGAAAATGTGACCGTGTGTATGCTCCATCGGACTTTTTCTGGTGGAATTCCCTTTGGGTCTGATATGGAAATTAAGGGGAACCCTGCGCCAAATGTAAAAATAAAATGGCGTAGGGGTCCCCCTCAAAATCCATACCAGACCCTTCAGGTCTGGTATGGATTTTAAGGGGCACCCTGCGGCAAAATTTTTAAAAAATGGGTATTCATACCAGACCTATATCTAAGCACGCAACCGGGCAGGCCGCAGGAAAAGAGGGGGGACGAGAGAGCACCCCCCTCCTGAACCATACCAGGCCACATGCCCTCAACATGGGGAAGGTGCTTTGGGATAGCCTTGTCCCCATGTTGATGTGATGGGGGACTTATCGGAATCTGGAAGCCCCCTTTACCAAGGGGACCCCCAGATCCCGGCCCCCCCTGTGTGAATTGGTAATGGGGTACAAGTACCCCTACCATTTCACAAAAAAGTGTCTCAATGGTAAAAAAAGACAATAGCCTGTTTTTGACAATTCCTTTATTAATAATATCTTCTTCTTTCCCCCGCTTCTTCCTCCATATTCTTCTGGTCTTCCTTCGGTTTTCTCCTTCTTACTCCATCTTCTTCTTCCCCGCTTCTTCCTCCATCTTCCTCTGCTTCTTCCTTCGGTCCTCTGCTTCTTCTTCCCCGCTTCGTCCTCTGGACGATCCGCCTCAGTGGGAGGCTCCCGCTGTGTGTGACGCTTCTGTGTGTGTGACAGTTCTTATATAACTGAGGGCGGGGCCACCCGGTAATCCCGCCCCCTCTGACTTTCCTATGGCTTTCCTGTGGCATCAGAGGGGGCGGGTCACCCGTTTATGTGAACGGGTGACCCCGCCCCCTCTGACGCCACGGGAAAGTCCCAGTTCCCCAAAACCTGACGCCAGGTCCCCAAACACTTTTTATGACAATAACTTGCATATAAGCCTTTAAAATGAACACTTTTGATTTTTCATGTTAATGTCCCATAGACTTTAACGGTGTTCCGGCAGCTTTCGAATTTTCCCCGAACACCGCATATTGTTCGGTGTTTGCAGAACATCCAAACAACCAAAGTTTGGCCCCAACTTATGCTCAGGCCGAACCGTTCGCCCATCCCTAACCACAGGCTTTCAATTGACAGATTCAATCAAATTTATTTGGATTTTCGTACAAATGCATTTTTTAATGAAGCAAAATAAATAACAACGAATTTCGGTAGTAACTAATTAAATACATTTTTTGGACAAAATCGAAATTCCGAAAGAAAATATTTTAGTGTGCACATGTCTACTTAGTAACCAGTAGCAGTGCTACATCAAAGAAAACAGGCACCAAACCAGGTAGTAAGGGCAAACTTAAAATAGTGTTACCCAAAATGGTTGGTAACTAAGCAAACATAAAATGGAGTAACAATAGTAATAACACAATTTAGCATACAAAGTGATTAACATAAGGACTAGGCATAAAATGACATTTGGCATTCCAATCAGCAAAAACAGTAGCAAGGCCACCTCAAGTGCAGCAGTGATCATTAGTAAAGTTTAATCTACCGAGTACTGGAACTATATATGCTATACTATATATCAAATTTATGGCGGTGATGCTGGTCCTAGACTGACTGGGTAAGCACTGTCCAAATTAAAAGGAGGCTGATAGAGGAGGGGAGAGCAGGGGAACAAAGGAGACTTGCAGAATAATTACTGAAAGCGGAGGTTCACACAAAAATGGAACCTCCGCTTTTCGAAACCCCCCCCCCCCCCCCCCCCCCTCCGGTGTCACATTTGGCACCTTTCAGGGGGAGGGGGGTGCAGATAACTGTATAATACAGGTATTTGCACCCACTTATGGGAATAGATTCCCACGGGAGTCACGCCCCTTTCGGTACCCCCCGCTGTCTTCTGGGAAACACACGGGTCCCAGGAGAAATAGTGGGGACAAGTTAGGACGCGCAGCGCAACACGCGCATGCGCAGTAAGGAACCGGGAAGTGAAGCCGCACCGCTTCACTTCCTGATTCCCCTACCGAGGATGGCGGCGGCAGCTGCCGAGAGCCGAGCGATTAATGGGCTTCGGCTGCTGACAACGCTGGACCCTGGGACAGGTAAGTGTCCATTTATTAAAAGTCAGCAGCTGCACTATTTGTAGCTGCTGGCTTTTGATATTTTTTTTTTTTTAGGTGGACCTCCTCTTTAAAGTAGAAGTTCAGCCTAAGGTGTCCGTTTAATATATTGAGATATTTCAGATCTCAGGAGTTCTCGGCTCTTCTCTGAGATATCTGTTCTCCCCCTTGTGGCAGTTTAATATACAGTGTAGATCGCTTCTCTCACTGAGAATAGAAGTGATCTAGAAATGCTTTGAGAATCCCGAACGGCTTCTGTTTCTGTAATCTCGCGATAGCTCGGGATATTTCAGTATCAGAACCCCAAAGTGAAACACGAAGCACTCCACATACACTGCACATATTAACTTAATAATAAAGATATATTCCCCCTACCCAATAAACAGACACCCCATAACAAAAAATGATTAATACATAAGCATGACACATGCGCATATTTATCTGTAGCCACAACACTGCCTTTGCATGGGTGTACACTGTAATACACAAATGTGAAGGACTCGGAGTGTGTGTGTGTGTGTGTGTGTGTGTGTGTGTGTGTGTATATATATATATATATATATATATTGTACAGGACGCAGTGGCTGGGTCCTGGAAGGACGCTATGTTTCCCCTCTGTTTGGTCTGTGATCCCTTTAAGGGAACAAAAAGGGTTAACTCACCTGTCAGAGGAGGTGGGTTTAAAAACAAGACAGGAAGTTGCAGATGGGTGGAGGAGTGCAGAGGAGATAGTGGTTTGTGTTTGGTTTGATTTGCAGCAACCAAAGTCAACAGCAGCGTTCGGCCTGGAAGCCTCCTAGCAGATGAAGTCACCTGCGACAGCACCCCAGGACTGTGTTTGATTGCGATAGCAATTCGGGACTTTGATAGTCGGTGAGACTGAAACCTTTTTCTTTTGTTTTGCTGCTGTGAAGCTGTTTAAGTTTAATAAAACCTCCTTTTGAACTAAAAGCCTGTGTCCTGCGGTCTAGCTGGTCCCCCGAACTTTACAAGTGGTGCTCGGATGCGGGCAGGACAGAGTAACAGGCGTGTTTTTTTTTTTTTTTTTTTTGCTGGCTTTTGCATTTGAATTTAAAACTGACATTTAAAGGGACAGTACAGTGAATTTATGTCCTGGGTTAAAGCTGCCCAAACCCTGAAAGCTGAAGCAATGGAGGAACTAATTAAACAACTGTCCCTGGCTAATATACAAGCGCAGACCCGCCATGAGGAAGCTAATCAGCGCTTAGCAACCCAGCTGGAGGTACAGCAAGAAAATACTCGCCTGTTGGTGGCTCAGTTGGCAGCACAGCAAGCAACCCAGCAAGGGGTTATGCAGGCTCAGGTGACTGCCTTAAAAGAAGTAGTACAGCAGTTGTCTCAGGGGCGTGAGCAAGCGGCTGTTGCCCCTGGCAACCAGGTGACCGTGAGGGCAAGCCATTTTTTGCAGAAATTGTCCCTGAGTGATGATGTAGAGGCATTTCTTGCTACATTTGAGAGGACGGCAGAGAGAGAAGGGTGGCCCCAGGACCAGTGGGCCGGCCTAATTGCCCCTTTTCTCACCGGAGATCCTCAAAAAGCCTACTTCGACCTGCCACCAGAGGACGCTAAAGACTATCAAAAACTAAAGGCAGAAATACTGGCTCGTTTGGGGGTGACTACGGCCGTTCGGGCCCAACGAGTGCACCAATGGAAGTATTGTCCAGATCGTCCACCACGGTCTCAAATGCATGACCTGGTGCAACTGGTAAAAAAATGGCTGCAGCCCGAAGTGTTGTCGGGCCCCCAAATCGTGGAGCGGGTCGTCCTGGACCGATACCTACGGTCACTGCCAGACGACCTTCAACGGTGGGTCAGCCATGGAGACCCCAAAACAGTGAACCTCCTTGTCGAGATGGTAGAGCGATATACAGTGGTGGAGGATCTGCTTGGCCCTACCAAGCGCCAAGGGCCCAGTCTGCCACGGCCTATTCGATCGACTGCCGCCCTTCGAAAGGATGTCCCCCGGAGCCCTGGAATCAACACCCCGGAAGGTCAAGAGTCACTCCCAGTACCTCCTCAGCGATCTGTTCCTGTTCGGAGAGGAGGGGATGTACAATGTTGGCGGTGTCATTCCTGGGGCCATACCCGGGCCCACTGCCCACTGCAAGAGGAGCCCATGGAATGCGGGGTTCTTCGGAGGGGGTCTTTTTATGCTCATAGAGCATGTACCACACACCTTGAAATTTGAGTGTGTAGTCCAAGTGAACCACCTCCCTGCCTGGGCTTTGCTGGACTCCGGAAGCATGGTAACCCTTGTTCATCCTAGAGTACTTGGGAAGATCGGTCCGGTAAACAAAACTTTACGGGTTGTATGCATTCACGGGGACACTAGAGAGTACCCTCTCATCTCGGTGTCCATCTCCACAGCATATGGCACTGGTACTCAAGAGGTGGGGGTGGTAAAGAACTTGATACATGATGTTATCATAGGACGAGACTGTCCATTTTTTGAAAAACTGTGGGGACAAGGAGAACTATCTGAACGATCCCAAGACTGGGGAGAAACTAGTTCCTCTGTTCCTATGGTTGAGGGTAATAACCCTGAGATGCCAAATGAACCTAATGTGGATCCAGTTGATACAAATGCTAATGATTGGGTTAATGGTGATGAAAGTAGTGCTGATACTGTGAAGGGTGTCAAAATGTGTGGTTCGCAGACCTACCTGAACACTGAGGAGGGGCAACCTTCCCCACTTCAGGTAATGCTGGGTGAAGAGGATGAGGAAGTGGCCTCTACCCCTGCCCTGCCGGATTTGGGTGTTCCCCAGGGGACATTTGGTACTGCCCAGATGCAGGACCCCACTTTGGCCCGTGCACGGGAACAAGTTGTAGTATTAAATGGGGTACCCCAAGAGCCAGGTGCGAATGAGCGGTGGCCCCACTTTGCCATATATAATGAATTGCTTTATCGGGTTACCAAAGTGAGAGAAAATGTGGTAGAACAATTATTGGTACCCCAACAGTATAGACGCAAGGTCCTGGACCTGGCCCATGATGATGTTTTAGGGGGACACCTGGGAGTTGAAAAGACGGAGGCACGGATCACCGACCGGTTTTACTGGCCAGATCTGAAAGCAGAGGTAAGAAGATACTGTGCCTCTTGTCCCACCTGTCAGTTGACCGCGCCGGTGACCCACTTCCGGAGCCCTTTGGTCCCTCTGCCCATAATTGAGGTCCCATTCGAGAGAATAGCCATGGATATAGTGGGTCCTTTGGTAAAGTCAGCTCGAGGTCACTCTTACATACTGGTGATCCTTGACTATGCCACCCGGTATCCTGAAGCGCTACCTCTGCGGAATACCTCCTCTAAGGCTATTGCTCGGGAATTATTCCAGTTGTTTACACGGACTGGTTTTCCCAAGGAAATACTCACAGACCAGGGCACCCCGTTTATGTCGAGGGTTATGGCTGATGTGTGCAAGCTGTTCCGGATTAAACAGCTGCGCACATCGGTCTACCATCCACAAACGGATGGGTTGGTAGAGCGCTTTAATAAGACCCTTAAGTCTATGCTCAAGCGGGTTGTACAAAGGGATGGGAAAGACTGGGACTGCCTGTTACCCGCTCTCCTATTTGCTATCCGGGAAGTGCCCCAGGCCTCCACTGGGTTTTCGCCCTTTGAGTTGGTATATGGGCGGAGACCTCGCGGACTACTGGATTTTGTTAAAGAGGAATGGGAAAGTGAACCTATTCAGCATAAGAGTGTTCTTGAATATGTTTCCCAAATGCAGGAGAGGATCCGAACTGTGATGCCTCTAGTCAAAGAACATTTGCAAAAAGCCCAGGAGGCTCAACGACGGGTCTATAATAGGGCTGCTAGAATAAGGAACTTCCAAGTGGGGGATCGAGTAGCGGTGTTGATCCCCACTGTGGAAAGTAAATTCTTGGCCAGGTGGCAAGGCCCCTTTGAAGTTGTAGAAAAAGTGGGAGAGGTAAATTATAGAGTCCACCAACCAGGTAAGAGGAAACCCTATCAGATATATCATGTAAACTTGTTAAAGCCCTGGACAGACAGGGAACCGGTGACCTCCCTGGCTGGTGCAAGACTTGAGCCTAGGGTTGGGGTGGAGAGTGTCCAAGTAGCAAATACCCTGTCTAGAGTCCAAAGTCAGCAGGCAAAGGAGTTCTTGCAGAGAAATAAAGAGAAATTTTCAGACTTGCCAGGGCTCACTAGTGTCATAGAGCATGATATTGTCACGGAACCAGGAGTCAAAGTTTTTGTCCGGCCTTACCGCATTCCAGAGGCCCAAAGGAAGGCTGTTTCAGAGGAAGTGAAGAAGATGTTGGACCTGGAGATTATTGAGGAATCACAGAGTGAGTGGTCAAGCCCGATTGTGTTGGTACCGAAGCCCAACGGGACTCTGCGATTCTGCAATGATTTCCGGAAACTAAATGAAGTTTCACGGTTTGATGCCTACCCCATGCCCCGGGTAGATGAGCTTATTGAGAGACTAGGTCCAGCCAGGTATATCACTACATTAGACCTTACCAAGGGGTATTGGCAAATCCCGTTGACTAAGGCTGCTAGAGAGAAAACTGCTTTTTCTACCCCAGAGGGAAGTTTTCAGTACAAGAGAATGCCTTTTGGATTGCAAACTGCTCCAGCCACATTTCAGAGGGCAATGGATAGGATTTTACGTCCTCATCGGGAGTATGCCTCAGTATACTTGGATGACATAGTCATTTTTAGCAGAGACTGGGAGTCACACTTGCCCAAAGTCCAGGCAGTACTGGACTCTCTTTGGAAGGAGGGGTTTACAATAAACCCGGAAAAGTGTGCTTTGGGAATGGAGGAGGTGAAATACCTGGGCTATGTTGTGGGTAGAGGGGTAGTAAAACCTCAGGTCAACAAGGTAGAGGCTGTACAGAATTGGCCCCGCCCCCTCACAAAAAAACAGGTACGTGCATTCCTGGGTATGGTGGGATACTACAGGAGGTTTGTACCCAACTTTGCCACGTTGGCAGCTCCATTGACCGATCTGACTAAGGGTCGGAAATCGGTCATGGTGGAGTGGAATGCAGACGCTGAGAAAGCTTTTTTGGAGCTCAAATCGGCACTGTGCCAACACCCTGTCCTAGTAGCACCCAATTTTTCAAAAGAGTTTGTTGTACAGACTGATGCTTCCGATGTAGGATTGGGAGCAGTTTTGTCACAGGTTATTCATGGCGAGGAGCACCCAGTAGTCTTCCTCAGTAGGAAGTTAACACCAGCGGAGAAAAACTACGCTATAATTGAACGAGAGTGTCTGGCCATTAAGTGGGCTCTGGAATCCCTCAGATATTACCTCTTGGGGAGGAAGTTTAGGCTGATTTCTGACCATGCCCCTTTAACATGGCTGAGACAAGGTAAAGGGACTAATGCCAGGGTTACCCGGTGGTTCCTGGCACTCCAGGAATTTAAATTTGTAGTGGAGCATAGGCCCGGGAGACTGCATCAAAATGCAGATGCCCTCTCCCGAGTCCATTGTTTGAGCTCCACGGTTGCCTCCACCTCCTTGGCGTTGGGGCACAGGGGGGGGATATGTACAGGACGCAGTGGCTGGGTCCTGGAAGGACGCTATGTTTCCCCTCTGTTTGGTCTGTGATCCCTTTAAGGGAACAAAAAGGGTTAACTCACCTGTCAGAGGAGGTGGGTTTAAAAACAAGACAGGAAGTTGCAGATGGGTGGAGGAGTGCAGAGGAGATAGTGGTTTGTGTTTGGTTTGATTTGCAGCAACCAAAGTCAACAGCAGCGTTCGGCCTGGAAGCCTCCTAGCAGATGAAGTCACCTGCGACAGCACCCCAGGACTGTGTTTGATTGCGATAGCAATTCGGGACTTTGATAGTCGGTGAGACTGAAACCTTTTTCTTTTGTTTTGCTGCTGTGAAGCTGTTTAAGTTTAATAAAACCTCCTTTTGAACTAAAAGCCTGTGTCCTGCGGTCTAGCTGGTCCCCCGAACTTTACAATATATATATATATATATATATATACATACATACATACATACATACATACATACATACATACACACACACAGATATACATATACAATTACACACAGATTATATATATATATATATATATATATATATATATATATATATATATATATATATATATATATATATATATATAATGTGTGTTTAATTGTATAGTTAATGAAATTTTAACATGCTGTTGTTGTATTTTCCACTGCTGTAGAAAGTTTTTACTTTAACTTTTGACCATGCAGGCAGATGGATGAAGGAAGAAGCTATTCACTGCCAGAGATCTCCTCTTTTTTGCTGCTAACTCCACCTCTGGGCTTGAGAAGCCAGAAAGGAGAACTCAAAAGAGAAGCACAGTGATAAAGTGGTATCACTGTATATTAAACAGGCCGTTTCTATTGCAGTCAATGCAGCCGTTTTGTGTACTGAGATGATCATCATGATCTCGGCTTATCACAGTTTATTAAACGTATGTGTAGGGTTTTCCTAACAGATAAGTCTGTATGTAACATGTTTGTTTGACAAAATAATCTATCAGCAGAATAAAACTATATTTGTAATATGTATTTTAAAATTAGCGTGTGCAGGATTTTGTCTAGCATACTATCCACAAATTGTCGTTTGGGAGCCACGTCGCACAACCGCGCAATTGTCAGTTAAAGGGATGTGTAATTACAGTTTTTGCTGTAATATTTAGCAGCAGGGCTCGTTCCTGCGCTCAACAAGAGTATCTGTGAGGCTTTACAGTGTTGTGTCACCACCACCACCACTATGGCAAATTGTCGTTTGACAAACACGAACGTAGTGACGTATTATGAGAGTATAAAGAGGAAGTTCATTTCTCAAGCTCCACCCTTTAGGCTCCTTATGCTAATTTCGTGTTAGTAGAAGTTAGTAGAAATACTGGTGAGGGCCACACCCCCCTCACCACTCCAGGTACTCCTCTGAGCTAGGGTATCATGCAGCTTTGGTCAATAAAAGGAAATGACAAAGCTTAAAAACAAAAGAAAAAGTGGGAAGCACATCTCTCTGGTGCGAAACAAATCACTTTATTAAAATATAAAAACAATGTAGCAATTGTGCTTTCCAGTATCCTATGGATAGGGCACTTGAAACATACTGTAGCCTTACAAGAGGGAGAGCAGACATAAGCTCTTCACACCACTGGCCCCAGTGCTTACTTATTGCGCTAGACCAGTGATGGCGAACCTTGGCACTCCAGATGTTTTGGAACTACATTTCCCATGATTCTCATGCACTCTGTAGTGTAGTTGAGCATCATGGGAAATGTAGTTCCAAAACATCTGGAGTGCCAAGGTTCGCCATCACTGCGCTAGACTGATGTGTGTCCCCTTTGTTTTTTCCATTTCTGCTCCAACAAGATTGTGCCCCATATACATAACCAGGTCTATAAAGACATGGCTTGATATATTTGGCTTTGAGGGACTTGAATGGCCTTCAGAAAGCCCTAACCTCAACCTTATTTAACACCTTTAGGATGAATTGGATCACCATTGGAGAGCCAGGTCTTTCGATCCAACATCTGTACCATAGCCAACACAGGAAGTGAGAGAAAATCCCTGCAAATTAAGGGAATCCCTTGGGCCCCCCCCCCCCCGGGTCACCAGAACTAGTGTCCCCAATGAAAGATTTCCCCTGTATTACTGTTCTGGGGACAAACCACCATTCAGGATTTTCTTTTACTTTCAGTTTTGATGATAACAATAAACAAGACAAATAAAAAGGGTGAATTTCCTTAACGGGAGCAGAATTGGCAATAAATACCTAAATAATGTTCTAATTGGTCTCCGCTCTGTCTAAAACTAACAAAAATGTTTTGCCTTTAGTTATACTTTAACCACTTTAATACCAGACTGCACACAGATCGAGCTTTCTTTTGGTGGTATTTAACCACTTGCCGACTGCCACACACAGATGTATGTCAGCAGAATGGCACAGGCAGGCAGATGGGCGTACCTGTACGACTCTTTGAATTTGCCGCCTATCGGGCACGCGTGTGCCACAGGAGCGTGCCCCGCAAACTCGATGTTCGCCAGCGGCTCGCGATTGCGGTGAGGAGAGGCAGAACGGGGAGATGCTTATGTAAACATTTCCCTGTTCTGCCTAGCAACATGACAGAGATCCGCTGCTCCCTGTCATCGGGAGCAGTGATCTCTGTCATGTTGTAGTGAGCCCATCCCCCTACAGTTAGAACACCTGCCTAGGACACACTTAAACCCTTGATCGTCCCCTAGTGTTTAACCTCTTCCCTGCCAGTGTCATTTATACAGTAATCAGTGGCTATTTGTAGCTCTGATCGCTGTATAAATGACAATGGTCCCAAAATAGTGTCAATAGTGTCCGATGTGTCCGCCATAATGTCGCAGTCCCGATAAAAATCGCAGATTGCCGCAATTACTAGTAAAAAAAAATAATTATTTGCTACATTTGTTTGATGAAAATACCCCAAATCAGTGTATATTATTTAGTCAGTAAAAAAAGTTATAGAGTCAAACCATGGTATAATTGTACCTGAAAATTGATCAATCCTGATGTACTGACAGCCTATCTCTTCATCCATCTTCTTTTTTTCTGAATTATTTAATTTTTTTACATACTGTCACTAGTGCAGTAAAGAGTCATCATTTAACTGGTGAGGCAGTGATCAGGGACACTGACTGGTAACAATATGTATATATACACTGTATGTATATATATATATATATATATATATATATATATATATATATAAAAGGAATAATATTTTTTTTCATTTTTTACTACAATTTCTTTTTTTGTTACACACTGTGACCAGAGCACTGTACTAGTCTGGGGAGGTGGTCTGAATACTTTTTTTTATATACACATTATGCTTGCTTATAACAGTGATAATCACTGTTGTAAGTGTTAAAGCTGAATTTCTAGCTTAGTTAAAATCATTATAGATACAAAAATGATAGAGTGAATAACACGATTAAAGTGCTTAAACCTTTGTCTGTATAAGTATATAAACGTACGATAACCGTGCGAATAGATAAACAATTACAATTTATTTATATAGTAAAGAATCATAATAAAGAAACATTTTAGATTACCCAACATAGTATAGAGATGTTCTAAATGCCATGCTGCCAGTGTTTACAAAGATAGTTCTTAGGAGATATTTAAGGCCACATAATGATTTACAACAGTCCAGACAATCAACAAGGTTACCAAAACATATTAAAGTCCTAGGAGAAAGAGAGAGAGAGAGAGAGAGAGAGAGAGGGGGGGGGGGAGAGAGAGAGAGAGAGAGAGAGAGAGAGAGTACATTACCCCGGCAGCTTACATGTCCAAATCATCAGGCTAAGAGAACCTGAGCATCCAGCTCTAGACTTATTTATATGCCAAAAATGCCCCTTCCCCAGTCTCAATGTTCATTGGCTCCCGGGGGTCTTTGGGCTAGCTCAGTGATTGGTCCTTTTCTAAAGGCAAAACCCCTGTTGTCAGGTGGTCTCCAATATATAAATATATATACACATATATACAGTGGTGTGAAAAAGTGTTTGCCCCCTTCCTCATTTCCTGTTCCTTTGCATGTTTGTCACACTTAAGTGTTTCGGAACATCAAACCAATTTAAACAATAGTCAAGGAAAACACAAGTAAACACAAAATGCAATTTGTAAATGAAGGTGTTTATTATTAAAGGTGAAAAAAAAAAAAAAATCCAAACCATCATGGCCCTGTGTGAAAAAGTGATTGCCCCCCTTGTTAAAACATACTATAACTGTGGTTGTCCACACCTGAGTTCAATTTCTCTAGCCACACCCAGGCCTGATTATTGCCACACCTGTTCACAATCAAGGCATCACTTAAATAGGAGCTGCTTGACACAGTAAGGTCCACCAGAAGATCCTTAAAAGCTACACATCATGCCGAGACCCAAAGAAATTTAGGAACAATTGAGAAAGAAAGTAATTGAGATCTATCAGTCTGGAAAGGGTTATAAAGCCATTTCCAAAGCTTTGGGAATCCAGCGAATCACAGTGAGAGCCATTATCCACAAATGGCGAAGACATGGAACAGTGGTGAACCTTCCCAGGAGTGGCCGGCCGCCCAAAATTACCCCAAGAGCGCAGCGACGACTCATCCAAGAGGTCACAAAAGACCCCACAACAACGTCCAAGGAACTGCAGGCCTCACTTGCCTCAGTTAAGGTCAGCGTTCATGCCTCCACCATCAGGAAAAGACTGGGCAAAAATGGCCTGCATGGCAGAGTTCCAAGGAGAAAACCACTGCTGAGCAAAAAGAACATCAAAGCTCGTCTCAATTTCTCCACAACACATCTTGATGATCCCCAAGACTTTTGGGACAACATTCTGTGGACCGATGAGACAAAAGTGGAACTCTTTGGAAGGTGTGTGTCCAAGTATATCTGGCGTAGAAGGAACACTGCATTTCAGAAAAAGAACATTATACCAACAGTAAAATATGGTGGTGGTAGTGTGATGGTCTGGGGCTGTTTTGCTGCTTCAGGACCTGGAAGACTTGCCGTGATAAAAGGAACTATGAATTCTGCTGTCTACCAAGAGATCCTGAAGGAGAATGTCCGACCATCTGTTCGTGTACTCAAGCTGAAACGAACTTGGGTTCTGCAGCAGGACAATGATCCTAAACACACCAGCAAGTCCACCACCGAATGGCTGAAGAAAAACAAAATGAAGACTTTGGAGTGGCCTAGCCAAAGTCCTGACCTGAATCCTATTGAGATGTTGTGGTATGACCTTAAAAAGGCCGTTCATGCTCGAAAACCCTCTAATGTAACTGAATTAGGACAATTCTGCAAAGATGAGTGGGCCAAAATTCCTCCAGGACGCTGTAAAAGCCTCATTGCACGTTATCGCAAACGCTTGGTTGCAGTTGTTGCTGCTAAGGGTGGCCCAACCAGTTATTAGGTTTAGGGGGCAATCACTTTTTCACACAGGGCCATGATGGTTTGGATTTTTTTTCACCTTTAATAATAAACACCTTCATTTACAAATTGCATTTTGTGTTTACTTGTGTTGTCCTTGACTATTGTTTAAATTGGTTTGATGTTCCGAAACACTTAAGTGTGACAAACATGCAAAGGAACAGGAAATGAGGAAGGGGGCAAACACTTTTTCACACCACTGTATATATATATACATGCACATAGATACACATCCGATGGGGCATGGCAATCCAATTCCATTTTAAATATTCAAAATCTCCAACACAGTTCCCCCTGAAGTTCATTCTTGAACTTAAGTAGTCCTTCAATGATTTTGTACCCACCCACAACAGCCCAGAAGTCCCAACCCTTCCCCACCACCACCACGGCCTCCTCTTCCTTTCTTGAACACGCCGGAACTCCTCAAGGTAGGCTTAAGACAGGAAAGAAATCCTGGTGCCTTGAGACATCACATCTAAACCATGAGTGTCTGTACTGCAATGTTTCATCGCCCTCTGCCTTGGAAGAGCGGAACTCCAACATTGATGGCGGGATCCTGGCATATCTAGTCCTGTAACTTGGTGAGACCGTGTAGTGGTTTCTCCGCTTGGATCGGACCGCGAGACAGCACTTTTCAGCATGGTGAAGAACAGTTCAGGGTAGTCTTACTTGTCACATTTGTCTCAAGAGATGACTTGATTGTCTTCAGGTGGTGGTTGGGCGGGCCTCCAGACCGTTGTGCATGAATACATAAAACAAACAAAAAAAAAGGAGAATGTCAGTGTACAGATATTGGAGGAATGCCAGACAGGAGCAACGGTCATCAAGACTTAATACTCATAAGGGGTGCACTGGGGATGAGTAAAGTGGGCTCCCCACAGGGAACGGAGTCCAAGCAACAGACAGTATCATCCATGGCCCTTGATGGTAGGGATAGTCAACACTGCCTGTCATTGCAAGGTCCCGGGGTCCACCACACCTGCTCACGGGGCTCAGGTTAAAGCAGTAGGTAGACTAAGGGGGTAGCATTACATTAAGACATAAAAACATGGGATGTCCAGGGATACTTTTGGTTCAAAATATGGTACACTACTGGCGGGCAGGGAAAATCCTTTTAAACAGATACATTATCTTGAGAAGATGGATGATGAAAACCCAGAGAAAAATTTAGAATGAAGCAAAAGAAACGGAAGAGAGGTGAGTAATGAAAATGAACGAAAATGGTGGAATTAATAATGGAAAGGGAAGAAGAAAAAAACCTACAGATTTAATGCTACTCCAACCAAGACGGTTAAAGAGCATGGAATCTGGGTTAGACAAGAAACAAATATAATGGTTGGAAAAAAAAAAAAAAATAAAAAAAAAAAAATGAAAAATAAAAAATAGCACCAAAAAAAATAAAAAAGAAAAATATAGTTTCTAAAAAAAAAATGTCTCCCATACTAGCAATTAGCAGTATTTTTTCCAGGTCAGGTACACAGATATTAATAATGAGGGGGAGGAGAAAAAAATAAAAAATAAATGATCACAACCTTTTTTGGAATTTAGGTAAAACCTGACCGCATATTATTACTATAAATTGAAAAGGCTTATCCCTAGAACAAAAAAACAAAAAGAAAAAATATAGTTCTAGGGTCCTCTTTTAAATGCACACAATCCCCTACGTTGGTCTCTAATAGTTACCCAAATTAGGACGGCAACAGGGTGGAGTTTACTAAAGCTGTGGCCCTAAGACTGTACCTGAATTAACTTTTCCCACTAAGAAACTCAACATTAGAGATATCTGGATTGACCTCTTTTGATCTTGAGATCACCCAAATCGTCCACTTCACTCCTCCCATGTTCCCCAATATGTCCAGCCAGCCCCTACCCTGACCACCACTAGGTGATCCCTAGAAACTCTTTTAATGTTACCTCAGCCAGCTCCATATCAGATAATTCCCAACAGCTATTATTTTGCACCACCCTCTTCTCCTTAGATCATAAACCCCTGAGTAGGGCCCTTCTATTCACGCCCTGCACAGACTGTTGTCATTATCAGATCCTGTTGCACAAACCACCCAACTACCAACTTTTTAACTCCTCCCCGAACCCCAACAGAAGTTTCAGTAGGTGTAAGGGGAGGTCAGGTTTTTCCATAAAAACCTTCCTTCGGGGGTGATTGGGGTACAACCCGGTGTTCCTGCTATATCCATGCCAAGGACAAGAGGAGATGTACAATAGACTCCCCGAGGTAGTGTACCCTGCTGATTACCATTTAACCTGATGCTGAAAACAGTGCATCATTAGACATGTGATACCAGCACCAGTACCCTGGTAACTTGCGTTTAGGACCAGTTGGGACACTACCCCGGCATCCATTTGACACGACCCCCTGCATTGCATAATGTATATCCAGCTCTAGAAACTCCTGTTACCAAACACCACTGGCCAAAGGGCAAAGAAAAATCCCTTGCAGCACTGAGACCGCTGAACAGTCGGGGGTACAATTCGAGCCAACCTGTGTGCTTTGAAACCCCCCAGATATTAGCGACAGATATGCCACAGACACATTAGACAATTCGTAACACATCGTCACGTAAACATAGTGACACTGGACAGGATGTAGGTTGAATCTTTACTTGGGGACAAAGGTTGCTTAAGGGACATTAACCTACCTTAGCCTGAGGCAATGAGCAGAGCTGGTACAGCCAGGTAACTAATTACCATAACCGCAGGGGGGGGTGAAACAGTCCTAAACAGTATTTTTTCCCCCCACAAGTAATCAGTGGAGCACAGAAACTCGTTCTTTATACAGGTTGGATTAGAAAATACCACACCCACTTAGGTAGTCCAAAACACAGCTGAATGGGCTGACCACTAGAAGCATAAACCACATAATGGTGCTGAACCCAGGGAAAATAATAAATCAACTTTCTATGATTTCCTTTTGGTTCTGAAAGCTGTGAAACCCAATTATCATCTGAAAAACACCAATAAAATTTAGTAATAAACATTCAATTTTTCGCCTGAAAAAAATAATGGTTAAATATCTGTAACAAGACATTAGCATATGAAACAAATATACATTTACATTACATAAACAGTGCACCTGATTTTATAATAGCAAACATTGTTGAGCTCAACTTATTATTAATATGTATTACTTAATACATATTAATACCACGTGGATTTTTGTTTTATGGTATACCAATAATTCCCCAAAAAAAAATATTCACCATGGTGAGGGAGAAAAAAAAATTAGCAACTCGCAATAAAACGTTTTTTCCATTTTTCAACAAATCATACTTCACCAGAAAATCTCTTGCCGAACTGTCTTCTGGAAAACAAACTGAGTTTAGTAAAGCACCTTTCAATTCATTATTACATATAGTTATCTTGGCTCAGGTAATTTGCATGTCAATACAGTTTGCTTTACACTCACTGACCTGGTCAGAAAGAAGGGGGGGGTCATTCGGTTGGGCTGTCAGCAGCTGCGACAACAGAAATCACAGGACACAAAATATATGGCATATTCCACACACGCACACAATTAGCTGGGTCAAAGATGACCTCTAGACGTCACACATATTTCATATTTTCTATAATAAAAACGCTCGCCTTCCAGGGATTTATCCTTGCAAAAACACCAGGAATGAAACATTGTTGGTGACAACTGGATTAGTAGCATTATTGGTACATACCTTAGGTGTGGAGGCTGTTCCCCTGATCATCACCGCCACTACTCTGGGGATGTGGTTCTATTGGCCCTGTTTGTCCCTACTTCTCAGCATTTGGTGCGCTTTCTCCTTACCTCCCACCATAAAAATATTCACATCATCAGTTCTATGCATGGATTCTACCATCCATGCGCTCCCTGCATCTCTTTATTGTACCATAGGGCTTCCTAAGCTTTTTTTTTTTTTTTTTTTTTTTTAGCTTAAAAGTACCTCTTTTAGAATAAATTCTGTCAGTCCAGCAATCCTAATCTTGCATATTTCACAACCCAAGACCCCTATTTACGATGGACCTTGAACTGATCCCCAACCTCTTTAGAGGTTGCCTACTTCAGAGGTAGCTAATCTCTGGACAAGAATTAGGTAGACAGGCCCCACCCCTGCCAACGTTGCTGCCTTTTTTTCACTACTTGCCAGAACAATATTCTCTTATTCTGGCTATAGTCCTTCAAAAAATTAGCCAAGAGACTTCCTGAACCAAATAATAGTCCAATCCCTTCCGTGGACTTTTCAGAAATATTCCAAAAGAAATGCTTAGCAAAAGCTTATTACTTCTGTTATCTCAAGAATGTTTAGCACAAACTTGGATAATCAGGACCCTATGCGTATTATTACAGGAGGTAGTTATCTGATGCACACCTAATTGCAATATGATTTATAGTAGTTACAACATCGCCAGTGTTTACAGATCTAATTACAAAACTTACGATCCACAGTTAGCAGTTTATAAAGAGAAAGATTCATACTAGGGCTGAAACAACTAATCGACTACTAATCGACCATAAAATCAATCGACTACTACCTTCATAATTGATCAATCGGCCAGTAACACAATGGGATTAAAAAAACAAAATGAGCCCTCTATTGTACAAAAAAACAACAATCACAAATGTAAAATATAGCTTCCACAGTTCTACAGTAAAACTGAACCCCATACAGTAGTGACTATCTGCTCCCCAAAAAGCCAACTCTAGCCTTCTCTACGCCATTACGTTCAAAACCACAAACAGGTCTCAACCAGCGTTAGTCTGCCCCACTCAGCTCTTTAGAGCAGGCAGGGACAGAACGAAACGAAGGACTCTTATGACAAAAAAACAGTTCCTCCTCTGAGAATCACAAACTACACATCCATCAATGCACTCACCATTACAGATTTCTGAAGCCATAACTGAACTACTTCCAAAATATTATTAGTTTTTTTATTCTGGGGTCTACCACCAGACATCAAAAATACCCTCCACAGCTTTAAGGGGTCTCATGTCCAGAGCCCCACACCCAGATCTCATGTGTAAGGCAGCTGTCTTGTTTGCAGGTTGGGCATCTTGTTGAGAAAAATGTGGTCATCTGCTCGGGCTCTGGTCACGCGTCCAAATCAGGCAGCAGGAGCACCTCATCACGATATATATAAGGAATAGAAACAAAAACAACATGAGTAAATATACCCCTACTTCCTTCAACTATGATCCGCTGCAAAAATAAAAATTAAATCACCACAGATTCCCAGACTTTTTAGAGAATTCCACCCTTCACTAGCTACAGCTCTGGCTTTGCCTCTCAGGGATTCAAGCCCCATTCATATGGGCCTGACTTATGAATTCCCAGGACCCCCCTTGGATTGTGGGAACTTCCGTAGACCAAAGCTGGCGAGAACCAGAGCTATTGTCAAAATTATAATTCATTTTACCCTCTAGAAATGTATCGATAAATTCCATTTAGAAATGTCTGTTTGGAGTCTTTACTAGTCTGTCACAACTCCTCATACCAATATACCTATATATCATACACCGCTGTCATCACTGGGGCACCAGAGCTCAGTGGAGACTCAGAGTAGACCCAACCATGTGTCCTGTTCACTTTCTTAGCTAGTTGGAAAATACACTTTAAAAATATAAATAAAGATACTTCTCTTCCTTGTTGTCTTGTTCATCAATCTTCTCTGCAACGTCCGAGTCACCTGTCACTTGTCACCTGTCACCTGTCACAAACTTGGCTAGAATTAGAGTGGTTAGTATCATTGAATGAAAGGAAGGGAAACCGCGCCACCTTACACTTGGCTGTGCCGCCAATAAGAAAAAAGTTCAGTCTATAAATGAATGACGTGCCATACAATCAAAAAGATCAAAAAATCTTCTTACCCTTAAATTGTGGATAAAGTGCTACTGTGCTGTGCAATCCAAAAATATTAATTGATATTATTAGGTAGATAGGTAAAGTGCTTCTGTGCTATATCCGTACAAAATAAAATAAAGTGCTGTACCCTACGGGAATGTCTAGTTCCCATAAACAGTGATTGTTTAAAGAGATTGTGAGCGTTGTACCCCCTACACGTTTAACATCAACCATATATCTAAAAAATCTTCCACATAAGCCAATATGTACCAATAAAAATGAAAACAAACTATATAAAAAATTATATAAAAAATTAAGTAAGTGCAAGCAAATGCGGGTAGACTTGCAGGTGCTAATGAAAATAACAATAAAAATAAAAATAACAAAAGTGATGATCATAACATAAAGTCCATTTGTGACACCAAAGTGCTTATATATAAAGTGCTTTGTTCAAGGAGGGTTCACAGTGCAAATCCTATTCCTCTCTGTGCAGCCGCCACCAATTTAGGTAATGGATCACTTACCAAACTTAGGCAAGTGTAGGGCATGTAGTTTAATTGAGGATAACCAATCCTATCTGTGGTCTCCCTCCACGGCCCAATTGCTGAGACTGGGATGCGGTTTGGTCTCCAATGGTGGACCCCAGGGATAAGATAATGGAAAAGAGGGGACTCCAATAGATAATACTTTTTTTTACTAAAATACAACACCCACAACACGACTGTCGCGGTAGGTTCAGACTTATTCTTGTTACCACATAGAACATGACACAACTAAAACTTTAGACAAACATTTTGATACAAATGTGGGGGAGATATTTCATAGTTCCTAAATCAAAAATTTAAATTAAAACCAACCAGATGGAATTCTGCCTTCACTCTTAGCAATAAAAAACTACATACAATGGGACAGACATGAGAACATCTCAGAATATTGTATGGACCAGCCACACAAAGTTCTGGAATGAGCATCTGGATTTTAAGCACAGTTCCTCCTCTGAGAATCACAGAAGCATGTACTACACATCCATCATCCCACTCATCATTACAGATTTCTGAAGCCACAACTGAACTACTTCCAAAATATTTTTTATTCTGGGGTCTACCACCAGACATCAAAAATACCCTCCACAGCTTTAAGGGGTCTCATGTCCGGAGCCCCAAACCCAGATCTCATGTGTAAGGCAGCTGTCTGACTGGTTTGGGGCCTCACCCAGGGCACCCTTGCACTAATCAGATCAGTACTGCTAGTGACTTATTTTTACAGTACTGGCACCCAGCGTTTTCCGATTATTATACACGGCCTCCTGGTATGCTAGCGTACTAATCCTCACATTTACTCTACTACCGGTTAAATGTGTTTTCAGACAAACTACAAAACACAAAACACCATGAAATCCTCCGCTTTTCAAAACAAATATTATGGCTTCTCTCTGTACCTTGATATTACAATAATTTTAATGCCTCCCCAAAACAGTATTACAAAATAAACCTTAACCACTTGCCGACCGGCGCACGACGATATACGTCGACAGAATGGCACGTACAGGCAGGAGGGCGTATATATACGTCCCTCCTTTAGCCTGTCCGTGCCATCGGGAGCGGCGTGCTCCCGCGCCGGTCGGGACCCCCGTGAGTCCGGCCGCGGTCCCCGCGGACTCGATCGCCGCGGGGACTCCCGCGATCGTCTCACGGAGCGGCTGAACGGGGAGATGCCGAGATAAACAGCATCTCCCTTTTCTGCCTAGCAACTAGTGACGCCGATCTCTGCTCCCTGTGATTGGAGCAGAGATCAGCATTCACTAGCTGACAGCCACGCCCCCCCACAGTAAAAAACACACCCCTAGGCCTACTTAACCCCTACACTGCCACCTTGTGGTTAACCCCTAAACTGCCAGTGTCATTTATACAGAAATCAATGCATTTAAATGCATTAATTGCTGTAAAAATGACAATGGTCCCAAAAATGTGTCAAAAATGTCCGATGTGTCCGCCATAATGTCGCAGTCACAAAAAAATCGCAGATCTCCGCCATTAATAATAAAAAAAAAAAACATTATTAATAAAAATGCTATAAAACTATCCCCTATCTTGTAAACGCTATAACTTCTGCGCAAACCGATCAATAATCGCTTATTGCGATTTTTTTTACCAAAAATATGTAGAAGAATACGTATCGGCCTAAACTGAGGAAAAAAAAATGTTTTTTTATATATTTTTTGGGGATATTTATTAGAGCAAAAAATAAAAAATAATGCATTTTTTTCAAAATTGTCGCTCTATTTTTGTTTATAGCGCAAAAAATAAAAACCGCAGGGGCGATCAAATACCACCAAAAGAAAGCTCTATTTATGGGAAAAAAAGGACGTCAATTTTGTTTGGGAGCCACGTCGCACGACCGCGCAATTGTCAGTTAAAGCGACGCAGTGCCGAATCGCAAAAAGGGGCCTGGTCCTTTGGCTGCAAATTGGTCCGGTCTGAAAGTGGTTAATTTGTCTATCAAGACATTAGAAAAATCTATGGCTAGCATCAGAAAAAGGTCAATCAAAGCCCTTCCCTTCCACTGTAGGCCACAAACAATCAAAAATGACACAAACCATTTTAAAAGTATAAAAACTGAAATGATTGAATTCACTTAAAAAGAAACAGTGCCTTAAACTGCGCCTCTATAAACACAAATAGCAATTCCACCCAAACACAGCGGACACAAAATGGCAGCCGGGCCAAACAAAAATCAAGACCTGGCCCATGGTGAAAAATGGTGTCATTAATTCAGTACAAGATTTAGCTCGGGGCTAAAATTAGCAGAGACAAAAAGGCAGTTGCAGTAATCGCAAATCGGTCAACGGCAAAATGGTGGATGAAATCCGGACTACAGAAAAATGGCCGACATTAACAAATGGAAACCAACACAAAAACCTTTTTTTTTTTCCCTACAAACACTGACCATACAATTGAGACACCAATATTAACACTTATCCCTAGACAAACACTTTAGGCTATGTCAAGTAGGGTCTATCCTAAAATATAGGCATATTCAACTAAACAGTCTGCCTGCCCTCCCTGTGCCCTGAGGGCAGGGACCGATGTGCATTCTTGTCCCAAATACAAAGCACAATATTTGGCTCTGAGAGTTCACAGCACTTCCCCCCATGTTCTCAGTTAGAAGCCTGAGACCCCCACCCCCCCTCCTAGGGTGTGACAACTTCTATTGTGTCCCAACAATACATGGTCTACTGAATAAGAAACAGGTTTTTCGACTTAAAAAACAAACCCTTTAAAAAATATTTTTACACTTATGGGGACTTGTAACGAACGCTCCCAAAAATTATAAAAAGTACAAAAATAGAATTCACTTAAAAAGGAGATGATGTTTACACAGAAAGTGACATCCCGGACCACATGGCTACACACAAAGGAATCAGAGCTCTGGGATGATTCACAAGCTGAAAATGGCCGCCGTCTGCACCCTCATGGTGCTTACAAACAAATCGCAGGCCATCAAAAAATGGGATTTTCCCGCCAAACAAAAACAGCTAACTTACAATAGCTTACATTCACTTAAAAGAAAACAGAAATTATGCCTATAAACAAGGTGGCTCATGTCACATGGTTTCACACACAAGGGAATGGTGTCTGCACCTTCGCCTATAGGAAGACTCGCAGGTCTTTAAAATGGCCACCGACCCTCTATATACCACTAGGGACCTTGGGAGGCTTCAAACACAGGTTCTCCATCTCCACCAAGCCACACACCTGAGACACCACATGAACACTTAAACCATAGACACACTTTAGGAACAGTTCCACTGAAAAGTATGTAATCTCACCGCACAATTGAGAATGTACACTTAGGAACACACGCTATCCAATGAAACAACAACTCCACATAAACCACAATATAACACGGCTCAAACATAAGTTCACATTCCATTCTGAAAGATCACAAGATACACAGGACAAATGTTACTTGCATGCTTATTCAGACCATTAGAGTTCCCTTGCCACAGGGGGTAGCCCGTTCAACACAAAAACAGTTCCTATTGTAACAACCATTTTGCATTGTAAGCATCCTGACTGCCCTTCCCCCAAGGCACATGGCACAAACATGCAGTTACAAACTGCTCAGCAACTAAAGCCACATTCGCACGTACAATTTATTTCATATATACCCATTATTCAAAATCAGTCTCATCACAGTATTATTGCAGACAAAAGGTAAACAGTAAAGTTCTAATAAGTTTTTTTAGTCTGGGTATTCACATGGAAGACACAAACCCAGCTTTGTCATCCATACAAGAAATCGCATTCACCCCAAACATTAAACTTTCTCACACAGGGGGCACCATCTGTTAAAGCTGAATTTCTAGCTTAGTTAAAATCATTATAGATACAAAAATGATAGAGTGAATAACACGATTAAAGTGCTTAAACCTTTGTCTGTATAAGTATATAAACGTACGATAACGGTGCGAATAGATAAACAATTACAATTTATTTATATAGTAAAGAATCATAATAAAGAAACATTTTAGATTACCCAACATAGTATAGAGATGTTATAAATGCCATGCTGCCAGTGTTTACAAAGATAGTTCTTAGGAGATATTTAAGGCCACATAATGATTTACAACAGTCCAGACAATCAACAAGGTTACCAAAACATATTAAAGTCCTAGGAGAAAGAGAGAGAGAGAGAGAGAGAGAGGGGGGGGGGGGGAGAGAGTACATTACCCCGGCAGCTTACATGTCCAAATCATCAGGCTAAGAGAACCTGAGCATCCAGCTCTAGACTTATTTATATGCCAAAAATGCCCCTTCCCCAGTCTCAATGTTCATTGGCTCCCGGGGGTCTTTGGGCTAGCTCAGTGATTGGTCCTTTTCTAAAGGCAAAACCCCTGTTGTCAGGTGGTCTCCAAGATTTATGAGTCACCAGTTTTACCTAGGTACATTAGTATGTTAATGACCCCTGGGGAGAAGGAGCCATCTATTGTAAGAGAACAAAGGATATTCAATTAACACCTGGGCACAGTCAATCTATGGAAAAAGTCTAGCTTGCCTGTCATAAAAATATATATAAATATATATACACATATATATATATATACATGCACATATATACACATCCGATGGATCTCATCCAACCATCTTTCCTGGTGCCTCCATGGCAGCATACATGTGATAGAGCTCCGCCTCTACTCCGCCTTCAGGACTAGTGAATAGCATAAATTAAAGGGCATAGCCCCTCCCAACATTCTCCTTTTTTTCCTCATTCCTCTTGACTGGTGAAGAGTAGCAGTATGTATGTCCATACCTCTGCAGTCGGCAACGTCCGCCGGGTTAAGCCTCTCCCGTGCGCAGTCCCTGTTCTTGGGTCCGCTCAATGCACTGATAAGACTGGGAACCCCTTCTGAGGATCTTTTGGGGTCTTGCAGAGTTTCCTCATAGGAACGCAGTCTGCTGAATTTCCAGAAAAACGAATGCTGGTGATGACGGCGGGAGGATCAGATTCTCTTCCTTCTTGGTCAGGTTAGGTTTTCCTTTTGCTTCCATGTCTGCACTGTTTTTGAGCCCTGGTGGTTAAAGCTTATAGGTTTAAAAAAAAAAAAAATTTCCCCTTTAAGACATTTATTCCTGGTCTGCACATGTGCAGAATGGGCGTTTCCTTGCTATTTCTGAGGTTTTTTCTCTAGCTTTTTTGTTCTACCCTTCAGGGTTCTCACTCTCTTGCCGTGGCCTTGGTTTTGTTTCTTTTTTTTTGCCAGTAATAAGGTAGGTCCTTTTTAATTAAGCTGCTCTCCCTTTTTTAGCTTTAAAGTGTTGGCTCTAAATTGGACTCAGGACTGCTCTGCATATCAGGTGTATGCCCTGCAGTCCAAATTACTTCAGCATTACAGGTATGTGTGGAGCTGGCCATTCACCATGCAATTTTCTTGTTCGATTTCCATTAGGTTTGCCTTCAACTGTGTGGTACAGGGGCCTGCCTGATTGCATGCAAATTGGGGGTGATTAGATTTGACCACATATTGTATGTTTTTTTATAGATCTGAGGGAGATCTATAGACGGGGGTTGGGTAGTGTATGGCCAGCCTTATACTTTTATCTCACTCCTATTGCGTTGACTTCGTTTAAAAATTTGGTGTGCAAATAGACTCTATTTCTTTTTGCTTCTTACTTCGCCTTACTACAGCTTATCCTCCTGCCCATTATTTACCATGAGCCATTCGTCACAAAGCCAAGATCCTCTCATATCCAATAGGTATGTGGACCACCTGTACGTGAGTATTTAAAAAAAAAAAAAAAAAGAGTGCGCCACTGACAAACTTTGTTTGTTTCAGCCCTGTTCCTTCAAAGCGGTCCAGAAAGTCCTCAGGGCGCTATGACAATGACGATAGTCCTGAGCGAAGACCGCCCTCTTCTCATCATAAATCTTCCAGAAGATCAGGATCTTATAGACGTCGTCATTCGCCTTCGCCTCCACCGCGGGCGTCAAGGAAAAAATGTTGGGCCTGTGGCGCGGTTCCACTCCCTGATAAGCTCGTCTGCAGAGACTGTCTCAGGGACTACGCAGCTAACCGGGAATTAGAAGGCCAGCAGGTGGTTGACCTGCTTAAGCAAACCATGAGAGACTCTCTTTCTGAACTGACGGCCATGATTCCAGCTCACCCGGTTTCACAAGCTGCCCAGGTGTTGGATTTGGACCCCGACATTTCGGGCCCATCAGCTGTTAGTACTCCTTTGCCTCCATCAGGAAAAACAGCTAAACAAATCCCACCGGTAGATTCATCCGAGGAGTCCTCAGATGATACAGAACTGTCTGGTTTCAATTTCTCCCTGGTTCAACCCTTTGTACAAGCCCCAGACCCACAGAAGCTGGATCTTTGTGTATGGAAGTGGAAAGGAGGAGGTTTGAATCGTTAGGCTGTTCCCAAGAGGTCATATCCACCCTGTTAAAAGCTAGAAAGCCTACAACCAACACAATCTATGCAAGAATTTGGGACAAGTTCTTATCCTATGCCCCAGGAAAAGGATTTGATCCTATCTCTCTCTTTCCACTGCTGATGTTCTGAGTTTTCTGCAAACTGGTCTCGATTTGGGGCTCAGCCAGAGTTCCCTCAAGGTACAAGTTTACGCAACTTCTGCAGCAACTAACACCAGGGGTCAGAAGACCCTCTAGTAGTTACGTTCCTCAGGGGAGTATTGAAGATGTGTCCCCCATCCAGACGTTCCTTTCCAAAGTGGGATCCTCCTCTAATATTGGAAGTCCTATCCACTCATCCGTTTGTACCGGTTGAAGAGGTCTCAATTTGTAACTTGACTTTAAAAACAACTTTTCTGTTGGCTATTACATCCGACAGGAGGATTTCGGAAATCCACTCCCTGGGCATTGGGGATGATCACATATCCCTTTTTTTTCCAGATAGGGTAGAACTTCGCCCTCTCAGAGGTTTCACACCCAAGGTCACCTCAATGGCAAACCTATCAACCATGGGCGTTACCAGTTTTCATGGACTCAGAATCAATCTCCTCTTATGAGTTAGACATATCCAAAGTTCTCAGGGCCTACTTGGAAGCCACAGCAAGTTTCGGCTCAGGTGAATGCTCTTTCAACAAGAGCAGTATCGGCATCTTGGGCAGCGAGGGCAAATGTTTCTCTTGAAGCATTAGGCTTGGTCTTCCCGACACATGTTCCTCAAACATTATCGTATTGATCCCGGGGCTCTTACAACCGTAGAGTTCGGGAGTAAAGCGCTTCATGCTGCTATGTCTGTGTTTGATTAAAGTTTATTTTTTGTTAAAGCATTAAACCCACCCATGTGAGCTAGTTATTTATCACATGTATGCTGCCATGGAGGCACCAGGAAAACGGAAAATTGTATCATACTTACCGTAATTTTCCTTTCCTGGTGCCAATCCATGGCAGCATAAACTCCCACCCTCGGTATTCTATATTACGAAGAATGTTGGGAGGGGCTATGCCCTTTAATTTATGCTATTCACTAGTCCTGAAGGCGGAGTAGAGGCGGAGCTCTATCACATGTATGCTGCCATGGATTGGCACCAGGAAAGGAAAATTACGGTAAGTATGATACAATTTTCCGTTTTTTATGAATGACATCCATTCATCAAGTGTGTACTATTGTGATTAGCTGTGATTGGCCACAGCAATAACATGGTACAGATGGAAAGTGATTGTCCCTGTCTGTACCATGTGATCACTGTGACCAATCCCAAAGATCAACACAATCGTACACAATGAATGGTATCTATTCATTGTGTACAATTGCCATGTGATCTGCTGTGATTGGTCACAGCGATCACATGGTACTGGTAGTTGCCCAGTACACTGATCCGTCATCCGCTGTGTCCGGTGGATACAGTGGGTGACAGATCGCACCACAGCACAACCCTGGGAGGACATCATAGAACAGGAAGAGGTTAAAGCTGAGCTTTAGTCAAAACTGTTTTTATCGTTTTGACTAGAGTGAGGATGAGTTTAAACCTCTGTCAGGTTTATATTGTGCTGTGTGACTTTGTTGGGGAGATTTCATTGACTTTCTGTCTATTTGACAGGTTTTACACAGAATTACGGAATGTGAAATCTCCCCAATGAGATATAGACAGCATTATTAACAGGTTTTTGTTAGCATGAAGAAAGATTATTGCTATGTTCCCCATTTCCACTCATTTCCTGTTCATTCTCCAGGGACATCAAAAAAACCTTACAGAGGTTTTAACCCCTTCCGGAGAGACACAAGAGGGTGCGGCAAGCTATATCATTTATTGGTAAAAGATAAAATTAGCCACCCACATGTAGTAGAGTTTAAAAGAGCCTGCCATGTATTAAAAAAAACATAATTTCTGGAACCCAGACAGAACAGGGGAGATCTGGAGAAGTGGAAAGCAGAATAGCTAGCATCAGAAAGCGCAGAAGCCAATCTCATAGTGTAGGAACTGTTGTTCGTGACGTCAGACGCTGGGGGGGGGGTTTGGAGAAGTCTGCTGTTCAGCCTAGGTTCCAGAGAGGACAGCTTATTAATACATGACATGCTCTTTTAAACTCTGTTGCATGTGAGGAGCTCATTTTATATTTTACCAGTAAATGATTTAACTTGCTGAACTAAGATGCGCCCTCTTGTGTCTCTTTTCTAAATTACAGCTATCCCCTCTATCTGCCGAGGAGCTGCTCTAAAGACAAGCAAGCTGGTTAAAGGCTAAGTTCACTTTTTCAGGCAGAATTTCACTTTTTATAATAAATAGAAGTGTTTTCTATTGAAATTTCTGGCTTAGAAGTCCAAATGTGCTTATTTCTCACTTACCTCATTTAACCGCTTCAGCACCGGGCAGTGGCGGCTGGTGCTCAAAATTTTTTGGGGGGGGCGCAAACAAACAGCCTCACTGTGCCATCAAACGCTGCCACTGTGCCCATTAAACGCTGCCACTGTGCCCATTAAATGCTGCCACTGTGCCCATTAAACGCTGCCACTGTGCCCATTAAACGCTGCCACTGTGCCCATCAAATGCTGCCACTGTGCCCCAAGTGCTGCCACTGTGCCCCAAGTGCTGCCACTGTGCCCCAAGTGCTGCCACTGTGCCCCAAGTGCTGCCATTGTGCCCCAAGTGCTGCCATTGTGCCCCAAGTTCTGCCATTGTGCCCCAAGTTCTGCCATTGTGCCCCAAGTGCTGCCACTGTGCTCCAAACGCTGCCACTGTGACCCTTAAGTGCTGCCACTGTACCCCTTAAGTGCTGCCACTGTGCCCCTTAAGTGCTGACACTGTGCCCATTAAACGCTGCCACTGTGCCCATCAAATGCTGCCACTGTGCCCCAAGTGCTGCCACTGTGCCCCAAGTGCTGCCACTGTGCCCCAAGTTCTGCCATTGTGCCCCAAGTGCTGCCATTGTGCCCCAAGTTCTGCCATTGTGCCCCAAGTGCTGCCATTGTGCCCCAAGTTCTGCCATTGTGCCCCAAGTTCTGCCATTGTGCCCCAAGTTCTGCCATTGTGCCCCAAGTTCTGCCATTGTGCCCCAAGTGCTGCCACTGTGCTCCAAACGCTGCCACTGTGACCCTTAAGTGCTGCCACTGTACCCCTTAAGTGCTGCCACTGTGCCCCTTAAGTGCTGACACTGTGCCCCTCAAGTGCTGCCACTGTGCCCCTGCCTGCCCTCTGCACTTACCTTGTCCCGGTGTGCAGCTGGTGACGGCGTCAGGCGACGAGCGGTGTCTCCGTCGGATGTCTTCTCCCGCGCTCCTCCTGTCTCCTGCTATGATTGGATGCCTAGCGTCCAATCACAGCGCCTGTGACTTCAGCCAATCAGGTGACAGGTAACAGACCTGGTGTTAGGTAAGCGATGTATTCGCTTCTCTAACACAATACTGTGTAATCAGCAAACGCACAGCAGTGCGCCCGCTGTTTACACTTAGGGAAGCCTATTAGAGCACACCGCTCTAATAAGGTCCCCTATTAGAGCTTACAGCTCTAATAAGGGAGCTTCCAGAAACACCCCCCCTCCCCCCCACTGTAATTCAGATGCCCGGCGCACGATCAGGGGCCGGACACCTGAATAGGGGGCGGCAGCGGTGACAATAGATAGATTCATGCAATGCATGAATCTATCTATTGGTGATAGAGTGGTGCAGGAGAGGGGGGGCGGCGCTCCTGCGCCCTCTATGCACACACCGCCACTGGCACCGGGCCATTTTTCACCCTTCCTTACCAGTGCACTTTTTGCGATTCTGCACTGCGTCGTTTTAACTAACAATTGCGCGGTCGTGCGACATTACACCCAAACAAAATTTACGTCCTTTTTTTCCCACAAATAGAGCTTTCTTTTGGTGGTATTTGATCACCTCTGCGGTTTTAATTTTTTGCGCTATAAACAAAAGAAGAGCGACAATTTTGAAAAAAAACACAATATTTTTTACTTCTTGCTATAATAAATATCCCATTTTTTAAAAAAAAACTATTTTTTTCCTCATTTTAGGCCTATACGTATTCTTCTACATATTTTTGGTAAAAAAAATCGCAATAAGCGTATATTGATCGGTTTGCGCAAAAGTTATAGCGTCTACAAAATAGGGGATAGATTTATTGAATTTTTTTTACTAGTAATGGCGGCGATCTGCGATTTTTTTTTTGTGACTGCGACATTGCGGCGGACACTTTTGACACATTTTTGGGACCATTCACATTTACACAGCGATCGTTGCTATAAAATTGCATTGATTACTGTGTAAATGTGACTGTCAGAGAAGGGGTTAACACTAGGGGGCGCTGCAGGGGTTAATGTGTTCCCTATAGAAGTGATTCTAACTGTGGGGGAGGGGACTCAAGGGGAGGAGACCGATCATGTGTTCCTCCGTACTGGGATCACATGATCGGTCTCTTCCCCGCTGACAGGACGTGGAGCTGTGTGTTTACACACACAGCTCCACGGTCCCGCACGGTCCCCTTGTTTTAACGGGCAATCGCGGGTGCCCGGCGGACATCGCGGCTGCCGGGCACTCGCACCGGGTCCCGAGCGATGCCGCGGGCGCGCGCGCCCCCCAGGCGGCCGGGAATGCGAGGACGTCATATGACGCCCACCCAGGATGGGAGATCCACCTTGTGGGCGTCATATGACAATACAGCGCTATTGAAGTGGTTAAAGAAGCGATGAACTTTTATCTGTTTGGATGGTTAAAAATGCTTTTTTGATTCCATCACTTCCTGTAGATCATATCCCACCATGCACTTCCTTGCTGCATCACAGAAATGGGCATGCTAGGGCGTGTTTACCTCTCTGGACCACACCTCCTCATTACTATACCACCTCTTTTATTTTCCACCCACTGTCTGTACAATCTGATTGTACAATTTCCTTTAGATATCTCATCAGCTATGTAGTACAAGGGCCTGCCTGATTGCATAAAAATTTAATGGATTGTTCAGGTGTGTCCTTCTATTCGATAGTTCGGGTAAATCTAAAGCAAATTGTATAGCGATTGCATACCTCCCAACTTTTTGAGTTGGGAATGAGGGACACCTATCAGCAAAAGTATGCAGGCATAGGACACACCCCCTGCCATGCCCCCTTAAAGGAGAATTGTACAAAAAAACAAGATTGGTTAAACCCACAAGTGCTTTCTTTTACCACTACTATTCCTTTATATTGGCTTTTAGAATTTACAAATGCAGCAATTTAGAAATCAGATGAAAGATGTAGAGCTGGAAAACACTTTTTGATAGATAAATAGTGCATTTTATATACAGCTATAAAGATCAGACCAAAATGAGGACAAATGAGGAGGAATGAGGGACAGAGGGATATTGCTCCAAATCAGGGACAGTCCCTCTAAATCAGGGACAGTTGGGAGATATGCGATTGTAAAATCAGATTGCAGAGTGTATGACTATCCTTATGCATAGGAGGACAGAGACACTCAGCTCTACATCTCCGAGTAGCAGGCACTCACATTCCCACATGCCTTTTTTTGGGGGGCGTTTTGGAGAATTTTCGCTCATCACGCATTGGGCAGCCCTTTCACTTGAATGGGCTTCCCAGAACTTTTTTTGCAGCAGAGCGTGGTGCGTTTTTACCATACTTTTTGGTGCAGTTGCTGTGCATTTTTCGCAGGGCAAACATATGTCTACTACCCGCATTGGGAGTGTCCTTAACAAGTAATGACAATGCAGGCACAATGCACGTTTGCAGCACGTTTCTGAAATGCATGGCAAAGCGTGCGTTTTCTGTGCAGCTTGCCATGCATTAGGAAATGCACAGGTGTGAATGGGAGAGGAGTTCTGGGAACATCACCCTTACATGGTCAAGAGTGCTGTCCTCATTCCTTACACGGTAATGGATGGGGAATGCCTGGAAGCAATAGTCTGCAGGAGTTAAGCAGAGGAGGAGCAACAATCTGCATGGTGATGCAGGAGGAAGATCATAGTAGATAATATATGCACATCATCTCTTCTGGCTCTAACTATGTTCTAGTGTGTGAAATCTTTAAAGTATGATGGCAAATTAACTATCTTATGGGCATCCCATATACCCTTTTCCCCAACCAAGTTGTACCCCCCCCCCCCAATAATCAAAAACAAAACCAGCTAAAAAGACTGTTCATTGTCTCTGCAAGTGATGTATGGGAGTCTGGCAGCGGGGTGATTTAATGGATGTTTGTTACTAGTGGCAACTTCACCGCTACATATAAAATAATATGCAAAATGGTTGGAGGGAAGCTTCAGAATGGCAAAGGTGTTTTTATTACAGATTATGTGAGCAGAATGCAGTTCTTATTTAATCTTAGTCACTTTGTAAAAACCAACTTTTTTTTTTTTTTTTTTACTACAGTTAATAGTTTCCCTTAACCGGATCCCAATGATATTAAGTTAAATAATTTAAAGTGTAACTATGGGCAAAGGTTTTTTATTTTTCATTTTGAAAAGTGTGTGGAAGAAGTAGAACCCCTGTTATGTTTTACTGCTGTCCATGGCTCTCTTAAAGACACTTAGGCCCCTTTCACACCGGGGCGTTTTTCATGCGGTGCAGCGCTAAAAATAGCGCCTGTTCACCGCATGAAAAAATCCGGCCCCTTTAACTCCAGTGTGAAAGCCGGTGGGCTTTCACACTGGAGCGGATGACACTAGCAGGATGACAAAAAAAGTCCTGCTAGCAGCATCTTTGGAGCGGGATAGGAGCGGTGTGTTCACCGCTCCTATACCGCTCCTTCCCATTGATTAGAATGGGACACCGCGGTGAAACCGCGGCAATACCGCCGCAAAGCGCCACTACGGCGGCGCTCTGCGGGGGGTGTTTAACCGCGGTTAAAACGACGGTAAAGCAGCGCTAAATATAGCTCCCCGCCCAGTGTGAAAGGGGCCTTACTGTTCTGGGAACTACTTTTTACCAGGCAGGAAGAGAGGGAGGTCTTCAAAGAAGAAACAACCAGAAGTTAAATGCTGGCAGAGGTTCTAGCATTACATACTTAAAGCAGAACTCTGGGAAAAAACTTTGTTCCATGTGCTTGTTGCTGATCTCCTACCTTCACCGACTATGCCATCCATGTTCTTCTGAGCTCTGTAGTTCCTCTGCAATAGCCCGCTGATCTTGCTGAAAATCCATTACTGCCCAGTGATATCCTGTTTGTAAAACTGCGGTCTGCTTTTCCTCCTATACTCCCAACCAGCGGTCTTGTCACTTGCCACTTGTAGTTCTCTAAAGCGAGCAGGGATTTCTATTTCTGCTTGCTGTAGTGGGCAGAGTGGGTCTCACAGCCCCCAGTCTGTATCGACCATGGAGGTGGTTTCCTCTCCTCCTCCCTCCTCTGGGGCCGTACCGTGATTAGTGTTTCAAATACAAGATACAAGATCTGTCACAGCCCGAGATCTCCGGCTGATGTTTGGTAATGATCCTCGCTCTGCACTTATGGGCATAGATGGGACTGCACTTATGGGCATAGATAGGCCCGCACTTATGGGCATAGATAGGCCCGCACTTATGGGCAGAGATGGGACCACACTTATGGGCATAGATAGGCCCGCACTTATGGGCATAGATGGGACTGCACTTATGGGCATAGATAGAACTGCACTTATGGGCACAGATCGGACCCCACTTATGAGCATAGATGAGACCGCACTTATGGGCTCTAATGAGACTGCACTTATGGGCACAGATGGGACCCCACTTATGAGCATAGATGAGACTGCACTTATGGGCACAGATGGGACCGCACTTATGGGCTCTGATGAGACCGTACTTATGGGGACAGATGAGACCGCACCTATGGGCATAGATAAGATGGCACAGATGGGACTGCACTTATGGGCATAGATGAGACTGCAACGGTATTGAAGCTTATTGAGATTTTCATACATTAGAGGGTTCCACCATTATTGTAGTATTGATTAAAGCAGTGGTCATCAACTCCTGTCCTCAGGGCCCACTAACAGGCCAGGTTTGCAAGATAACTGAAATACATGACAGGTAATATAATTTGCTGCTCAGTGATTGCAGTATTCTAGTCTGCATCTCCCCAAGGTAATACATAAAACCTGGCCTGTTAGTGGATCCTGAGGAC
>CM053028.1:354260979-354409830 GCA_028564925.1 Lithobates sylvaticus | reverse complement strand
TAAAAAACACTCTAGACAAAAACTGCCAATCACTACAAGGCATTTCTTCTGGATTCTCTTGGATCCCTCAGTAACATCCAACAGCGCATTTTTTCCAGATGTGTTCCATATAATCACATGTGAAATAATTGGTGTTTATTAAAGTTAACCTTTCCTGAGAGAAATATGAGGGTTGCCATTGCTGCCCTGCTAAAAATGTGTTTTGCCAGGCAGTTTTGATGAACTTCTATCTTAATGCTCGGAATCACAGACCTGAAAACCAAATGCAGATCAGAAGAGTCAGGGCCTAGTTAGAAGTTCACAATCAACATACTTGTTCCAGATTTGTGACTCAATGGGGGAGATTTACTAAAACTGGAGTGTGCAAAATCTGATGTAGCTGTGCATAGAATACCATGCACAGCTGCCCTGGATTCTGAATGATCTACTTTTAGTAAATCTCCTCCAACGCATTAAAGGAAAAAGGTCCAACGTAACAAACAACTAGCATTTACATAACGGAATGTCAGTAACGGGAGCCTCAGTGGTTCTCTTAGAAACAAATGTTAGTAGGCATTGGGTTAGCAGGATTTATGTTGCCCTTTTGAAGGACCTTTTTCAATAGACTTAAAATGCAGAATGCATATTAATGCACCAAGAGCTGTGCTCCTATGTGGAAGTATGAGAAACATGCATTACTAGCCATCATCAAGGGCAGGACTTGATAATTACTGCTGCCCTGTGAGCTTTTTATTTCTCATCTCCTAAGGGATAGAGCTTTGTAAAAGAGATGAAATAACCGCTATCTCAGTGAAGTAATGCTAATTTATTATTCTACTATGCTCTGGACAGTTTTTGTGGTTCTTTAAACTGTGCTTAAGTAATTTGTACCAATTTCTGTACCTGAAGCAGCTTACATTCTTAAAGTGCTTTTAAACCCTTTACAATCACTTTTGACTACAGTTAAGCCTATAATAAGGCTTACCTGTAGCTACCATGAATTTCTCCTAAAATTGCATAGTTTAGAAGATATTTACAGTATACGCATGTGCCGACGTCCTCGGCACATGTGCACTGAAGAGATGGCTCATACGTGCCATTTTTTCAGCAGGGGTGCCATTACCTCGACTCCGGCCAATCACAGCGCCGGAGCCCGTGATACCCAGAAGTAACTCCGGGAGACATGTCGCCGGCCAAATCGGTGTGCCGGAACTGCTGTAGGGGCTTCGATCTAAGGTAAGTATATCATAATGAGCTAGTATGCTAAGCATACTAGCTCATTGTGCCTTTGTCTTTTACTTCCTTAATTTAGTCCTGTAGATACAGACTAGCCTCAGTTTGGTCAGAAGTCGATGCAATGGATCTACCAGTAGGCTTTACTACATGATTTGTGATTCAATCCATAGGATGTTAATTTAGCCTTTGCCACCTGAATACCAGACTCACGTGGATAGAATGCTACCAAGCATTTATCATGGAAAGTGACATCTATTGTCGCAGAAAATTTTGAGGGCTGTCGGCAATGATGGATAACCACTGTCAACTTCTGGTCACATCGTCTGGTAATGTCAGACATTGTTATACTGTATACTCCTACATTTTTTTTTTCTTAAGTAAGATCTGATCTTACTGTTTTTAATGGAGCATCTCTATTTTACCCATTCATAATTCGGCTTTGTCTAAGGATGCCATAAAATAATTGAAGCAACATCCTTTACTTCTATGCATACATGGTCATTCATCGTTGGTGCTTTCTACAGAAAAAGCTGTGTAAATGTGCAAATTTACTTTTGAAGGAGGTCTTAGATTTACTAAATTGTGTAGTTAGCCTTAAAGAGCCTAGTACAAAATGTTAGAGGTCAACCTAGTCCAGTCAGAAGACCTGGATGCCTCAGGAAGAGATTACTGTTCTCAAAGATAAATTCCATCTGTACTTGAGCACAAATAGAGCAGCTAACACCAGGCTGTATCTATAGAGTTGCGGGACCAGACTAACCAGCAACAGTAATTTCAAAAGGAAATTCAGTCAGTTAATGCGCTATTTAGAGCAATGGTCAATTGAACAGAAATGTAATTTATACTTAATAACAAGCCACAGAAAGAGATAAGCAGTACAGATCTTTTCACTCAAAACCTGTACATCTGTAGAGAGATAATTATGTAGGCTGGCACAGCTGACCCGCTTCTGAAAATCAGTGGCAACCAGTGGTGGCCTGTCCTTTGGGGGCGCACGGGCGCCACCCCCCCTCCCCCTTCAGGTAGTCACAAAAAAAACTGTCCCTTTAAAAATAAATTGAAAAAAAAGGTCCTTAAGTGCCCTGTGTTCGGACGCTGGACACAGTCCGACGCCGGACACAGTGCACTTATGGGAAGCGCCACGTCTATGCAATCACAAGATTGCAGACGCAGCGCTTCATTTGCAGGGTTTTAACCCGCCTTGCGGCGCTTTCCAAATCGCCGAGTAGCTTCCGCCCGGTGCTCGTAGTATATATTACTACGGCCAGGCGGTTTGATTGACATCCAAATTAGATGTCACTTTCTGTTTTCTTTCTCTCATTGCGCCCGAGAGAGAAAACAGGAAGTATCCTGTCACCAATTCGTATATCTGCAAGGAGCGGAGTCTGGAGCAGAGCCATGTCTATCAAGGTAAGGAGATCCAATTCCTGATGCACAGGTATTCAATGGCGGTCCAGGAAACAAGACCAGTGTGGAAATTTCATTTCTAGCTCAGCAGACTGTCGCAGAGGATGTGTTTGGCTCTGAGAAGGGGATTCTGTTTGGTGTCTCAGGAGCTTTCACCCCAGGATGTTCCAAGACACATTTGCCTGGATACGCGAGTCTAGCTGAGGGCCTGAAAAGTGGAGTAAAAGTTATTGTTTGTATCTCTGTCAATGATGTCTTTGTTATGATCGAGTGGGGGAAATCTCATGGTGCAGATGGAATATCAAATGTTACAAAAAAAAAAAAAAAACAGAAGTGTGGGGGGGGGGGGCAGTTTGACGGGACACAGGCTGTATTTGATGGGACAGTGAGGCTGTATTTGATTATTTGATGGGACAGTGAGGCTGTGATTGATGGGACAGTGAGGCTGTGATTGATGGGACAGTGAGGCTGTATTTAATGGGACAGTGAGGCTGTATTTGATGGGACAGTGAGGCTGTATTTGATGAGACAGTGAGGCTGTATTTGATGGGACATAGGCTGTATTTGATGGGACACAGGCTGCATTTGATGGGAAACAGGCTGTATTTAAGGAGGGACTCCGCTGGGGACACCTGATGGCATCTGGTGGCAGGCGACATGGCTAGTGACACGCTCAGGGATCCCACTGATTCTGCATTATGGTGAGTTGAATGATTTCATTTTATATTACAATATAATAATAGAAATAATGCGCTTCAATCATCCTGACACCATAAGAACCATGGTGCCGGGATGATTGAAGTGCTAACACCAGGTGTTTGGAGTATCTTTATCTGCTGATTGTTAAACTTTCTAGAATACACATTTATATTGTTGTGTAGGATCTGGGCCTGCTGTCCCTCCATCCCTCTCTCCCTCTCCCTCCATCCCTCGTTCATCTCAGACACTAACCACGCCACCTTAGAGCCACACCCACTATTTCGCTGAAACCACGCCCATTTTCTCCAAGTGGAAGGGGTCAAAAAGGAAGGGCGGGGTCTGGTGCCCCCCCATCCTAAAACTTCACTAGCCGCCACTGGTGGCATCTAAAAACTCCTGATTTGTATGCTTGTTTAAGTTTAGAGATACAAAATTATAATACAATCACTGGTTCAGCAATGCAAGGAGAGATCAACAATGACATCCTCCATATGTTTCTCAATTCAAGTTTTGTTTAAAGGAGAAATATGGCCAGAGCCAAAGCAGAATGAACTGCTCTCCTGTGACCCATTTTCACCCGACAGCAGGCTAAAGTCTGCTGTCAGCTGATGTCACTTAGCTGGTCCAGAATCAGGAAAGATCCGAACTATATGCTTGGATCGGCACCTGGCTCAGCCTCTCAATGATCCGCTAAGACTTTGAGCCAAACCCCTCCCACCCCTCCACAACCCAGCATTCCAGTGAGTGCTGGAGAGGCAAAGTAGAGAACGGGTGACTGATAGTTCCAGTTCTCTGCTCAGAGTGGAAGTGAGAACTGAGTGAGAACTGAGCGATAAGCAGTGTTTGGTTGCTCAATTCTCACTGCAGAGCTGGCAGGGGACAGATGCGGCATTGGATCGATACTGCATCCACCTAGGTGTGTATAAATGTTTATTTTTTCAAAGTCTAACTTCTCTTTTAACCACTTAAGGACTGAAAGGATTTACCCCCCTACTTTAGCTGACAATTGTGCGGGTGTGTGACGTTGTACCCAAATACAATTTATGTTTTTCCTACAAATATAGCTTTCTTTTGGTGGTGTTTGATCACCTCTGCGCTATAAACAAAAAAAGAGTGTCAATTTTGAAAAAAAAAAAAAACAATATTTTTTATTTTCTGCTATAAAACATATACAATAAAAAAAATTAGAAACATTTTATTTCTTCATCAATTTAGGCCAATATGTATTCTGCTACATATTTTTTGTTAACAAAAACCCGTATAAGCGTATATTAATTGGTTTATGCAAAAGTTATAGCGTGTACAAAATAGGGGATAGATGTATGGCATTTTAAATTTTATTTTATTATATAGCGCCATTGCTTCAGTTGTATTAAGTGCGCATGTGCCACATGACGTCGGCACATGCAAATACAGGGATATCTCCTAAACCGTGCAGGTTTAGGAGATATCCTTGTTAGCTACAGGTAAGCCTTAATATAGGCTTACCTGTAACATAAAGTTGTAAACAAGGGTTTACAACCACTTTAAGGCAGTCTATGTGTGTATGGCCCCCAGAGGTATGGGAGAGCAGTGAATGTGGCAAGCCTACTGTATGCTGGATGGGAGGCATCCAATACTAGGGCTCCTGGGATAGGAAGACAAGCTGTAGATCAATGTATAAAGACTCATGTATTCATGTATTCCGAAGGTGCATGTACTGTAATCAAATAAAGATGCATGGAAGTTGCCTCTGTCACTTGCATGAGTCCTGCAAAGATTGAGTGATGTGCTGCATCTAATAATGTCCGTTAACTATATGCAGTATGCTGCTGAGGTGGCTGTTGATCACTGATAAACAAGAGATCCTTGGCCTCAAACGATGTGTTCAAAATTGGCAGCTGATTCCTAGAAGGTAAACGGTGTTAGGTCTCAAAAAGCATGCCTACACATATGCTCTCCTTACGATTCACAGATTCAATTAAATATAATCATATATACATCAGTCATACATAGACACATAAATGTCAGTAGCTGGCAATGCCCATAGGTGCTGACCGCAATGAAGCAAAGTCCTGCTTGATGGACAGATAATATGTAAAAGTAGTAGTGGACAAACCTGGTTTGTGGGAACACCCCTGTTGAGCCTGGTGTCACGGCCTGAATATGGAGAGAATGCAGCTGGCATTGCTGGGCCCCAGACAGAGAGCGGGAGGAGAAAGGTCATCACCCTTGAAGTTGGTAAGAGTCTGCTGGCCCTACTCTGCCACACCCTACATAAAGGAACAGTTTTCCTTACTGGGGACACTATTCAGGCACCTGCACCGGACTTCAGAGGAACTGAATTGTGAGTGTGCCAATGCTAGATTTGGGCCCAACATACTGGCCAGTAGGGAAGGGTTTGACAAAGACTTTCCAACCATTTTAATAGCTTTGCCTCCTAGGCAGGGCCATCTCCAGTATAGGGATTAGGGGTTATTCACTGGTCCACTTGTATATTACAAATTGTATATGTTAATTTATAACTGTTTCACATACTTGAAGTGTTTATGGCCATTTCCATTGGTTATTGTAGTATTGTATATATTGTTGCAATAAATATTCCCTCTTCAGCCCAGGTGTGTCAGAGAGCATTGTGATGCTTACAGAGTCGTAGGGTCTTTGAACAGGGGACCTGGGAAAACAGCAGCTACTTCAGAGGTAAGCACTACATAGGCAAGTCATTGGTACGGCCTGGTTATTCATGTCATAATGCAAGTTTACAAATTCACAATCTAATTGTAAACTTGCATTGGAGGAAGTACAGAAGCAGTACAGCTTCTGAGAGAGTTTATAGGTATTGCAATGCTCACATATGAAGTGAGTTTTCTGTTGTATAACTCATCATCAGTAATACAATTAATAGTCAGCAAAAAGTGCATGTTTTGCCACTGACTTTGATATTGTCTTTAGAAATAACCGCAAATTAGATTTTATACTCCTTTAAAGTTCCTAAAATCTCGCCCAGGGGCCATTACTTACTGCCTGTACACAAAAATAAATACACAGAAATAAAAATTGGGGTTCATATGGGATACATTTGCGTATAAATTTAGGCTTGGTTAGATGTATTTGGGCTTTTGATCAGGGTGAGTCAATGCTTCTCCCCATTGTAAATGGGACTATTTTTAGGAGAATAAGACTACCAGTGACTATCAAAGTAAAAAAGTCTATATAGGAGGCATTAAAGTTTCCCTTTCAACACCAATGTCTAGTGGCTACAATCAGGAGTGTGGGTCACCAATGCAAAATACTGGGTTCTGCAGAGCAGAATCACTGTGAGCAGAACACCAGAAATGGGGAACTCTGTCACATTTTTGTTAGAGGTAGCTATGATTTGTAGTTACACCCCCTAATATGGATGCGTCTTACCTTTTGTTATTGCTGGTGTGTTGGCACAAGACTTGATTATAATATTTATGTAGTTTTGGAAAAGAAGGATTTCCTACATTTGACTTTAGGAGTCCTGGCTTGTTGCTTACCCTTGGGTAATGTCTCTTTTTATGAAATACTCTGAAAAAGCATCATCTATTTAATTTGTGTAGCAGCCCAGGCTTCCTGACGTTACTTGCTATTACACCCATTGTAAACTGGAAAGGTGTCAACAATTTTCTTGCACTGGCTTGGTACATACCCTTGGTATAACTCTTCTTCAAAAAATATCAGTTCTTCTACCAACTAGGCAGGATGGTAGCTATGTATCTTAAATGGTCCTTGCATAACTGGTGGCCCCTATGAATTATTGGGTCTGCAGACTGAACTAGCAGGACCCAGACCATTTTGTTATGCACGTACTCTCCTGCCTTACTGCACTCACCCCTCACACAGAAAACACTAAGCAAAACATAACATCCGTAGAAGCAGTAGATTCTACAGAATATGTTTTACATTTCCATATGTTGTAAGTGAAGTAATTGTTGGACCCATGTTGGGAGATCACAAGGTTGAAGCAAACAGTGTGTTTTAATTGTGTCCATTAATGATGAGCCAAACATGCCTTGGTTTGCATTAATGTTCAGCAAACATTAACAAAGTTCATGTGCTAAATCCAAAAAAGTAAATGGGAGCCAAATGTTAAAAAAATAGTAATGACCATTATTTAGGCTAATAGGCAAGGAAATGTCAAACAAATGGGGGGCTGGACACTGCCCTGGGGGACATATACCGAAGCACTTTAAATAATATTTTGTCTATACATACATTGGACATATACCAACCCTTCAGACTCACAAAAATTGAGAATGTCAATATACAGTATATTTAGAAAAATTACCTTGCATTACTAATGCAATCTGTTTTGAATGCTGTGCATTATTATTATTATAGTTGTGTGATAATTTTTTTCTTTTTTGGCTTAATAACAATTTAGGGAAATTATAGAACATATTAAAAGAACATCAAAAGAGATAGATATTTTGTGCTCATATAAGGGGGGGAATCATCATGAGTTCTCTTGTATAGATGTATATGCATATAGACTCATGCCTTTTTATAATAGATAAAATGGTTTAGAAATTGCCCTTGTGTCACTTTGGTAATACAAGAACATTTTGTGCACCTGTTCTGGGCATTGAGGGTGCCTTTCTCTGTGTTTTCAAATCACATACCGTATCCTGCTGTAATACTAAAGGAATACTATAATATTTCATGGAATTTTAAAATAAATAAATGTGGTGCTACTTTGCCATTATATATTATTCAAGAATTGATTCTTTGTAGTACGGATTGATGTGCCACATATAACTGGTGCCATAAAATAAATACAGCAATATTTGCTTGAAAGAATCCTATGTACTTTGAATTTAAATGGTTGGCTCTTATTTCTGGATGACTTGTATACCACATGCCTAAAAGATTAATGCGGCTGTCCTCACTGATGGGGAAACTCTCCTATAGCCATTCATAAGTCTGCTCTCCTGCAATGTGCTCTTCCATTTTGTTTGCTCATTTGGCTGTAATGACTACTATTATGCTTTATTTTAATCTGTTGTTCTGGCCAGTGCTGTTGCATTCCAACGATGCATTACTTTCTTGCTTTTTTTTCTGTACCTGCCACTACTTAAATTTGGCATTGTTCAACCATCAATAAGCCTGACAGCACATACAGCCTATTGTACTCTGCATTTTACCCTTACTCACCCCCATACAGGTAGGTCAAATATAATTCATTCAACCTTTCACTTAATGACAGGGCCATGCTGCAAATAAACAGTAAATGAGCAAGTAGTCAGCAAGTAAACCCTGATGACCTTTGAAATACTATTTCCAAACCATAACAATATACAAGTTCATCCTCTGTTACCTAAAAAACAAAATCTAACATAGATAGCAGTGTATGATTGCCACCTTAGTATCTCAGTTTATATTCATAGTAAAATAGGCTGTGTGTGCTGTCAGACTTATTGAGCTCTGGATTTTTCTTTCTTTCTTTTTTCTTTTTTTTTTAATAAAAAATTTAGCTATGTGTCGGACTGGGAATAAAAAACAGCCCTGGAAAAAATGTCATACCAGCCCCAAAGCATTATTATACCAGCCCAACAGCATAACGTCATTCTTTTCTTGTTCATAAAAGGCCTTTCCACAGTCCACACACATCTGACTTCTCCCATGACCCCCATCTCAGCTCCAAACTCCCTCAGAGACTGCAGACATGATATAAGACAAGAGATGGTCATTGACTGCAGACATGATACAAGAGATCAATGCAGTCTCACAAGTGCCCATCAAATGCAGCCTACCACTGTGCCCATAATCGCAGCCTGACTGTGCCCATAATCGCAGAAAGGGAGAGAAAGAGAGACAGAGAGAGAGATGCATGCTCTGCAGGCAAAAAATAAATAAATGCACATTTTTTTTAACTGCAACAAATGGTAATTTATTATTATAATAAATTAGTTCACTTTTTATTATGATTTATATTATTATAGTAAATAAGTTATTTTTTTTCTAAAGAAATCCATGAGAGAGAGAGAGAGAGAGAGAGAGAGAGATAGGGGGGGGGGGGTACAATGGTGAGAATGAGGGATTTCAATGGTGTGAGAGAGGGGGTGCAATGATGTGAGAGAGGGAGAGAGGGGCTGCAATGGTGAGAGAGAGGGGCTGAAATGGTGTGTGTGTGTGAGAGAGAGAGAGAGCGAGAGAGAGGGGGGGCTGCACTGGTGAGAGTGAGAGAGAGAGGGGGGCTGCACGGGTGAGAGAGGCTGCACTGGTGAGAGAGAGAGAGAGGGGGGGCTGCACTGGTGAGAGAGAGAGAGAGAGGGGGGCTGCACTGTTGAGAGAGAGAGGGGGGCTGCACTGGTGAGAGAGAGGGGATGCACTGGTGAGAGAGAGAGAGAGGGGGGGCTGCACTGGTGAGAGAGTGGCTGCTTTGTTGAGAGAAAGAGAGAGGGCTGCACTGGTGTGAGAGAAAGGGGCTGCACTGGTGAGAGAGAGAGAGAGAGGGGGGCTGCACTGGTGAGAGAGAAAGATAGGGGGGCTGCACTGGTGAGAGGGAGAGGGGCTGCACTGATGGGAGAGAGAGAGGGGGCTACACTGGTGAGAGAGAGGGGGCAACACTGGTGTGTGTGAGAGAGAGAGAGAGGGGCTCCACTGGTGAGAGAGAAAGAGGGGGGCTGCACTGGTGTGAGAGAGAGAGAGAGGGGGGCTGCACTGGTAAGAGAGAGAGGGAGAGAGAGGGGGGCTGCACTGGTGAGAGAGAGAGAGGGGCTGCACTGGTGAGAGAGAGAGAGAGAGAGAGGGGCTGCACTGGTGAGAGAGAGAGATAGAGGGGCTGTACTGGTGTGAGAGAGAGAGAGAGGGGCTGCACTGGTGTGAGAGAGAGGGGGGCTGCACTTGTGAGAGAGGGGGGCTGCACTGGTGAGAGAGCGAGGGGGGCTGCACTGGTGAGAGAGCGAGGGGGGCTGCACTGGTGAGAGAGAGAGGGGCTGCACTGGTGAGAGAGGGGGAGAGGGGCTGCACTGGTGAGAGAGAGAGAGATAGAGGGGCTGCACTGGAGTGAGAGACAGAGGGGCTGTACGGGTGTGAGAGAGAGAGGAGCTGCACTGGTGTGAGAGAGAGAGGGGGCTGCACTGGTGAGAGAGGGGGCTGCACTGGTGAGAGAGAGAGGGGGGGCTTCACTGGTGAGGGAGAGAGAGGGGGGCTGCACTTGTATGAAAGAGAGGGGGGCTGCACTTGTGAGAGAGAGAGGGGGGCTGCACTGGTGAGAGAGAGGGGGGCTGCACTGGTGAGAGAGAGGGGGGCTGCACTGGTGAGAGAGAGAGGGGGCTGCACTGGTGAGAGAGAGGGGGTTGCACTGGTGAGAGAGAGAGGGGGCTGTACTGGTGAGAGAGAGGGGGGGCTGCACTGGTGAGAGAGAGAGAGAGAGAGAGGGGGGGCTGCACTGGTGAGAGAGAGAGGGGGCTGCACTGGTGAGAGAGAGAGGGGGGATGCACTGGTGAGAGAGAGAGAGAGAGAGGGGGCTGTACTGGTGAGAGAGAGGGGGGCTGCACTGGTGAGAGAGAGAGAGAGAGAGGGGGGCTGCACTGGTGAGAGAGAGAGAGGGGGGCTGCACTGGTGAGAGAGAGGGGGGTGCACTGGTGAGAGAGAGAGAGGGGCTGCACTGATGAGAGAGGGAGGGGGTTGCACTGGTAATAGAGAGAGAGAGAGAGAGGGGGGCTGCATTGGTGAGAGAGAGGGGGGGCTGCACTGGTGAGAGATAGAGGGGGCTGCACTGGTGAGAGAGATGGGTTGCGCTGGTGAGAGAGCGAGAGGGGGGCTGCACTGGTAAGAGAGAGAGAGAGAGAGAGAGGGGGGGGCTGCACTGGCGAGAGAGAGAGAGAGGGGCTGCACTGGTGTGAGAGAGAGGGGGCTGCACTGGTGAGAGAGAGAGAGGGGGGTTGCACTGGTGAGAGAGAGAGAGAGAGAGAGAGAGAGAGAGAGTGAGAGAGATGGGCTGCACTGGTGAGAGAGAGCGAGAGAGGGGCTGCACTGGTGAGAAAGAGAGAGAGAGGGAGAGAGGGGGTCTGCACTGGTGAGAGAGAGAGGGGGGGCTGCACTGGTGAGAGGGGGGGCTGCACTGGTGAGAGAGAGGGGCTGCACTGGTGAGAGAAAGAGAGGGGGGCTGCACTGGTGAGAGAGAGTGAGAGGGGGGGCTGCACTGGTGAGAGAGAGAGGGGGGCTGCACTGGTGAGAGAGAGAGGGGGGGTTGCACTGGTGTGTGTGTGAGAGAGAGAGGGGGGTGCTGCACTGGTGAGAGAGAGGGAGAGAGAGAGGGGGGTCTGCACTGGTGTGTGTGTTAGAGAGAGAGAGGGGGGTGCTGCACTGGTGAGAGAGAGAGGGGGGGCTGCACTAGTGTGTGTGTGAGAGAGAGAGGGGGTGCTGCACTGGTGAGAGAAAGAGAGGGGGGCTGCACTGGTGAGAGAGAGAGGGGCTGCACTGGTGAGAGAGAGGGGGGGGGGCTGCACTGGTGAGAAAGAGAGGGGCTGCACTGGTGAGAGAGAGAGGCTGCACTGTGAGAGAGAGCGGGCTGCACTGGTGAGAGAGAGAACGAGAGGGGCTGCACTGGTGAGGAGAGAGGGGGCTGCACTGGTGAGAGAGAGGGGGGCTGCACTGGTGAGAGAGAGAACGAGAGGGGCTACACGGGTGAGAAGGAGAGAGGGGGCTGCACTAGTGAGAGAGAGGGGGGCTGCACTGGTGAGAGAGAGGGGGGCTGCACTGGTGAGAGAGAGAGGGGGCTGCACTGGTGAGAGAGAGAGAGAGGGCCTGCACTGGTGAGAGAGAGGGGGGATAGAGGGGGGCTGCACTAGTGAGAGAGAGAGGGGGCTGCACTGGTGAGAGAGAGAGGGGGGGGGCTGCACTGGTGAGAGAGGGGGGGCTGCACTGGTGAGAGAGAGAGAGAGAGGGCCTGCACTGGTGAGAGGGAGAGAGAGATGCTGCACTGTTGAGAGAGAGAGAGGGGGGATAGAGGGGGGCTGCACTAGTGAGAGAGAGAGGAGGGGTTGCACTGGTGAGAGAGGGGGCTGCACTGGTGAGAGAGAGAGGGGGTTCACTGGTGAGAGAGAGAGAGAGGGGCAGCACTGGTGAGAGAGAGAGAGAGAGAGAGAGAGAGAGAAAGGGGGCTGCACTGGTGAGAGAGAGAGAGGGGGCTGCACTGGTGAAAGAGAGATAGGGGGGTTGCACTGGTAAGAGAGAGGGAGAGAGAGAGGGGGGGCTGCACTGGTGTGTGTGTGTGTGTGAGAGAGGGGGGTGCTGCACTGGTGAGAGAGAGAGAGGGGGCTGCACTGGTGAGAAAGTGAGGGGTCTGCACTGGTGAGAGAGAGAGAGGCTGCACTGGTGAGAGAGAGAGGCTGCACTGTGTGTGTGTGAGAGAGAGAGAGAGAGAGAGAGAGAGAGAGAGAGAGAGGCTGCACTGGTGAGAGAGAGAGGGGGGGCTGCACTGGTGAGAGAAAGAGGCGCTGCACTGGTGAGAGAGAGAACGAGAGGGGCTACACTGGTGAGAAGGAGAGAGGGGGGCTGCACTGGTGAGAGAGAGGGGGGCTGCACTGGTGAGGGAGAGAGAGAGCCTGCACTGGTGAGAGAGGGAGAGAGAGAGATGCTGCACCGGTGCGAGAGACAGAGATGGGGGGTTCACTGTGAGAGAGAGAGAGGGGGGCTGCACTGGTGAGAGAGAGGGGGGCTGCACTGGTGAGAGAGAGAGGGGCTGCACTGGTGAGAGAGAGAACGAGAGGGGCTACACTGGTGAGAAGGAGAGAGGGGGCTGCACTGGTGAGAGAGAGAGAGAGAGAGATGCTGCACCGGTGCGAGAGAGAGAGAGAGAGAGAGAGATGGGGGGGGTTCACTGTGAGAGAGAGAGAGAGGGGGGGCTGCACTGGTGAGAGAGAGGGGGGCTGCACTGGTGAGAGTGTGGGGCTGCACTGGTGAGAGAGAGAACGAGAGGGGCTACACTGGTGAGAAGGAGAGAGGGGGGCTGCACTGGTGAGAGAGAGGGGGGCTGCACTGGTGAGAGAGAGGGCCTGCACTGGTGAGAGGGAGAGAGAGAGATGCTGCACTGGTGAGAGAGAGAGGGGGGTGCACTGGTGAGAGAGGGAGAGCGAGGGGGCTGCACTGGTGAGAGAGAGAGGGGCTGCACTGGTGAGAGAGAGAGGGGCTGCACTGGTGAGAGAGAGAGGGGCTGCACTGGTGAGAGAGAGAGGGGCTGCACTGGTGAGTGAGAGAGAGGGGGGGGGGGGTGCACTGGTGAGATTATACAGCTTGCAGGCAGCACCTTAATTCTTTGCTCCTCGGGCAGCCTTTCACTTCTCCTATGCCCTCATTCTTGACTCTGCATGCAGACTGAGACTAATGGGCGGTGCTGGCGCCGCACGGGCTGGATGGAAGGAGAAATAAAGCAGCACCACTGCTTTCTGACGTTCTCCTGCTTTTGCCCTCAGGCACATTACTCTGCAGGCGCAGCCTGCAGTTCAGAAGAGAAGGCATTGCATGTCGCCAGCGCCCCCGCTGCTCTTTATTTTACTGACAGCCAGGCAAGCAGCTTCGAGCCAAAAGCAGCCCTGAGTGCAGACGGCCTACCGGGAAATGGGGAAAGGGTCCCTCTATCCCTCATTCCTCCTCATTTGTCCCTCATTTTGGTTTGATCTATATAGTTGTATATAAAATTCACTTTTTATCTCTCAAAAAGTGTTTCCTAGTGCTAAACCTTTCATCCAAGTTATAAATTGCTGTATTTGTAAATTTTAAAAGCCAATATAAAGGAATAGTAGTGGTAAAGAAAAGTCCCTTTTGGATTCAATTAACCTTTTTTTTGGTTAATTCTCCTTTAAGAGGGTGTGGCAGGGGACATGTCCTATGCCTACATACATTTGCTAGTGGGTGTCCCTCATTTCCATCTCAAAATGTTTGGCGGTATGCTATAGTGCTTTATGTTTAAATATCATTAGGCATATTCAGTAAGGCAATAGGCCTTATTAAAAAGGCCTTAGGCCCCTTTCACACAAGGCGGACTCCGCTTCCACGGAGTCCGCCTCTGTCCGCCGGCTCAGCAGGAGATCTCTCCGTTGATCTCCGCTGAGCCGGCGGATGACAAGTCCCTCTCTGCTCACTGAGCGGGGAGGGGCTTGCGAGCGCCGCTGGTCTCTATGGAGAGATCGGATGAAAACGGACAGCGTGTCCGTTTTCATCAGATCTCACCCGATCCGCCAGCGACGGATCTGGATGTAGAGCCATACGTCTGCTTTTGGCGGATTGGACCGGGTCGGATGTCAGCGGACATGTCTCCGCTGACATCCGACGCTCCATAGACTAACATGGAGTGCCCGTTCAGATCCGCCGTCAAAACTGACAGGCGGATCTGAACGGTCCGTCCATGTGAAAGGGGCCTTAGTAATAAAAAATTCTAGAAGTATAATAATAGAAAGAGCCTGTGGTAATCCCTTATTTTGATATGTGATGCTATTACATCATGGAGTGCTTAAATTATGAACATTAAAATAACTTATTTCTGCTACCTTCTTATTGCTATCCTGTGTATAAAGTCTGCATGGTCTCTTGGCTGGCTTCTGTGCATGTGTTTAGCCATTGGTGACACTACAGCTCGTATTTGTTCGATGTGACATAAGATCTGATTTTATGTAGATTGTTGTTGTTCCATGCCTCGTGCATTATATGACTGACTTGGTCTAAAAGGTTACTTTAACTGACCATTGCACTCTGTACACTAGGCTGTATATGATATGCTCCTGACCACTGCACTCTGTGGTTATATATGACATGTTCCTGATCACTGCATTCTATACGCTGGCATGTACTGTATATGACATGTGCCTGAACACTTCACTTTGTACACTGGGCTGTAATTGACATGCTCCAGACCACTGCATTCTGTACACTTGGTTGTATATGACATGTTCCTGTCCACTGCACTCTGTACACTGGGCTGTATAGGGCATGCGCCTGACTACCACACTCTGTATGCTGGGTTGTATATGACATGTTTCTGACCACTGCATTGTGTACACTGGGCTTTATATGACTTGCTCCTTTCCACTATTTTGTACACTGGGTTGTATATAACATGTTCCTGACAACTGCACTTTGTACGCTGGCCTGTATATAACATGCTCATTTCAACTGCAGTGTGTACACGGCCTGTATATCTCACGCTCCTGACCACTGTACTTTGCACACTGGGCTGTATATGACATACTCCTGACCACTGCACTCTGTACGCTGGGCTGCAGAGGCAGCTCTAGGCTTTGTGAGGCCTTAGGCAAATCTGAGACTTGAGGCCGCACTCACATCCATAATGGGAAAAATAATTCAAGTGATTAAAATTAACTGTATAAATTGCATATATTAAGAGTTTTAAATTATATGAACTATAAATTCAACGTTTATAGAATTTTCTCTAACCAATTCTTCTGTAATCAAATATATATATTACATATATATATATATTACATGCATATTTCTCCATTTACATGAAGGTCAGGTTAATATAACCCAGCCAGCACAGAGTTCCCCCATATATCAGAGTCTGCATGGTTTCCCCCTAACAATGCAAGGGAACTCTGATATAAAGGGGAATGCTTTGGATCATGATCTAAGGGGAACCTGCAGACTTTGGTATAAAGGGGAACTCTGATATAAGGGAGGGGGGAGCTCTGGTGACCAAAGATTACCTTTATATCAGAGTCCACTGCATTCCCCTTTACATCACAGAGTTCCAACTTGCATTTAAAATGGGAACTCCAACGTGGAGGGGTCTCTGGAGCACCTTCCGCAGAGTGAGAGAGTTGCAGACATGATACAGTAGATGGTCAGAGACTGCAGACATGATACAAGAGATGATCAGAGACTGCAGACATGATACAAGAGATGGGCAGAGACTGTGCTGACATACTACAGGATATGATCAGAAACTGTAGATATAGTATAAGAGATGATCAGAGACTGCAGACGTGATACAGGAGATGGTCAAAGAGTTCAGATGATACAAGAGATGGTCAGAGGCTGCAGACATGATACAAGAGATCAATTGCGGCTGGTGCTCACAATTTTTTTTTTGGGTGGGGGGATGGGGTGCAAACAAACTGAAAAATTCTAAATAAAAAAAACATCAATTGCAGCCACTGTGCCCATCAAATGCAGCCACATGTGCCCATCAAGTGCAGCCACTGTGCCCTCAATAGCAGCCACTGTGCCCTCAATAGCAGCCACTGTGCCCATCAAATGCAGCCACTGTGCCCTCAATAGCAGCCACTATGCCCATCAAATGCAGCCACTGTGCCATCAATTGCAGCCACTGTGCCCATCAAATACAGCCACTGTGCCATCAAGTGCAGCCACTGTGCCCATAAAATGCAGCCAGTGTGCCCATCAAATGCAGCCACTGTGCCTATCAAATTCAGCCACTGTGCCCATCAATTGCAGCCTCTGTACCCCATTTATCCACATCTCTTGTGAGGGGCCTAGAGCCACTCCCTTTGTGGCAGACAGCATCTGTTTGATTGGGGGGGGGTATGTGCTAGGGGGGCTTTGGAAGGGAAGAAGACATGTGCTGAGGGGTGGATTTCATATCCAAACCCCCTTGTAGCACAAGTCCTAAAGTGCCCCCTAGCACACAGTGGCGTCACTAGGTTGGGTGTCACTTAGCAGGCTAGTGCGTCAGTGTGGCTCTCCCCCCTTAACCTGCCACAATGGATGGAGCAGGGATAGGACTTAGGGGGGATAGAGCTGGAATGGGATCGGGGGAATGGATGGAGCCACAATGGGATCGGGGGATGGATAGAGCTGGGATGTGATCAGGGTGGTAGATGGAACTGGGATGGGATTGGGGGAATGGAGGTAGCCAGGATGGGATCGGGGGATGGAGGGAGCCGGGATGGAATCTGGGGATGGAGGGAGTCGGGATGGAATCGGGGGATGGAGGGAGCTGGGATTGAATCAGGGGGATGGAGGGAGCCAGGATGGGATTGGGGGGAATAGATGAAGCTGGGATGGGATCGGGGGGAATGGAGCTGGGATGGGATTGGGGTGGAGTGGATGGAGCCAGGATGGTATGGGGAATGGATGGAGCTGGGATTGGATCGGGGGGATGGATAGAGCCGGGATGGGATTGGGGTGGTGTGGATGGAGCCAGGATGGGATCGAGGGGAATGGATGGAGTCAGGATGGGATGGATGGATTTGGGGTGGGATGGGAGGTGGAAGCCTAAGGCGACCGCCTAATTTGCCTAATTAGAGAGCCGCCACTGCTGGGCTGTATATTACATAATCCTGACCACTGCCTTCTGTATACTGGGCTGTATATGACACACTTCTGACTACTGCAAACTTTATGTTATATTGTACAATTGCTGGTTGCTCAGTCACTGTCTATGTTAACCGCTTCCCGACCGCCACCTGTAGATATACGTCGGCAGAATGGCACGGCTAGGCAAAAGCACGTATACATACGTGCCCTTTAATTGCCTAGCCGTGGGGTCGCGCGCGTGCTGCCGGCGGCGCGCTCGCTACCCGGTCGGGAGCTCTTTGAACCACGGCCACGGGACCAGCGGGCCCGAACGCCGCTGGTGTCCCGCGATCGGGTCACAGAGCTGAAGAACGGGGAGAGGTCTGTGTAAACAAACCTCTCCCCGCGCTTCCTACACTGCCTGTCATTGATCGGCTGTTCCCTGTCATCGGAAAAGCCGATCAATGACTTCAGACGTACAGCCACGCCCCCCTACTGTAAAAAAAAAAACACAACACGTCACACTTAGCCCCTCCCCACCCCCTAGTGGTTAACTCCTTCACTGCCAGTGTCATTTACATAGGAATCAGTGCATTTAAATAGCACTGATTTCTATATAAATGACAATGGTCCCAAAAATGTGTCAAAAATGTCCAATGTGTCCGCCATAATGTCGCAGTCACAATAAAAATCGATGATCGCCGCCATTACTAGTAAAAAAAAAAAAATATTAATAAAAATGCTATAAAACTATCCCCTATTTTATAAACGCCTTTAACTTCTGCGCAAATAAATCAATAATCGCTAATTGTGAATTTTTTTTACCAAAAATATGTGGAAGAATACGTATCGGCCTAAACTGAGGAAAAAAAATGTTTTTTTTTTTAATATATTTTTTGGGGATATTTATTATAGCAAAAAGTAAAAAATATTGATTTTTATTCAAAATTGTCGCTCTATTTTTGTTTATAGCGCAAAAAATAAAAACCGCAGGGGCAATCAAATACCACCAAAAGAAAGCTCTATTTGTGGGAAAAAAAGGACGCCAATTTTGTTTGGGAGCCACGTCGCATGACCGGCAATTGTCAGTTAAAGGGACGCAGTGCCGAATCGCAAAAAGGGGCCTGGTCCTTTGGCTGCAAATTGGTCCGGGGCTGAAGTGGTTAATGAAGTTCTTCCTGAAGGTGGGCTGTGCGCCAAAAAAAATATGTAATGGATGAGTTTTATTTTTTACAACTGATTGTGTTGAGATTTGTATGTGTCTGTTAGACTCTTGCTTGTGGCACAGTAATTAACCCCTTCACTCTTAAGGGTAAAACAATCTAAATGCATTTTTTATAGTATAGTCAGCTGACTGCATTACAGTACTATAATACAAAGGGTGCAATTGAACTTTAAAGAAATATATATTTTTTTAACATCTCATAGTTAAAGTGCTTCCCTTTTTTCTGAACATGGCCAACTTTTACCCCACTGAATTAGGGTATTTTGCTGAACATCTGCCATTTCTCAACATGTATGGGTACCTCAAGTGGCTGTGCAGTTGAATAAGATTTCTTGCCTGATACAGAAGAAATGTCAAGATAAGGATTAGCTGTTCTTTAGATTACACCTGTAGTGCTAAGAGCCAAATCCTGGTTCAGTGACCCAAGACACTATCCCAATAAACACACAGAAGTTCCCCTTGAATTTGCCAGCTTATGGAATACTACGCATTTGAGATAGCTCAGTGAATAAGGGCAGGTTACATGGGGGCAGGCCAGAACTTGTACACATCAGGGCACTAGCACGTTGTGTGTGCACAAGGATGAGAGTAACACCTTTTGAAAAGAAGTCTGCAGGTGTGCTGAGATTAGTTTTGTTTTCCAAGTACCTGTAAAAGTACAAATAGGTTTCACTGACATGTAACATTTTATATTTATCTTGTATTTAAATAAAAGGCAATCCCTAAAATAAAATACAGTTCTTCTGTTCTAAACATACAGTATGTAAGTCTGCTTTCTGCATTTATAACACAGGCTTTATATGCTTTGTCGCATCAAAATTTTTATTTAAACAGAATATACTCGTACAATAGACTTCACACAGCATCTTTCTAGAAATTTAAATACATTTTGCAATCCTAAATCAGAGGGTTTGTGAAAGAGTATAATTTGTATATTGGCCTTATTGGTACATAATCAACTGTTTTAAAGTCATATGGTATTTGTCTTGTTGCTAAGCCTAAGGCAGTGATGGTGAACCTTGGCACCCAGATGTTGTGGAACTACATTTCCCATGATGCTCAACTACACTGCAGAGTGCATGAGCAACATGGGAAATTAAGTTCCAAAACATCTTGGGTGCCAAGGTTCGCCATCACTGGCCTAGGGGTATGTTTATAAAGCGGTGAATGTGACATTCACCAAACATTCACTGCAGGTGTATTTTCCCGATGCATGTGTTTTAACCGGTTCCCGACTGTCTCACGTCTTTTTATGGGGGCAGAATGGCACCCCTGCGTGAAACCCCCTCACGGGGTTCCATTTAAGAGCCACCAGGGGGTGCGCCACCAGAGGCATGCATGTGCGCCCGCTGCACAGTGGGGGACCCGATGCGTGTGGCCGAAGGTCGCGATAGCCTCCGGCCATGCGCAATCGCGTGCATCAGAGCCAGAAAAAAACGCAGATCTCCCCCAGTAAATAAAAAATAAAAAATAAATTCCATAAAAATGCCATGAATCTTTTCCATAGTTTGTAGATGCTATAACTTTTGCGCAAACCAATTAAAATACGCTTATTGCATTTTTTTCCCCAAAAATATGTAGAAGAATACATATCAGCCTAAACTGATGAAGAAATTCGTTTTTTTTTTTTTAAATTTGGGGATATTTATTATAGCAAAAAGTAAAAAATATTGTTTTTTTTTTTTCAAAATTTTCACTCTTTTTTTGTTTATAGCGCAAAAAATATAAACTGCAGAGGTGATCAAATACCACCAAAAGAAAGCTCTGATTTACCTGCAGTAAACATCTAGAAAATGCCTCATTCACTGTCTTATAAAGATTTGCTATGCTAAGGCAATAGGTGCAGATAAGAGTAGAACAAGCTTTTTTCCAGGTGTTGTGCTCTATTATGTGTCTTTACTAAATACAATTATCTGTATACATCCCATAAAAGTAGTCCATAATAAGCTACAGAAAGTACATTCGATCATGTGCGCTTGATCAGCTGAATAAAGAGAACGTGGGTAATTAGAACTTTCTTTCACATCGAGTTCATATGGTGGGGTATAGGGATGAGCCGAACACCCCTCTGTTCGGTTCGCACCAGAACCTGCGAACAGACCTAAAGTTAGAACCCTATTAAAGTCTATGGGACTCGAACGTTCAAAATCAAAAGTGCTAATTTTAAAGGCTTATATGCAAGTTATTGTCATAAAAAGTGTTTGGGGACCTGGGTCCCGCCCCAGGGGACATGTATCAATGCAAAAAAATTTTTTTAAAAACTGCAGTTTTTTCAGGAGCAGTGATTTTAATAATGCTTGTAAAACAATAAAAGTGTAATATTTCTTTACATTTCATACCTGGGGGGTGTGTATAGTATGCCTGTAAAGGGGCGCATGTTTTCCGTGCTTAGAACTGTCCCTGCACAAAGTGTCATTTCTGCAGGAAAAAAAGTATTTTAAAAGCACTCGCGGCTATAATGAATTGTCGGCTCCCGTAATACAGAGAACAGTCATTAAAAGTCATTGATAAAAAAAAAAAAATATGCGTGGGATTCCCCCTAAATTCAATTACCAGGCCCTTCAGGTCTGGTATGGATATTAAGGGGAACCCCGGGTCAAATAAAAAAAATAACTTGGGGTTCCCCCCAAATATGGATTTTAAGGGGAACTCCACACCAAATTTAAAAAAAAATTCGTGGAGTTCCCCCCAAAAATCCTTACCAGACCCTTTATCCGAGCATGCAACCTGGCAGGCCGCAGGAAAAAAGGGGGGGATGAGAGAGCAGCCCCCCTCCTGAACCGTACCAGGCCACATGCCCTCAACATTGGGAGGATGCTTTGGGGGTCTGTGACCCCTCAAAGCACCATGTCCCCATGTTAATAGGGACAAGGGTCTCATCCCCCACAACCCTGGCCGGTGGTTGTGGGGGTCTGCGGGCGGGGGGCTTATAAGAATCTGGAAGCCCTGGAAAACTTTAGATTTCTCCTATAGACTTTTACAGGGTGTTCGCGGCTTTTCGAATTTTCTGCGAACACCCCAAATTGTTCACTGTTCGGTGAACAGGCAATGTTCAAGTCGAACATGACTTTGACTCGAACTCAAAGCTCATCCCTAGTGGGGTACATTTGTGGCACAAGGACAGTTGAAGTGTTCTTAGATAAGCTGACTGGGGATGGCTGCTAGCTCGTGACAGGCTAGAAGTAACTCTGTGGAAGACAAAGACAGAAGGAGAGCAGCGCTATCTAAGTGCAGCATTATTAAGACATTTTATTCTATAAAAGAGAATTGGTAACTCGCAAGATGTATGAGATGTCAGTGCATGTGGGATTAATAATTTGGTTCATCCGCTCGTAGGAAAGACAATTTTCTCACTGGTAAAGAGGCAGCTGATGGGTCCAGGGATGCCGGTGGTTCCCAGCACTTCCAGAGACTCAGGACGGCTCACAGACAGCGATGTACATCACTTCCAGTTTGAGAAAGCGTAGAGGAGAGCACGTTCGGAGCATGCATGCTCCTTCATCAGGCACCTGGACCCATCAGCTGCCTGTTCACCAGTAAGTAAATCTTATTTCCCACGAGCGGATATACCACATTATTAATCCCACATGCGCTGACATCTCATACATTTTGTGAGTTACTGATTGTCTTTTATGGAATAAAATGTCTTAATAATGCTGCACTTAGATGACAGTGCTCTCCTTATGTCATAATAAGCTACAATTTACAGCTTAAAAAACATTTACAAATCTAAATAGTTTGACTCCTATTGTAAAGTGAAACCATTTGTTAATATAATACTGTAAGAATTTTTTTTTTTTTATAAAACTGCTATATCATACAAATGGATTTGTGATTGTTCTTCTTGACAGTTAAGTATAGTACGTGCCAAAAAATATCTTCTCTATTGGGAGAGAACAATCACCTGCTGGATATAATTTTCCAACCCACCCAATAAAATATTGAAATGTGGGGAAGATTTTTTTACTTGGTACACTTTGACATTATTGTTTGACTCTGCTGTATTCATTTATCCTGGGCCGATTTTTCTGTATGTTGAAGTATGGCGAACACTAAAAGGTTTAAATGAAGGTATCATTACAGGGCATCATTTTTCTACAGCTCTCCCTTTGGTAAGCCCTGCAGACCAGGCAGTTTTTAACCTCAACAGAATCCAGACATTCAGACTTCCCTGAAAATACTACATTCAAAAAACTATGCAAAGACTGTTCTCTGCCTCAACATGGCCTCTCTATTGCTTACACTATACTCACTAAACCTATGAAATGTTATCTCCCCATTCCTGGCAAAATTGGTGAGGGATCTCAACAATTCAAAAGAGCAACGGGAACATATACTTGACTTTTCCCACAATTCTTCAATCTCCAGCAGATTCCAGCACTTCTAGTACAAGCTACTTACCAGATGTTACAGGGTCTTCGCAAGACTGCATTAGATGTTTCCTGACATTATACCCAACTGCTGGAGATGTGGGAAATCAGAGGGTACACTTCTGCACAAGTTCAGGTTCTGTATGCAGCTCTAGCCCTTCTGGCATGATGTATGTGAATTGATTCTGGAACTTACTAGATTATGTACAGGAGACAATCATGTGGCCTACCTTTTTCACATAAGTCCTCTTTCCAAAAATAATTATTAACACTCCTTAGTAAATCACTTGTCAATGCTGCCAGAGCCTGTATACCGGCCAAATAGAAAAGTACCTCCCCCTTACAGGGAGTGCAACCGATCACGAAAGTAAACAGTTTAATGAGCATGCTCCTGCTCTCCCTAGGAAATAAAGGTAAACAATTCCGTAAGACATGCTTCTCTTGGGTCCAATTTTAATTCTAGACTGAAGGCCTTCTCTCAGGAGTGAATAATAGCCTAGAATATTAAGCCTCTTTCCCCTGTCTCACAACCACCCCAACCTCCCCCAACCTCCCCCCACCCCCTACACACATACACTTTTTTTTGTTCCTCTAAATTCACCAGATCCCCCTTTCCCTGTATCCTTACCTATGCTTTAGGTTAAAAAACAAAAAGAAGAGCACCAGTGGGATCCATTAGTATCCCGACTAATGCTAAACGAAATACAATATCAGTTTACAAAGATTACGCAGTTCTCTATCAATCAATATATATGCAATGATGTATACTACAACACTGTAGGTATGTTTCCTCATACTTTGGCTCTTTCTGCATTAAAAATGTTGCTGTAGACTGTATATATGTATACCTGGTTGTTTATGTTAAATACAGAATATAATTACAGGCATCAGGTTATACTGAAAGGAGTCAATTCAAATTTTAGATGAATACAAGGTGAATTTGGGGCTTGGAGTATATCTCATATTTTATCTAAAGCTCATGCTGAGATGTCCTGTGCAACAGACATGGCTTTCATAATTTGTTGGGGGAGGGGCAATGTAATGTATTAAATAGTAAGAAGCAGAAAGGGAACTTCATAGGATGGTTAGTACATGGAAAAATAGAATCAATGCACCTGTTGCAGAGTAGCGCTCAAGCCATTTAGGGATCTTTCACACTGATGCGCTTTTGCAGAGAAAGCGTGCAGTTGGGACCAATACCCCAACTTGAGCAGTCCATTTGGAAGGATAAGAAGAACATTTCTAACTAAGGGTGACCAGACGATCCATTGGGATTTGATCATAAGGCTTAATTAAGTTGAAATTAAGGTGAGAGTTCTGAGAGCACAGAGGTGACCAGTAGAGGTGGAATGCACAATATATCTTTATATCATCCACAATGGATCACAGTTTATCGCAGAAGTGGATTTATTATAATCACATTTGGACATTTTGTCAACAAATATTATATACACTATATTGATGTGTTTTGGTTAACTAGAAATGTATTTTATTTTATGTATGTTTTATTGGTTTATTAATTTATTGAGAGATGTATTTTGAATATGCAAATTGTATGATATATATATCATAGGCTGCACAACTCAACTCACAATTCATTCACTTTTACACTGTGGGGACACATTAGGTGTTGCAGCAACCGTCCATTAACACTTGTAACTCCAGTTTAGGCTTTTTATGTTATTCCCAACTTACTTTATTAGTAGGTAGAGCAGGGGTTTCTTTTTTTATTATTTTTTGCTTTTGATTCGTTTCATTCCTTACCAGTGGCATCACTAGGGGGTGGCTATTGGAACTATAGCCCCTAATCTGGGGCCCATAGCCCCAAATCTCTTGCCGCAGGGTCCCTGCCTAACCAGCCGGCCGTGGCTGCGGGCCGTGGCTGCGGGCCGTGGCTGCGGTGGGCTGGCCGACTGCATGAGAGAGGCGGATGAGAGGAGAGATGCGGGCGGTGTGTCCTGGCCGCCGAGCAGTATGGCCCAGTGATCCACTGCTGCTCCACTTCTCAGGGTGAAAAAACATCTCTCTGCATCCCAGCCCACCTATTCTGTCTCCCCCAGAGAAGATCCTTGCACACCAGCGGACCATGACCCAGCAGGGATTGCAGACATCGGGTCCCTGCTGCCTCACAGATTTCTTAATGACACAGCAGTCCAAGATGGCGCCACAGAGAACCCTGCCTCACCACAACCACTGCCCAGAGATTCTGTCACCCAGTCTCTGACATGGACGAGTCTACAGCTGAAGCCTCCCTCTACTCCTCATCTGACAGAGGTAAGAGAGCTGCAGTCTCCCTGGTCTCATCACCCACTAAGCTGTGCTCAGCCAAAAAGCAGCACTGGGCTTCACTGCCAGCACACGCTGATCATGAGGAGAACAACACTGACTCCCTCTCTGCCTTCCCTGCAGCAGATGTCCCAGCCACAGAGGCTACTCTAAAAGAGATGAGAGAAGAGAGCAGGCGGACAAGCAGAGATGACATCATCTCTCACTGCCCGCCCCGCATCACTGCTCTCCTGCCCTCACTAAATGGACCAGTGCTACCAGCCTGCCACCAATGCAGCGACAATGCACATTTGGCGGCACTGGTTGGCATGACAAGTAACAATCCACATCAGTTGGCAAGTGACAATCCACATCAGGTGGCAGGTGATGTGGCAAGTGACAATCTGCAAATGGTGGCAGGTGACTTGGCAAGTGACAATCCACATTAGGTGGCAAGTGACAATCCACAAGCTGCATCTGGTGACAGGCGATGGTGGCAAGTAACAAGCTGCATCTGGTGACAGGCGGTGGTGGCAAGTAACAAGCTGCATCTGGTGACAGGCGACGGTGGCAAGTGACACACTGCATCTGGTGAAGGGAGATGTGGTAAGTGACACGCCCAGGGCTCCCACTGATTCTGCATTATGGTGATTTGAACCACTTCATTATATATTAGAATGTAACAATAGAAACAATGCGCTTTAATCACCCTGACACCATATCAACCATGGTGACATGATGATTGAAGTGCCAACACCAGCCATTACCCGCAAAAAATTGCTTACCACCAGCATGTCCCATCCCCCCCAGTTGGGGACCGCTACTATGGGCTCTAGCCCCAGATCTTTTGTAGACCTAGCAAGGCCCCTGTCCCTTACATACATAACATATGGAAAGTGCCTTTTGGTGCGCTTTTAAAAGATGCAACATGCAGGACAACAAAGATGCAACATGCAGGAATTTTTAAAGTGCAGCACACCTGTAGTGTGAAAAGTTTTTTAATAGGGAATAGTTTTCATGCAATTTTGTCACCCTGGAAACACATGGCCAAAGTGTACCAGTGTAGAAAGGGGCCCAAGAGTTTGCCTAAGGAGCAATAATGATGCATTTGCACCTATCAGAAGTGGAAAATGTTGGAAAAACTCTTTGTAAGTGCATTAAAGTGAACAGAAATGTATTAAGACTCTGTGATTACAGGATGTCAGAACATATCAGTAGAAGTACATGTCTTTTCCTGACCCATCAACAAGCTGCACACCTATTACATGTTAAAAGGTTGCAGGGAGTTGGAACTATATCAAACTCATTTCCAGCTGAATCTAACGAACTTAATTTAACCTGTATTGCTGCAAATAGCTCAGATCACAGGTTTTGAAATCTCTTTCTCCTTTCAGCTATTCATGAGATGGAACAAGACACTTGTCGTGTTCCAATGTCTGTCTGGATCTGACAGTTAAAGGAACAAAAAGCATATTAAATCAGATATTTAATTCTACCAATCTGAATCCAATTATCTTTACTTTGTGATGGCCTGTTGAGTAAATAATGAAAGTACACACTCTTTGTGAAATACTGTTTATTTAACATATTATTATACTTAGTAAGATCTCTGTGGGATATGCTGAGATTGCAACACTTCTAGCACACCCTATTAAATGGGATCCCATTCCTTTATATTGTGCCAATAACATATACATCTCTGAACAATCTAAACAATTACATATCCACTTTGAACATACTCACATTGGTCTGTATAGTTGTTTTTTGTGAGATTTCCGAATTCTAAACATAGATATTAATTACAGTATTTTCCAGAACTTCAGCTATCCAATCAACAAATTGGCCACATATTTTTTCAGGTCTTCCTGGTTACAGGATTGCAGATGCATGTTTAACAGATAATAATGTAGCGGTCACACTTTAACAAGTATGTGCTATAAGTGTAAATTTAGTTTTTTTTCCCTCAGAACAGTAATGGGGTTCTGAGGGTTAATTGTACAGGTTTACTTTGGCATCAGTTTGGCTGGGCTGTACTAGGGTTCTGCCTGGTCATAGGTGCAGTGAGGTACCCATGACAGGCTGAGAACCAGGTCTGGTTGGACGTCTTGGGGACCAATCTTTCCCGGAGCCAATCAGTGAGTCTGTTCCCGAGTCTCGGAGCCGGTTAGCCCGAGGCCCAGTAACTGAAGGAGGATTCAAGGCTTCCCGGTGTGCTCTCAGTATTGGAGGGACACGGCAACTCGTAGAAGTGACCAGGGGAGGACTCTTCGGAGGAGGGCCAACAAGCTGGCATCTCAGTAAGAGCCTGGAAGCTGAGTTGTATGGACACTAAAGAATCCACACTTCCACAGTACTGCCAAGGAGACAGAGAAAGTTCCAGGTACTGTGAAAAAGGTTCCTTTTCACCTTCAGTTGCAAGTTTATTCTGCGTCAGAGACTTTTGCAAGTTTCCGGATTACATTGTTGGCTGCTAGATCTCTGGCTAGAGGTCTATCCGGCATTGAATCGCCCAGCTGCGAGTGGCTACTCTCTGGGTTCATTAGAGACATTCAGTGGATGTCAGCAGTTCAAGATGCCTGAGTTTCTTCACCCTTGCCCTCTATTCCTATCTGAGACTGTGTTACAGTATGTTGGATGTTACCACTGTAGAATAAAAACCTTAAAAAGGACTTTTATGAGTCAGCATCCAAAGTTGTTGAGTACTAACCCTGGCAACCCCCGGACATTCACTGACAAGCCGCGAGGAGGTAACTGGTAAGCCCAAAAGTCAAATGTGCTGTATTCCTCAGTTTCCTAAACATGTTGCAAAATGATAGTTTTCTACAGTAGACTTGGGAATTCTGGTGCTTAAAACGGTTGGTGTGTGCTCACGTTTGATGCTTAGACTAAATCATGTCTGTTTTCATAACTATTTTATAGCCTGACTACAGTATTCTCATTCTCACAGCTGAACTAAAAAAAAAAAAAAAAGGTTTCTTAGTGGAAAGCTTCAAGGCAGACTGCAAGCATTTCTGAACATTTGTTAATGAGATCTGCCAGCACATTACAGACAGGGTTAATTATGGCAAACACAGCTCCCCAGCCCTCTGCTAAACAAAAATAAATAAGTTATACTATGTGTTGGAATCAAACATGAATGTTATTTTTCTAAAGTTCTACACCTCTGAGAAATGTGGCCCCAAACAAGATCTGCATAGCAAAAGGAGTTATCTTCAGCCCACCTGGTGTGCATGAAGCTTCAAATAGATTGAGGACGGAGATAGCCTGGGGCACAGACTGCAGCAGGACAGTCATGGATTGTCATGGGAGCAATGATTGGGGCAGCTAGGATTGGCAAGGGGGGGAGCTTGAATGAGTGAGCTTGGTAAAAGGAATTCGCAGAGAGCTCTTCTGTCTGTTTTGCTGGGAATGGGGTCATGAGAGGATGTCTCTAGTCACCTCATGGTCTGGCGGCCATCTTTCGAGACTACAAGGAGGGCCCTGTGATAAGTATCTTTGATATTCTTATATTATATGATTTGATTGTAAGCTTTGTGATATTGTAATGTCTTTTAATACTTTATGTTAGCGTTCCTGATTATTGGGAAATAAATAATATTTGATTATTCCTAGCCGTGTGTTTGGCTTCATAGCTAACCTCGTATTATTGTGATATTAACAGTAGCATGCGCTCATAGGTTTAACAGACTAATAACATTATAGGGACTAGACAAATTAATACATAGATATAAGTATTTTAGCGAGTACTTCATTTGGCACCCCACAAGGCGTGTAGAATGTATTTTTACACAGAATCCACAAACTAATGTATTTTTGTTTTGAGTCCTGGTAATCAAAGACACCCAGAACTGAAAATCGTCTCTCGTGTGGACAAGATTGGCGCTGGCTCGCGAATTCTGAAACCACGCTTGGATGATCATAAAAATTTTGTGAAATATTTCATCGGATAGCGGACGCGCGACAAATCTGGTGAGACCTTTTTTTTTTTTTTTTTTTTTTTTTTTTTATTATCCGAGATATGTATATATATGTTAAAATGTTGTATTGCTAATGCAAAGTGTTAGAATACTTGTAGCTGGTCAAGAGGGCTGGTGAGTAAAGGGCTGATCACCCTTGGTTAGGAATTGACAGGAATTACCATACATCTTTGAGGAAAAAAAAAAAAGTGATAGAGATATTGTTAGTTTATTTTTGGAAGTTTTATTTTTGGAAGTTTTATTTTTTTTTTTTTTTTTTTTTTTTGTCTTTTTTTTTTTGTCATTTTTATTATTTCTACTCACGTGAGAGTGACATAACTCTCTGATCCAATAGAAGTTCAATGTGGCCTGCAAACTAACAGGAAGGCATTGATTAAGAGTCTGCCTTGTGTCTTAGGATGTGCCTTGTGTAGGCTGTAGAACTACAGGTAGCAAGGGGTCGTTTTTTGTTTGTTGTAGGCTGTTGTGGGACTACAAGTTAGCTTGCAAGCGAAACCTTTGAATAGCCTATCTTTTTATCTGTATTTCAGTGTAACCAAAACAGGTTTTACAGCTCCAGTATAGAGGGCTTGCTTAGCATATCAATGGAGATCCTTGAAGAGTTTCTTAAGAAACATGCGTCTATTCAATTAGACAGTATATCTCAGGGTCCTTTAACATACCAGTTCATCAACCTATTGGAACAATGCAATAATCATAATGATGCCATAGCATTTAAAAAGAATTCAAAAAAAGGCAGGAAACAGAGATTAGCAAATTTGATGTGCATGTTTTTAAAAATTAGAGACATTTCTGAACGGAAGGAATCAGAATGGATAGATGAAAGGAAGCAATTCATGCAGCAGCTACAAAATATAACAAAAGATATATTAATTAGGGTTGAAAATGCAGATGCACAAGCGCGTAGTCAGATTGAACAATTAGTGACGGAAAAATGCGAATTAGAACAGAGATTGGAGGAATTAGGAAAAACGTGTGAGTTAAGAGAAGGTTGCATCGTCTTTTTGAATAGGAGGGAGGCTGAGAACTTGCAGGTTATCGCAATGCTTAAGGAGGAGTTACAGGGTGCACAGGCAGCCATAATGGATTTATCCTCCAAACCTACAATAGCCGAAGATGCAATGGTGGAGGTACCCTCCGCACATGCTCAGTGTACAGAAGTAGAAGTGGAACATAAAGAGGACCCATATACTATTGTTGCTGCAAATCATATTACTATGATGGGAATTGATGCTGGAGACGTAAATACAAACGTGGTATCTGCGCTTGAAATAGACTCAGGAATTGAAATAGAAACTTCTGATGACTCCTCAGACGATGAAAGTGTAAAGTCTGTTAATTCCAATCACAGTAATATTATCCAGCAATGTGAATTTCCAGCACAAGATGTTAAAAAAAGGGCCTATGCAGAGAAACCAGAGCTAAAATGTTGTTTGTGTAAAAGGGGAGGTCACATCGCAAAGTATTGTTGGGCGAGTAACGATATCAAAAAAAGATCATACCTGAAAACTACCCCAAGGCATTATGAATGTTATTCGGCCAGGTGGGGTAGCAATCCAAAGCATGGAGCCCATAGTAAGCAAACCCAATTCCCCGTTAAGACCCAATTACGGAGTCTACAAACTGAAAAGCAATATGTAGGACAGTTGCATAAAATCAAAATGGAAGTAGCCGAATGGTTATTCAAACATAGCACTGGGGGAAGCAATGCTGGCAGCACTTAGTCAGCTGCAAGTATGTTAAAAATACTCTGATCAAAGCTTCCTTCCTATGAATAAGGTTTTAAGTATTTTTGTAATTTTTTTTTATATAAGGTTTAATGTTTTATTAATTTTTATTAGGTTTTTTTTTTTTTTTATTATTTTTTTTTTTTTATTTTAATTTTTAATGTTTTCATTTTTTTTTTTATTATGAATTTTTTTTTTTCCATTTTTTTGAATTTTTTTTTTTTTATTTTTTTTTTTTTTTTTTTTTTTTTCACTTTTCAATTTTTTTATTTTTTTATTTTATTAATTTTTGTTTTAGTTTTAATGTTTGTAATTTTTTTTTTTTTTAGTTTAGTTGTTTATACTACAACTCGGTGTTCCCCTAGCAGTACAATTAATGAGAAGAGACTTGGGGCACTTAAAGTCAATTGTCATGATAATCGTGTTTAATCATTGTCTTTGTGTTCCTTTTCCAGAGACCAGGGAGAGAACAGGTTTGGGATACTAAACATTTGTGTTTTGTTTGCAGGTCCGTCAAAGTGAGACCAACACGGGGGTTAGGTTATTGTAAATGCATAATCGATTATCACATGGTACCATGAGCTCATTAATTAGTAATTGTTTGCAAACAATGAAAATATTTAAACAATAATCTGACAAAACTAAAGAGTTACAAATGAGGTAGCAAATGTTGTGATGAAGTTACAAATGTTTTGTTTGTGTTGTTTTTCCCATTAACTTATTGTCTTTCAGATAAAAAAAAAGAAACATGTACTCTTCTCAGGAGAAAATCCATGGATGTCTTTAATTAAAAGTTGAGTGTTTGTCATTGTTGTATGGTGGTTGTCTTGTCATGTTGTTCTTGGGTGATAATGGCCAGACTTTTAATGTTTATTCTTTTTTAAATTTTTGTTTTTTGTTTTTTAAAAAAAAAAAAAAACATATTTTTTTTTGTTTTTGGGTATTGGCTTAGTCAGCTATTTTATTGTTGTTTTGTTCAGGTGTAAAAAGCTCCAAAAGGTTTAGGCTTTATACACCTGAAAGGGGAATTAGTGCATAGATCGTAAGATAAAGTTAGTGCATAGATCGTAAGATAAAGATAAATGCATTGGTTGTTTTTCTTTTTGCGTTTTTAAATTGAGAATTTTTGAGAAACAACAGTGACGTTCGTTTTTTTAAATTTTTGACCATACCATGGGGATTCATTTTAGAGTGGGTTCTGCCTAAAGAGGTCATGGTTGTTTTGATAGTTTGGTCAAATTGCAGAAGCCAGGAATACTAAGTTCCTGGGTTCCAAGGAAGGAAATAGGAGTAAATATAATAAGCAAGCAGATATTATGGATAAGAATTTGATTCTGCTCTTGTTTTTCAATTCCAGAATCCTGGTGGAGCGAGATTGGAAAGGTTCTGGAAAATGGATGACAGATGATCATCTGGTTGGCAGTTTGTCTGTGCCATACCACGCCCCAAATTTATTCCACTAAATATCAGGAGAGACGGGACAAACGAAAAGATTCACTTTAACACTTTTTCTTTTCCTATGGACGATCTGGTGCTGAATCTGAAAGACTGTGCCTATCAATAAGACTTGAAACATTTTTTTTGCTGGACTCTCTCCTGATGAATGCAAACGTGTTATTAATATACGTACAATGGGTTGGAGGTTGGGGGAAGGAGCATAACACATCCAATCCATCAGAACATGAAAATGTAAAATATATATGTTTTTGTTGGAGGGAGGAGTTGAAATAAGAAAAGTTGTGTAATGTATGACATGTATTGACGTAATGGAATTTATATGGTGCAGGTACCCAGGAGGGGGGCACTTATGCATAATAAGGTGTCTGTTGGCCGGACTAGAGGGTGTCAGGTGACACATCAATGGGGTGAACATTTCCTTGTATGGGGGAGATGCGCCTGGTTGAGGTCTCACCTGAGAAGTTGAAACCCTGCACAGGGAATGCCAGTGTATACACACAGGAGCATGCTCCGATAGATAAAGGGAACAAACGCTGACTACCAGAGTACAGTATGCCTTCACCACATGGCACTGCAACATCTCACAGTGGTTGATAAAACCTATTACCCTATATTTGCTGAGTATACGCTGAATCAAGTGCTGTCATCGTACCAGTGACTTACTCCCAGAGATGTGCGGACACAGAATAAGGTGCATGCAGGATGCTTATCTCTGAGGAGTAACCACAAGAGGAGGCATGTATTCAGCACTATATTGGGGGAATAGGAGCTGGGATGGGTGTTGGTAATGGAGTAGACATCGGTATCCTGAGGAACAAACTCTCAGCCATAGCTTGAGCGGGACTTTGTCACTCAGAGAGATTGGTGGCATCCTTAATAACATTCACAAAATACCCAGGGTAAATTAGCTCCAGATTTGGTGAACCATATTGAGAGGTTGGTGGAGGGTGTGAGGGTACAGGATAGAAATCGGTTATGGGCTCTAGCGTACACGCAGTGACGGGCGGAAGTGTCAACCAGCATCAAGCTGATTGGGCAATCTCTGTTTAAAGGGCAGTGGCCTGATGAGTTAACATCACCGCTCAGTAAGACTCTGCCACAACACGTCGCTTACACTAATCCAAAATGGTGGTCGAATGCCTGGATGGGCTGTACCAGTTTGGATGGTGAAAGGTGTTAGGCTGTATGATCCCATATACAGAAGTGCGGACTTGGTCTGTATATTTGGTGGCATCAATGGGCTTACTGATTGGGGATTCTATCTTGTCGCATTTGAGGCTAAATCACCCACATGTGATCAGAGGAGATGGAAGCAGGTTGATACTTCCCTCGGTCGGAAGCCTGACCATGATGTCCTTTGTATGCCAGGTCAATACATCATGGTGGTGAACGTAAAAATGTTGGGAAGTTATTTCAGGGATCATTGCTGGGGAGGAAACACCTGGGTGTCATTTGGGGCATAGACGAGTTTATTTCTTTGTCCTAAAGAATACCGATGTAACGCTAGTCATAAAACTGGAAGGTTCCTTGAACCTAACCATAGGTAGAGGTGCATGGTATACCCTGGGAATGGTCACTGAAATCCAGGCACAGGGATGGAAGTGTGTTTTTTTTTGTGTCATTTTTGCAGATTTATATGTGTGATTAGACTCGATATTTATATAGAAGGATCTCCCATTTGTCTATGCAAGTTGAGGGACGAATTGACGGTAGGGTCTCTGTGTTCAAATTAGAGACCTTGCTGCCAAGTCAGAGCCCTGCAATACCGCTGTGAGCAAGCCTGCCTAATCCCGACCCATATGTACAGTAAAGGGTTATAGGGTTGGGAGCGGGGTGCGTAAATGGACGGGACACATATATATGTATATAGTATGGTAATAAGTCGATTTATATTATGGTATAGTGTGACCTATGAGTATTGTAGGTTATTAATGTGGGTGAATAAGGCCCTCCTCGAGACTTATCTAAATAATAGATCAGTATTTGAGAGCTGTTTGATATGTTGCTCTGAATGTGTACTGGTGAATGGTGAATGAATGGACACCCCTTGCCTGTACTGCATCCGTCCTGAAGACACCGGAAAGGAGAAGATACCAAAGATACATACTGGTGACATGGAAGCTGTCGCTGAAGAAGGATGTGTTACTCAGTGGCAAAGCGGCACGTGTTGGGAAGCATAACATGGTAAGACCACAATGGACTGTTCCATAGGAGCTGTTTCTGCACACGTTGTAAAAATACAACACGTTAAGACGTTTAAAGGACTGTTCTATGGATACTGGTTTGGAAACGCATGTCAGGGATACGTTGTAAAAATACAACACGTTAAGACGTTTAAAGGACTGTTCTATGGATACTGGTTTGGAAACGCATGTCAGGGACAAAACAGTTATGGACTTTTCAATAGGAGCCGTGTCTGAAGAAGGGTTTTTATGCGATTTTCAGTCGCAAAGCGGCATATGTTGGAATCAAACATGAATGTTATTTTTCTAAAGTTCTACACCTCTGAGAAATGTGGCCCCAAACAAGATCTGCATAGCAAAAGGAGTTATCTTCAGCCCACCTGGTGTGCATGAAGCTTCAAATAGATTGAGGACGGAGATAGCCTGGGGCACAGACTGCAGCAGGACAGTCATGGATTGTCATGGGAGCAATGATTGGGGCAGCTAGGATTGGCAAGGGGGGGGGAGCTTGAATGAGTGAGCTTGGTAAAAGGAATTCGCAGAGAGCTCTTCTGTCTGTTTTGCTGGGAATGGGGTCATGAGAGGATGTCTCTAGTCACCTCATGGTCTGGCGGCCATCTTTCGAGACTACAAGGAGGGCCCTGTGATAAGTATCTTTGATATTCTTATATTATATGATTTGATTGTAAGCTTTGTGATATTGTAATGTCTTTTAATACTTTATGTTAGCGTTCCTGATTTATTGGGAAATAAATAATATTTGATTATTCCTAGCCGTGTGTTTGGCTTCATAGCTAACCTCGTATTATTGTGATATTAACAGTAGCATGCGCTCATAGGTTTAACAGACTAATAACATTATAGGGACTAGACAAATTAATACATAGATATAAGTATTTTAGCGCGTACTTCACCCCTCCCCTCAGACGACCACCGTCCATCCAGAGCACACTGTGCAACAGTGCAACTCTGCAGGCCTCCTCTGAGGCTCTGACCACTGGCGGTGGCATCAAGACCCCTTTTGCACTGTCAATTACTGGCCATCCCTCAGACCACCGTCCAGGCTCCAGCACTGTGTGTGCTGCATTTATTTCCAAATTTTACAGGCCTACTCTACTTAGACCACGTCCTCCAGAGAGCACTGTGCACTGCAGCATACAGGCTTGCAGTTCCTCCCTACCGTCCATTCACGACTCAAACTATACCGGAAATGTCGGCTTCTGTGACTATCACTGGTAGAAAGAGAAGAGAAGATCTATGGATGTATTTTACATTTGATGTTAAGGACAACAAGACTCTTTGCAAACCATGTGGAGCGACACTCGCTGGTAAAAATACAACAAACTTGAAGCATCATTTGCGTACAACTCATCCTGAAATACATACAAATGTAAGCACAGCAACACTTGACTCCACTTTTCTTAGCAATAGTCTTATGTACATTGGCGTTGCAGGGATGTTTTTTTACAAACTTTCTTGCAGATTTCATACCTTTTGTTATTCTGAAGTAATAGCTGTTTGTTTGTCTGTCTATGGTGTGCACTTTAGTCACTGAATTTTAATGGGGGCAAGTGATTTGATTTCATAATATCTATCAGCTGCTGCTTTCCCCCTAATTTAATTATCTCACTAAAATATATGTAGAAGGATGTGGTCAGTGGTCCCTGGGAGGGGCTAGGGCACTGTCAATTTTGGCACGGCACAGCACAGCACAGGCACCTAAAGGCCTAAGGTCTGACCTGGGAAGGGCTATACATGAAGTATATTATGGAGAGACAACTTGGAGCTGACTGTGGGGTGAGAGAGAACATAAAATAAGAATAACTTTACTTTTTCCCCCTAATTTAACCCCTCAAATGATGGGCCAAGTTAAGCCAGGGGCAGTGTACAACCACAGCAAACTATTTGCACTGCTCTTTTAGGTGCTTTGAAATACAAAATTGACTCTAAGGAACAACATGCCAGGGAGGATGCCATAGCAAGATGGATTGGGCAATTTGGATTACCAGTCAGAACGATTGAAGATGAGGACTTTGTTAGCATGATGGAGACAGTAGATAGTAAGCTGACTGTTTGAAAGAAAACTAAAATAAGCAATCTGATTGACAAACAGTATGAAGATGAAAAACAAAAATTCAAAAAGAGAGTGGCTGCTGCTCGGAGAGTATCTATTTGCACTGATTTGTGGACCAGAAAAGGACTCTCAGCTTCATTCCTTGCTATAAGTGCATGCTACTTTTGTGTTGAACAACATAAACCTTGTTAGAAAGTTTCTTTAATCTAATATCTAATACCTAATACATCAATTAACAAATATTAACAAATTAATGAATGGATTAGATTTACATAATAATTGAGTTGAATATATATATTTATATCTTGTAATTATAGAAAAAGTGAAATTATATAGACTTTTATACTTGTAAAAATATACATTGTTATAAACTTATAAAACGTATAAAGCAGTACTATGGAGAGTCAACATGTGTTTGAAATTAAGAGTGAGCTGAGATCCCACCTTCCCCCATCACATGAGGAGCAAGGTTTAACATTTCTTAAGATGTAAAAGTTTCAATATTTTAGTTAAGATTTTAGGATAAGTTCTCTATACTACAATATTTCTTGATTAGGGTATTAATAAGATCATTAGGTTTTTAATGAATATAAAATTATATATATGTATATGTGTATATATATATATATATATATATATATATATATATATATATATATATATATATATATAAAGTATATGTAGTATTTGGTTTAGATGTTAGACGTTTTATCCTATACTTAATGCTTTCACACATTGGTCTTGCCCACTCCTCAGGAATGTAAAATGTTTAAAGACTAAATAACCCTCATTCTTGCGTGAGAGGTGGGAGGGAAGCTATGTCTCATTAGAAGAGCTTGTGGAACTATAAGACAAAACTTGCCTTTTTAGGAGAAGGTGGGGGCTGAATTTAGGAGTAAAAGGAATTGAACAGAGAGATTTGTGGGCAGACAGACACACATCATGAGACATTGAAGAAAGCTGGGACAGCTTCACATACATACACAAATCTGTTTCAATCTTCATCTTAAGAATATAATACATTGTTATTTTTACATTCTACATTTTGATATGGATTGTTCTTGTAATATTTTTCTATTTTATTATTAAATCAATTTTTGAGTTTTTACACAAGAACTGAACGGACTTTCTTGGAACTTTTCTCATCAATATGAATTATTGTATATATCGATATTAATACCATACTAATGGTATTTAACAGTGACGAGCCTTAGCCATTTTCATTTAGTCCGAATATCGAAGATTTTTTACTTATTTCTCCTTCCGCTTGCTGAGAGGGAATACAAGCAGAAGCATTGATTATTCAGTCAAGCTTCCAGGAGAAATAGAAACAGCAAATTACCTTTCAGCATCATCGACTGAACCTGGAATCTTAGAATCATCAAAACTGGTGAGACGTTTGCGCACGTGCAAGAAAACTGTTTCTTGATGACGTAATTTCCCGCCAAGAGAGGGAACGTGTGTTATATGAAGGAAGTCTGTTCTAAAGTAATGAATTTTATTGCTGAATTATCTAGCGAAAGTAAATTAGAATTCAGAAATATGTCAAAATTTGTTAAAGATGATGAATTATGCTGTAACATGTTCAATGAATGCTTACAGGCTGTCACGTACCTGGTGGTGCGAGCCCGAGATTGCAGGGAGAGGCCTCCCTTGTGTCTCCCACTCCTGGTTCCCTGGTGTGGGGACAGGAGAGCCAGGAGTGAGGAGGAGCACGGGTGCCTGGCAGGATCAACAGACCGGTAGAGTGGTCAAGTCAGCTGGCGGATACGGTGGAAGCCTGGATAGCAGGGGAGACTGGATACAGACTGATGAGCAGGAAAACAGGTTAGCAGAGCTGGCAGGATCTTTAGCAAGCAGGCTCACAGGTAAACTGGATAGCAGAGCTGGCAGGATCTTTGGCAAGCAGGCTCACAGGTAAACTGGATAGCAGAGCTGGCAGGATCTTTGGCAAGCAGGCTCACAGGTAAACTGGATAGCAGAGCTGGCAGGATCTTTGGCAAGCAGGCTCACAGGTAAACTGGATAGCAGAGCTGGCAGGAGCAGGGGAGACTGGATACAGACTGATGAGCAGGAAAACAGGTTAGCAGAGCTGGCAGGATCTTTAGCAAGCAGGCTCACAGGTAAACTGGATAGTAGAGCTGGCAGGATCTTTAGCAAGCAGGCTCACAGGTAAACTGGATAGCAGAGCTGGCAGGATCTTTGGCAAGCAGGCTCACAGGTAAACTGGATAGCAGAGCTGGCAGGATCTTTGGCAAGCAGGCTCACAGGTAAACTGGATAGCAGAGCTGGCAGGATCTTTGGCAAGCAGGCTCACAGGTAAACTGGATAGCAGAGCTGGCAGGATCTTTGGCAAGCAGGCTCACAGGTAAACTGGAAAGCAGAGCTGACAGGAACTGGACAACGGCTTGGCAAGCAGGTTCACAGGTAAACTTGATAGCAGAGCTGGCAGGATCTTTGGCAAGCAGGCTCACAGGTAAACTGGATAGCAGAGCTGGCAGGATCTTTGGCAAGCAGGCTCACAGGTAAACTGGATAGCAGAGCTGGCAGGATCTTTGGCAAGCAGGCTCACAGGTAAACTGGATAGCAGAGCTGACAGGAACTGGACAACGGCTTGGCAAGCAGGTTCACAGGTAAACTTGGATAGCAGAGCTGACAGGAACTGGAAACAGAACCACTGAATGGGCTGGAGACAGACAGGTGGTCAGGTTCGTTACAGGAATCAGACTGCAGACTGGACAGAGACCTTGCAGGGAACCAGAGTTCATCAAGGAAGTCAGGTAATGGATCAGAACTGGAAGCAAGGTACAGTGGGTCAGGCAGGAGGATGGTCATAGGAAGCCGGGGTCGGGTACAGGTAGAAAGCTGGATAGTCTATGGCAAGCCGGTCAAAGGAACAGATATAACAGGATCAGATTTACTACACCACAACGCGGTAAAACATGGTGTCACCCCCCCATAGCCCCCTTTTTTTTTTTTTTTTCGCGGTGGCAGCACAGCGTTGGAGAGCGTTGGTGCACGTTGGATCGGTCAGAAAGGCCTACAGGCAGTATTAGGGCTAGAGGATAGCAGGTTAGGCAGTTCCTAATTGCTCAGTCCCTAGGATCAGTAATGGGTAATGGCCGACAGGCCCACTTACCAGACCCAGCGAAACAGCGAAGTGATCCCTCCGGCTGAACAATTGCTCACTCTGGGTTGCCCGGGTCGAATCTGGTCAGAAGTGTAGCACGTCTGTACCTTGGCACTGGCTTAGTCTTTTTCTCTCTGGTGGTGCTGGGCAGTGTGGTTCTCTCTCTGGTGGTGCTGGGCAGTGTGGTTCTCTCTTGTGGTGCTGGGCAGTGTGGTTCTCTCTCAGGTGGTGCTGGGCAGCGTGGTATTCTTTCTGGTGGTGCTAGGCAGTGTGGAGTTCTCTCTGGTGTCCCTAGGATCAGTAATGGATAATGGCCGACAGGCCCGCTTACCAGACCCAGTGGCGCTGGGCAGTGTGGAGTTCCCTCTGGTGTCGCTGGGCAGTCTGGAGTTCTCTCTGGTGGCGCTGGTCAGTGTGTAGTTCTCTCTGGTGGCGCTGGGCAGTCTGGAGTTCTCTCTGGTGGCGCTGGGCAGTGTGAGTCTCTCTCTCTGGTGGTGCTGGGCAGTGTGGAGTTCTCTCTGGTGGCGCTGGGCAGTGTGGAGTTCTCTCTGGTGTCGCTGGGCAGTGTGGAGTTCTCTCTGGTGGCGCTGGGCAGTGTGGAGTTCTCTCTGGTGGCGCTGGGCAGTGTGGAGTTCTCTCTGGTGGCGCTGGGCAGTGTGGAGTTCTCTCTGGTGGCGCTGGGCAGTGTGGAGTTCTCTCTGGTGGCGCTGGGCAGTGTGGAGTTCTCTCTGGTGGCGCTGGGCAGTGTGGAGTTCTCTCTGGTGGCGCTGGGCAGTGTGGAGTTCTCTCTGGTGGCGCTGGGCAGTGTGGAGTTCTCTCTGGTGTCGCTGGGCAGTGTGGAGTTCTCTCTGGTGGCGCTGGGCAGTGTGGTTCTCTCTGGTGGCGCTGGGCAGTGTGGAGCTCTCTCTGGTGGCGCTGGGCAGTGTGGAGTTCTCTCTGGTGGCGCTGGGCAGTGTGGAGTTCTCTCTGGTGGCGCTGGGCAGTGTGGAGTTCTCTCTGGTGGCGCTGGGCAGTGTGGAGTTCTCTCTGGTGTCGCTGGGCAGTGTGGAGTTCTCTCTGGTGGCGCTGGGCAGTGTGGAGTTCTCTCTGGTGGCGCTGGGCAGTGTGGAGTTCTCTCTGGTGGCGCTGGGCAGTGTGGAGTTCTCTCTGGTGGCGCTGGGCAGTGTGGAGTTCTCTCTGGTGGCGCTGGGCAGTGTGGAGTTCTCTCTCTCTCTGGTGTCGCTGGGCAGTGTGGAGTTCTCTCTGGTGGCGCTGGGCAGTGTGGTTTTCTCTCTGGTGGCGCTGGGCAGTGTGGAGTTCTCTCTGGTGGCGCTGGGCAGTGTGGAGTTCTCTCTGGTGGCGCTGGGCAGTGTGGAGTTCTCTCTGGTGTCGCTGGGCAGTGTGGAGTTCTCTCTGGTGGCACTGGGCAGCGGGGTTCTCTTTCTGGTGGCGCTGGGCTCAGCTACCTTGTTACTGTGGACACAATACCCCCCCCCCCCATGAGACCAGCTTGCTCAGGGTGGGTGGATGGGTGGATGTGTCACACATGTGCTACTGTGCCTATTATATCTAATATATATCTGTGTCCAGCAGCACCCCCTCCCCCCATCATCATCAGACCAGCTCAGGGTGGGGGTGGCTCAGTCAGCTAATATATAGTGAGTGTTGTCTGTCTGATGGGGGGGGGGGGGGGGTGCTGCTGGACACAGATATATATTAGATATAATAGGCACAGTAGCTGAGTGAGATGGTCTGGTGGGGGGATGGGGGGGGCTGGACCAGATTTCTCTCTCTCTCTCAGGTCAGCCAGGGCGCCAGACACTGAGAGTCCTCCCATACCAGCTCTCTTTGGTACTGTCGGTACCATGACAAGCACCTCACCCTGGGCTCGGGCCGGCGGTGGACACCAGGACCCCCCCCCCCCCCCCCCGCACCTGTTCCGAATCTGGATCTGAGTCTCTAGAGGAGACGACACCCCCCCCCCCCCCCCCGGCGGCGGCGGCCGCCCCACCGCACACACACACAACTGAACAACCTCGCTGGGACACCCGGACACCCCCCCCCGCACCTGTTTACCATGCGGCCGTCTGGAGAGGAGGGCAGCTTCACAACTTCCAGCTGCCGTGCCGCCCGGGCGGAGCGGAGGCACTGTGTTGTGACGTCACGTCTGCACTCTGTGAGATGTGACAGGGCCGGCTGAGGCTGGAAGGAGGAGGACACCAGGCGCGCGCTGCTGCGGTGTGTTGTTTCAGCCCAGCGGGCTGCGGGGTGAACGGCGGCTATAAAAATTTTTTTTTTTTAAAAAATCAAAAAAAAAAAAAACAAAAAAAAAGCAGGGAGGGTGTCACCCCTCTAGCGGGTGTCACCCGGGTGCGGACCGCACCCCCCGCACCCCCCTAGTCCCCCCTAGCAGTTCACTCAATATGACAAACAATGCTGACAAAGAGAGAGATGAATTACTTCCATTGGAAAATTGGGATTAAAAAAAGTTTCTGAGACTTCTCCAACATTAAATTATGTTGCTCCAATTTTAATAGATGAAGGTGGAAGGCCATGGTTACATAGTTTATTAAATGGTAGGAAAATAAAAGGGTTAATAGATTTAGGAGCTGAACTCAGTTTAACTAAACACAAATTACCTGTAAACATTGATTCTCCAAAATGTAATTTAATTGGTTTCAGTGGAAAAGAAAATACAGTTGCAACCAAAGTTTCTGATGTGACTTTTGAAATTCCAGGACGTTTGAAAACTAAGATAGATATTTGGTATTGCAAAAATGTAGAGAATATTCTAGGCATAGACGTAATTAATAAATTAAATTGGATTATTGATTTAAGTAATTCTACTATATGGAAAGATTCATCTAGGCCAGGGGTGCCCAACCTTTTGAAGAGCGAGGGCCACTTAAGCTACTTGGTAACCGGTCCCGGGCCACAATGAGCAGAGCGGGCGGATGGCAGGTCCGTGTCTGCTCTGTATGTGCAAAACGGACACGGACTCAGCCCACTAACACTTTTTTTTTTTTTTTTTTTTTTTCCCGGATTGGATTGGATTGGAGGTAGGACACAAGTCGGTTTACATTTGCTACTCCTTAGAGGTAAATGGAGGGTCCAATTGGGTCAGACTGACCACGTGAAAGGGGCCCAAGGCTGCTTTCACACAGATGCACTGCAGTTTACCTGCACCGCTGGTGCAGCGCAGTATACCTTTGGCTTTCCTGCACTTTGCAATAGACTTCTATTATATTATGCAGGTTTGTTGCACTTTCAGAAAGCTCACCAAACTCGCAGGTAATAACAGAAGTCTATGGCTCAGTGCAGGTAACACGCAGGTGCACTGCTCTGTACCTGGGGATCAGTTTGAAAGCAGCCCAGTAACCACTGCAGAATAGATATGCCCATATATACCAAGTGATTTTATTAATAAAACTGACCTTTTAATAACAGTACTCTATTCTATTTTATCCCAGAGCAGGATCTCGTGGGCCACATCAGAGGGCTCCGTGGGCCACTGGTTGGGCACCCCTGATCTAGGCCAAAGTCTAAGTTAATAGAACCCTCAATGTACAGTAATGTTGAAAGTTTTTGTACAGCAGCTGACATGTCTTCAGATTATAATTGGCCACATACAGGAACCATCTCATATTGGAACAATTGGTTTGATCACATAAAAGTTTTTGGGAGTCAGACCAAAATTGATACAGGTTTGTTTAAAGATATTGAAATAGAAATTGAGGGAAAAGATCCTAAGCCCCAAATTCAATATAAGTTGCCACAAGAATCAATAGGTCCAGTTTCTGACATTGTAGAAGAATTTTTACAACAAGGAATTTTAAAGAAAGCACTATCAGTGGTAAATAATTGTATTTGGCCTATCAAGAATGCTGATGATTCATATTCTTTATCAGTTGATTTAACATCACTGAATAAATGCATTACAAATAACAAACCTATTGTTTCTAATTTAAATTTAATGTCACACCTGGATGCCAAGGCCAAAGTATTTTCTGTACTGGAAATTGCCAATAGTAATTTTTCTGTATCCTTAACTAAAAGCTGTCAATATAAATTTGCCTTCAGCTTTAATAAAAAAAACTATGCATTCACTAGACTAATTCCAGGATTGGACATTAGTGACTGTATAGTGCATAAGTGTTTAAAGAAAGTATTATCAAAATTTTCTAGACCAGAATGTATTTTCCAGCATGTGGATACGTTTTTGTTGTCTACACAGAGTAAAGAGGAACATCTCACTCTTTTGTCTGAGTTATTTACTCTGTCACAAACAGCAGGGCTGAAATTGAACACAAAGTCAGTTCAGTTAATGAAAAATCAGATAACATTCCTTCATATGCTAATTAGTCATGGACAGAGACATTATCACAGGAAAAAGTTAGAAACATTTCTGCTATTCCAATTCCAACATCTTACAAGGTCTTTTATCAATTTTTGAGTGAGGTAAATTGTTGCAAAGAGTTTTTACAGAAATGTGATGATAAAGTTAAACCATTAATTTTTTTGAGACAAAAAGATGTTGTGTTTGATCAATGGGGTCAAACCCAGAAAGATGCCTTGAAATGTTGAAAAGGGATCGACAGAATGCTCCTTTATTGAATACAATCGAAGTTGGTTTGTCAATGCCTGTTGTTTTGCATACTGATGTATCTGAGAATTCGATCTCAGTAACTTTGACTCAAATAAAAGAAGGTGATCGAAAACTAATAGGCTTTTTCTTCAGAGGTTTGACAAATATGGAAAAGACCTTTGACACACATATTAAGCAATTGTTAAGTGTTTATTTTGCACTCAAAATAAAAGAAAAGATTGTGAGATCTAGTAAGATCCTATTACAGACATCTGATTTATCATTAAAACGTATGTACGTGTATTCTACTATATACAAAAACACCCATTTTGGGGCGAGATCATAAATTTTGAAAATATGAGGAGATCATCAAAAAGGGGGGGACGTGGCCCGGGTCGTGGTGCTGCTGGTGGCGCTCCTGTTGCAGGGAGAGGACGTGGTCGATCTGTGCCAGCTACACGCACTAGTGAACAGTGATGTAAGTAACTGAGTTAAAATAAACTGAGTTACCTAACGCAGTTACTTTAGAGGGTAACGAGTAATCTAACTGATTACTTTTCCCCTCATGGTAACTCAGTTCCCATTACTTTGGCTTAGTTACCCCAATTACATCTACTGCCACTAGATGGCAGTAGTGTAATTCCGGTGTCCTGACGAAAAAGTTCCCCCGACGGATAAGGAGCCCCTGTACTGCGCAGGCGCAGGGCTTGCGCAGTACGAAGGACTACGGAGCTTCCGAAAATTGGCGAACCTAAACAGCTCTGAGTGAACTCTACACCGCGCAGGCGCAGGTAACATGTAATTGTACGAGGCGATGCTGCACGCTCCTGATGCTCGTGCTACTCTGCAAGGGGTGTCTATCGTGTAAGTAAGGGGCGGGTCTAGTATTACTGTAACCAAGGGGCGCATTTATTATTATTGTTATATATCGAGCTCTGCCCATTAATTTAACATTCGCCCTCTTCTGTAGCCATCCGCCCCTTACACAATATAATAATAGACCCGCCACTTGCTTACACGCTATAACAGATCTGCCCCTTGGTTAGAGTAATAATAGAGCAGCCCCTTGGTTACACGATATATAACAATAATAATAAATGCGCCCCTTGGTTACAGTAATACTAGACCCGCCCCTTAGTTACACGTATAGAATATTTAAAAAAAAAAGTCAGTTACTTTGCTGTGTAACTAATTACTTTTTCAATGTAGTAACTGAGTTACTAACGCAATTACTTTTTGGGAGAAGTAATTTGTAACTTAACTAATTACTTTTTTAAAGTAAGATGACCAACACTGCTAGTGAAACACCTTCCTCAGGTGCGAGTAGGCGACAGAGCCTGCAGCAGTATTTTGGCGCGCCTAATGAGGCTGTACAAATGTTGAGGCCAGGACAAGTACAGGCGATAGTAGATTGGGTTGCTCCTGACAGTGCCTCCGGTTCCTTCACATTGTCTCCCACCCAGTCTCCTGATGAAAGTTCAGAGTTGGCACCTGCAGCCGATGTCCATCAGTCTTTCACCTCACCCCCTTGCAAATCAGCGAATCAGTCTGAGCCCCAAATCATGCAGCAGTCTCTTCTGCTTTTTGATGACTCTGTTAGCAGGGTTTCCCAGGGCCATCCACCTAGCCCTGCCCCAGAAGTGGAAGAGATTGTGTGCACCGATGCCCAACCACTTATGTTTCATGATGAGTACATGGGAGGACCATCGCAGCACGTCTCGGATGATGACAAAACACAGGTGCCAACTGCTGCTGCTTTCGCCATTGTGCAGACCGACAAGGAGGGCAGGGGTGAATTTTGGGTGGAAGATGATGTGGAGGACGATGAGGTCCTTGACCCCACATGGAATCAACGTCATGCAGGTGACCAGTGTAGTTCAGAGGAAGAGGTGGTGGTCCCACAGAGCCACCAGCACAGCAGAAGAGGGAGCAGGGTGCAAAAGCGGAGCGTCCGTCCCCTAGACAGTACGTCTGCTACTGCCCAACGCAGCAAGGGACCGAGCACACCAAAGCCAGGTGCAAGGAGTTCCCTAGCGTGGCAGTTCTTCAGACAATGTCCTGATGACAAGACACGGGTGGTTTGCACGCTGTGCAATCAGAGCTTGAAGCAAGGCATAAACGTTCTCAACCTGAGCACAACCTGCATGACCAGGCATCTAAGTGCAAAGCACGAGATGCAGTGGAGTAGACACCTCAAAAACCAAGAAAGGTCTCTGGCTCCTCCTGCTTCCTCTTCTGCTGCAGTCTCGGCCTCTTCATCCACCTCTGTAGTGACAGTGACACCTGCCAACCCGCAAACAGAGGATCTGCCAGCAACATAACCACCAGGGTCACCAACCATCTCCACAATGTCCCATGGAAGCATTCAGCTCTCTATTTCCCAATCACTGGAGCGGAAGAGGAAGTACCCCCCTAGCCACCCGCGATCCCTGGCCCTGAATGCCAGCATTTCAAAATTCCTCGCCTTTGAAATGCTGTCATTCCGTCTGGTGGAGACGAAGAGTTTTAAAAGGCTGATGTCATTAGCTGTCCCACAGTACGTCGTGCCCAGCCGCCACTACTTTTCCAGACGAGCTATCCCTTCCCTGCACAACCCCACAGGTGTGCACTGTGCAATGCCATCTGTGGCAAGGTCCACCTAACTACGGATGCGTGGACCAGTAAGCATGGTCAGGGACATAATATCTCCCTAACAGCACACTGGGTAAATGTAGTGGCGGCTGGGCCTGAGGCGGATAGCAGTTTGGCGCATGTCCTTCCACCACCGAGGATTGCAGGGCACTTCAGTTTGCCTCCTGTTGCTAACTCCTCCTACTCCGCCTCCTCATCCTCTACCGCCTCCTCATCCAGTCAGCGGAACACCTTCACCACCAACTTCAGCACAGCCAGGGCTAAACGACAGCAGGCAGTTTTAAAACTTTCCTGTTTGGGGGATAAACCCCACACCGTGCAGGAGTTGTGGAGGGACATCGAACAACAGACAGATGAGTGGTTGGTGGCAGTGAGCCTCAAGCCCGGCCTGGTGGTGTGCGATAATGGGCGAAATCTTGTAGCAGCAGTGGGCCTTGCCGGTTTGACGCACATCCCTTGCCTGGCGCATGTGCTGAACTTGGTGGTCCAGAGGTTCCTTAAGAATTACCCTGATATGCCAGAGCTGCTACAGAAAGTGCGGGCCGTCTGTGCGCACTTTCGGCGTTCTCACCCTGCTGCTGCTCGCCTGTCAGCGCTGCAGCGTAACTTCGGCCTTCCCGCTCACCGTCTCATATGTGACGTGCCCACAAGGTGGAACTCCACCTTGCACATGCTTGCCAGACTGTGCGAGCAGCAGCAGGCGATAGTGGAGTTTCAGCTGCAGCACGCACGCGTGAGTCGCTCTGCGGAACAGCACCACTTCACCGCCAATAACTGGGCCTCCATGCGAGACCTGTGTGCCTTGTTGCTCTGTTTCGAGTACTCCACCAACATGGACAGTGCCGATGACGCCGTTCTCAGCATTACTATCCCAGTTCTATGCCTCCTTGAAAAAACTCTTCAAGCGATGATGGAAGAGGATGTGGCACAGGATGAGGAGGAGGAGGAGGAGGAGGAGGAGAAGGAAGAGGGTTCATTTCCAAGGCTTTCAGGGCAGTCATTTACAAGTGGCTACGAGGGTGGGTTCCTGCACCAACAAGCGACAGGTACACAATTGTCTGGCAGCAAGGGCACAGTTCTGGAGGATGACGAGGTGGAGGATGAGGAGGAGATGGAGGAACCATGTTCACAGCAGGGTGGCACCCAGACCAGCTCATGTCCATCACTGGTGCTTGGCTGGGGGGATACAGAGGACACAGACGATACACCTCCCACAGAGGACAGCTTTTCCTTGCCTCTGGGCAGCCTGGCACACATGAGCGATTACATGCTGCAGTGTCTCCGCAACGACCGCTGAGTTGCCCACATTTTAACTGGTGCTGATTATTGGGTGGCCACCCTGCTGGATCCCCGTTACAAGGACAATGTGCCGTCCTTAATTACCTCACTGGAGCGTGATCATATGATGCACGAGTACAAGCGCACGTTGGTAGACGCGCTGCTGGTGGCATTCCCACTTGGAAGCGGGGGTACGGTGGAAGCACAAGGCGAAGGCAGAGGAGGAGGAAGAGGTCGCCAACGCAGCCAGGGCACCGCCAGCACCTCGCAAGGCAGGGTTAGCATGGACGGAATGTGTAAAAGCTTTGTCAGCACGCCACAACAACCAGCACCACCAGCTGAGATGGAACATCTTAGCAGGAGGCAGCATTTCATCAACATGGTGGAGCAGTATGTGTGCACACGCCTACACGTACTGCATGACGGGTCTGCCCCCTTCAACTTCTGGGTCTCCAAATTGGGCACATGGCCTGAGCTTGCCCTTTACGCTTTGGAGGTGCTGGCCTGCCCTGCCGCCAGTGTATTATCTAAACGTGTATTTAACACGGCAGGGGGCGTTATCACAGACAAGCGCAGCCGCCTGTCCAGAGCCAATGTGGACAACTTCACGTTCATTAACCACTTCAACCCCGGACCAATTGGCAGCCAAAGGACCAGGCCCCTTTTTGCGATTCGGCACTGCGTCGCTTTAACTGACAATTGCGCGGTCGTGCGACGTGGCTCCAAAACAAAATTGGCGTCCTTTTTTTCCCACAAATAGAGCTTTCTTTTGTTGGTATTTGATCGCCCCTTGCGGTTTTTATTTTTTGCGCTATAAACAAAAATAGAGCGACAATTTTGAAATAAATGCAATATTTTTTGCTTTTTGCTATAATAAATATCCCCAAAAAATATATAAAAAAACTTTTTTTTTCTTCAGTTTAGGCCGATACGATTTTATTAATATTTTTTTTTTACTAGTAATGGCGGCGATCAGCGATTTTTATTGTGACTGCGACATTATGGCGGACACATCAGACATTTTTGACACATTTTTGGGACCATTGTCATTTATACAGCAATCAATGCTATTTAAATGCATTGATTCCTGTATAAATGACAGTTGTAGTGAAAGAGTTAACCACTAGGGGGAGGGGAGGGGTTATGGGCTCTGACGTGTGTGTTTTTTTTACATTAGGGGGCGGGGCTGAAGTCTGACGTCATTGATCGGCTTTCCCGATGACCGGGAACAGCCAATCAATGACAGGCAGAGTAGGAAGCGCGGGGAGAGGTTTGTTTACACATACCTCTCCCCGTTCTTCAGCTCCGTAACCCGATCGCGGGACACCAGCGGCAATCGGGTCCACTGCTCCTGCGGCCGGGGTCACGGAGCTGCAGCAAAACGGCACGGGCAGGCAAAACCATGTACCTGTCCCTTTAAATGCCTGCCCGTGCCATTTTGCTGCAGTATATCTGCGTGAGGCGGTCGGGAAGCGGTTAAAATGAACCAGGCATGGATCCCACAGGACTTGTCCGTACCTTGTGCAGAATAGACACATATACCAGTGTTCTGACGAAAACTGTCTTGCTATTGGATAGTGTCCGGCCACTTACTGCGCAGGTGCAGTGCTTGCGCAGTACGGAGGACAAGGAGATTCACAAAATCTCCAAAGATGAACGTCGCCTGCACAGTGAGTGCAGGTTCAAGCCCGACCATCCAAGTGGACATACGGTAGCACATAGTAACAGGGCCCCTCACGGGCTCGCTTGGCTAGGCTTCAACCTTGGATGATGTGGCTTGAACCTGGAGTCACCGCGCATCGTCTTCGGAGAGTTTCAAAATCCCCTTGTCCTACGTACTGAGCAAGCGCAGTACAGGGCGGACACTATGCGACGGGGGACAGAATTCGACACATCATTCACCACTAGCCTTACCCAGCCATTGTTGTATTTTTGAACCAGTGTTGGCTACCTCGTCCTCCTCCACCGCCGCTTCCACCTACACCGCCACATCCACCGCCACCTCAACCTCCTACTCCATTTGAATTTCGTCCTCCTAGGTCAAGATTATAATTTTTTCATTTTTTTTAATTTCCAAGTATTTTATTTTCCCACTGTCTTATCCATTAAATTGAATAATTTTTTCCAGAAAGTGCGTATTCTGGGGTATTCCCACCATATGTGCGGCATCGTGCCTTTGAGTTTCTGAGGTTCTTAATGACTTCCTGTACCTCTTCTGCTGAGAAGGGGGCCTCCAGCATTTTTTTTTATGTTATTTTAAGTTATTTCACTATCCACATTTGTTTGCAGATCACTTGCCATGCTCTTAACAACATTTTGTTGCCATTTGCAGCCCTCTAGCCCTTTCCAAGACCTTTTTACAGCCATTTTAGTGTTCAAAAGTCCGGGTCCCCATTGACTTCAATGGGGTTCGGAGTTCTGGGTCAAGTTCAGGTCAAGTTCGGTCCCGAACCCGGACTTTTTTCCGAAGTTCGGCTGAACCCGCCGAACCCGAACATCCAGGTGTCTGCTCAACTCTATTTACAATTCAAATCTATACAGGTAGATTTGGTAACAGAACATTCTCAAAAAAATTAGAGTACAGCACGCATGACTCTAAATCTTAAAGAGGAGAAGTGAATGGGCACAGTTCACTTCGGTCTTCTGGGTTGTTTTGAAACCTTTCTTTGTTTGTGAAAACGAGGTTTCAAATCATGACAAAAAGGCAAAATTGCATCCTGTTATAGTTAAAATACACAGAATAATAGCATAAGGAGTATAGGCCAGTTTAAGAGAAGTAAAGCAAAGTAAGGTAATTAAAAATGTTATTACTAAAATATGTCTTTCATGTGATGATAAAATATTAGGATTGTGATATGTAAAATGAATAAGTAAATTAAGGTATATTTTGCATTAGTAAATTCAAAATAATGATACTGCATTTTGTTTCAGGATCTGACTTATAAGTCACCAAAAGAAGAGAACTTTTATATATTTTTTTTAACCATTTCAAGTTTATTATCAACAAAGAATAAACATACATGTATACGATTGTTTACATTTAGGAGAAAACCTTATCGCTTTACAGTCAGTATAAAGTATTTAACAAACATCAGAATGTCATCCAGTACATTTAACTCAGATTTCACGTGTGCTAGGTTATCAGTGTAGGTCATTAATAGGCAATATTCTGGAAAAAACGTATTCGTATGTTGTAGATTATTCTATAATCATTTTAATGAGTGGGGTAGGTAAAGGGAGAGTAGGAGTAAGAAGAACATGGATAGATGGGAAGGAAACAAGAGGGGGGGAATAGGAATTGGAAAAGTGGTGGTTGCACAGCGTTGTGGTACAACACCTATCTTGTTAGATGGGATTATTAAATCCGTATTATGCTTGATATGTTGCCCATGATATAGAAGATAGAGTACAATTTTTAACGTGTAAGACCTCTAATAAGAGAGAAATTTATAAAAAATAATCACATATAGTGTATTTTCAGAGTTTAATCATCCTTACAATAGAGTAATTTTAGTTAGGATGAACATCTGGTGTTAATTAAGATAACAGTACAGGACTTCCGGTTCCGGCGCCGTATGTGAGGGGAAGGAGAACTCGGCGGCTCCGCTCAGCCCGCAAATAATCCGGCATATTAAGCCTCGGCGCAGTCTCCGATCGGCAGGAAAAGCCGCCCCATCGCTCCAGCACGGCTCAGCGGATGGAGAGGTATCTCTCTCAGCCGCGCTCACGCTCCGGATCCAGATCGAGAGACGGCTCTCCCTCTCCCTCAGTGACACACGCAATACCCAAAATGGCCACCACTCCACAGTCAGTCACACATACTCAGAGCGCACAGCTGCTCGATGTAAACTGCAGCTCCAGGGGGAAATCTCTCATTAATGAGGGAATGGACACCTCTATCCCAGGCAGTCAAACACATCCTGAGCCCCCTGAATCCACTGAATCCACTGACAAATTAGCACAGGCAGTGGCTGCTCTGCTCCTACCCACACTTACTGCTGCAGTTGATAAAGCAGTAACAGAGGGCATACAGCAACTGAGGAAGGAGCTAGGTGAACATACAAAACGGCTAAACACGGCAGAACAGCGCATATCTTCCATGGAAGATGACCAATACAGCATGAAGGCAGACTTGGAAAAATTCGTCCAGGACCAACAACGCCTACACGATCGCATGGAAGATCTCGAGAATCGCTCCAGGAGGAACAACCTGTGAATTATTGGCCTTCCAGAATCGCATAAGCAGGACACGTTACTCAATCTATGTAACACCGTTATACCGGAAGCCCTGGGTTTGAATCGTTACTGCACGGTGGAAAGAGCTCACCGAATTGGAGCTCCATCACACGACAACAAGCGTCCGCGACAGATAATTGCTAAATATCTCAATTACATCGATCGCACTGACATTCTCCAGAGCTTCAGAAGATCAAGGTCAGTTATAGTGGATGGCCACAAACTACTACTTTTTGCAGACTACTCAGCAGAGGTATCACGCAAACGAAAAGAATACCAACCGATCTGTGCTGAATTATACAAACAAAACATCCGATTCACCCTGGCCTACCCGGCAACCTTGCGAGTTCAATCCCCGGACGGGGAGCAACTGACTTTCCAATCGCCGGCCAAAGCCAACGCATTTCTCTCCACTCTCCACACGTCCATGTCCACTTCTCCCCCATCTGCATCCTATGCTGACAAAGTGAAACAAGGACCAAGGGAACAGCGGAGTCCCAGGAAGGACCCACCTAAGCGCCTGCGACCTGCTTCAATGCTAGTTCACTCTGATTACCGCTGACTCATCTTTCCAACCCCTGCTAAGGTTGTAACAAGATATGGGTAGGTTTCTTTCGATCCACGAATGTCTCCCCATCTATTCACTTAGACCGCCTCATTGGCGACAGGGCAGACTTCGCAACCTACCCTCGAACTGTTACTGTTAACAAGGTTAGATTAATATGGTTGATAGTTACTTACTTATTTGAAGTCACGTATTGATGATTCTACTTATGGTTAGTGTAACGAATTGCAGTTTTATCTGACCCATTTAGAGAAACCCTGTGCAACTCCCTCACGAACAATCATTAACTTTCACCCTCAGAGTCCTCGATTGTGGCGGATCGCCCACTCATAACTGCCCTTTACTCTAAGAAGGGTTACACCAGACCAATCTCCCCCTTTCCCCTTATTCACTACCGCAAGATGCGGGCTGACGACATGCCGAGTGAGATAGTTGCATACGGAAAAAAGAGAAGTCACAGATAATTGTCTATAGTTCCCTCCTACTGTCTTTGTTATCCCTCCCTATCTAACCCTATACCCCCCCCCCCCCCCCAGAGGAAGGAAGGTTCATTCATACACTCTAACGTACAACTATCGTCCCACTTTTGATTGCGTTAACTTGGCCTTAGCTAACTATCAAAAGGCAAGACACATTGACATTGCCAGACGGCCTGCCTTTCCCACTTGAGCAATGCAATCCATGAATATATCATCCTGGAATGTGAAAGGGTTACGCTCTCCGGGGAAACGCATGGCGATCCTTCGTCAACTAAAAAGACTAAAAGTGGACATAGCCTTGATCCAGGAATCTCACCTGGAAGAACATGACTTCCCACGCATGAAGAAGCTGTGGGTAGGAACCGTACTAGGCTCGGCCTCTAACGGTCGAAAAGTAGGTACTCTCATTCTTCTACATAAAAGTTTAACGTATGACCTACTCTCTATCGACAAAGATACGGAAGGCAGATTTATATCTATTCATCTCAAATTCGCCTCGGGCGATCTCAGACTGACCAATATTTATGCCCCAAATTCTCCAGACAAGATGTATTTTAACGATCTGTCAGCAAGGCTGGCGAACGACCTCAGCACCCCACACCTCGTAGGAGGCGATTTTAACTCGACCGTCAATGACGGCGAGGACAGATCGAGCTCGACACATCGCCAAAAACCTCTCTCACCGACCCAACATACCCACCTCTACCACATGATACAGGCCCTCGGGTTAATTGATACTTGGAGACTCTCACATCCCTTAGGAAAAGAATACACTTTCTTTTCTTCAGTCCACAAGTCTTTTGCGAGACTCGATTATTTTTTTTGCACTCACTCTTTGATACACAAAGTCAAGGAGACCAATATCCACGAATTAGTCATTTCAGATCATTCACCTATCACTGTTACTCTGGAGAATCTGAGAAACAGCTCGCAACACAGGCAATGGAGATTCCCCTCATACCTAACACACGACAATACCTTTCACCAGATGCTCAGCGCAGCGTGGCTGGAGTATACACACAACAACATGCACATAAAGAATCCAAATTTATTTTGGGAGGCAGGCAAAGCATTTATGCGGGGAAAGATTATATCCTACACCTCTGCGCACAGAAAAAATGCATTAAAAAAATATCTAGAAGCTAGTACACTGGTACAAAGAGCTCAATCAAAACTACAGGCGCAGAACACTGATGACAACCATAAAGCATGGACACACGCTAGGAATCTCTTCAATACATGGGCTAACAATATAGAACAGATGAAAATGTCCTACGCACAACTACAATTCCATAAACAGGGTAACAAAGCGGGAAAGTTGCTAGCTAGACTTACCAGGGGTATCTTTACACCTACTCACATAGTGACCCTCCGCAATCCAGATGGCACTTTATCCACGTCCCCAAAAGACATCAACAAAACATTGGAACAATTTTACGCGGACCTTTATGCTCAAGATCCTATAGACCCTGATACCGCATCAAATTTGCTCGATGCTACACCTCTCCCCCAGATAGGCCCTAACCTACTGGAAAAACTGAACGCCCCAATTACCGAAGCAGAAATCACTAAAACCATTAATGACCTAGCAAACGGCAAATCTCCGGGTCCCGACGGCTACACGGCCGAATTTTATAAGATCTTAAGAACTGACCTTACCCCCACGTTACTTACAGTTTACAACACGATTTGGACTGGGGGCCCATATCTCCCGACTGAGCACCAAGCTCATATAAAACTTATAGCTAAAAAAGGTAAGGACCCACAGGATCCCGGTTCTTATCGCCCTATATCCTTGTTGAACCTAGACTCCAAAATCTTATCCAAAATTCTAGCCACGCGACTAGCAACCATAATGCCATCACTTATACATCACGCACAATCAGGCTTTACCAAAGGCAGATCCGCTGCATCTAATATTAGGAAAGTTCTAGCCGCCCTGGAATTTGCCAAAAACCAGCCTAAGGAAGACATAGCAATTTTGACGTTAGACGCGGAAAAAGCTTTTGATAACGTGAATTTTCATTGGTTATCCTTGGTACTGCAAAAATTTGGAATTATAGGGCCCTTTTTACGATTCGTTCACAGCCCATTACTCCGCCCCCACGGCCACAGTAATTGCCGCGGGTGTGCAATCTAACCCAATACGTTTGCATAAGGGAACAAGACAGGGCTGCCCCCTCTCCCCTTGCTGTTCAACCTAGCCATCGAGCCCCTGTCCCGACACCTTAACAGCACATCCTCTATTCACGGGATTCCACTGGGTCCAGAAGATCTGCGTGTTGCTCTATTCGCGGACGACATTATAATCTTCACCTCCTCACCACTCTCAGATATACCTGCCATTCAAGATATTTTTGAATCGTACCGTAAATGCTCGGGCCTGAAGATAAACTTCACTAAAAGCGAAATTCTCCCTCTAGGGTTTAAACTACCGGCTTCCTGGCAAATATCATCCCCCTTCCGCATAAACAATAAACATATTACATATTTAGGTTTGCAGATTGGCAAAGAACCTTCCTCTCTCTACTCTTTAAATTACACTCCGCTGTTCGCTAGGATATTGGGAGAGCTGGAGGCCTGGGCGAAACTGCCGTTGTCGCTCTTTGGGAGATGTGCTCTATTCAAAATGGTTAGCTTTGCAAGACTATTGTACCCCCTCCAAACGTTACCGCTGCTATTGAAACATAAAGATGTACAAACTCTTAACAGGGCCATTTCAAACTTTCTCTGGAAAGGTGGTAAATCGAGAATAGCTCTAAATAAACTATATCTCCCAAAGAAGGATGGCGGTGCTAGTCTCCCCAACATTAGAGCATATAATATTGCATGTCTGTTAAGAAATGGAATAGATTGGATTCTAAAATCATCGCGCTACTCCAACTATGTTCTAGAGTCAGCAGTAGCACATCCATATGACCTGGCCGCTCTCCTCCACAGCAAACTACAAAAGACCCCAAATCATATTAAACAGAATCTCCTACTCAGAGACACAATTGTGGCTTGGAGAGAAGCGAAGAAAAAACTAGGTCTATCTCCACTAGTTTCAAAATTCTTACCGATTCAGAATAACCCTATGTTCTCATTGCACCTGCTATACGAACCATTCTCTAAATGGAAGGACAAAGGCTTGACCATGGCTTACTCTTTATACCAGGGGACAGACCACACCACCCTTAAACCATTTGAAACCTTAGCCGAAGAATACAATCTGCCCCCCCATCACTTCATCCACGTCATGCAATATGCAGACTTTATCAACAAGTCTTGCCCTACTAAAGCCCTGAGATTTAAGTCCTTATTCATCGACACCCTAATCACCGGAAAACGATACTCCATCTCGGATATATATCACCCTCTAAACGAAAAATACACCAAACCATTATACCTCACCTCAATGGCGTCCTGGCTCTCTGACTTCCCGGACAAAGTTGACTTAACCAACATCCTCAAAGGCTATCAGTTAACCAGGAAAATTACATGCTGTGAGACCTGGAGAGAAACTCAGTTCAGGATAATACATAGAGCTTACTATCCCTTCTCTACGTCTCTTCCCCCTCCGGCAGGTCCCTTCTGCCCGTGGTGCTTGTATCACAAACCATCTCTTCTACATCGTCTTTGATCCTGCCCACAAATTGAGACTTTCTGGTCCTCCATTCTTCAATTCATCAGTGATTTGACCAACTTCACACCTGAAAAGGAACCGATGCTTCTGTTATTTGGCTTCCCTCCTCACAGGGACATCACTGTTACTTCTGACAGAGCATTACCACAAGAACATTTACAATGGATACTTCTAACCTTACTTGTAGCCCGAAGAACTATCTTTAAACACTGGATCTCCAATTCACCTCCAGGATTACCCGAAATTGTCAATGAACTCAAAAATATTCTCTTCCAGGAGCAACTAGATAATACTCTTCCTGCACGTCAAATCACAAAGCATCCGAACATGATCGGCATGGTCGGCATTCACGGCACACTGCCTAACTGACCAGGAACAAAATCAGTTATCTTACAACTCGGGTCTCACCCCTGCCCAAGGAATACCCAATGGCCAAACTTTTCCAGCTCTTACAAGGGTCCCCGACCCTAACCCTGTAACCACTTGCCTTTCATGAACTCACCTCACCCTTCTGTTATCCTTCGATCCTAGGGTCTTTACATGGTAGCACTAAACTTGATCATTATTTACCTTGTACACTGTATACATGTCTCTTATCTTCTTATCTTCACCTGTTACCTCGAGAGAGTTAGACGACCAACGTCAAATTCCCCTATGTAACACTTAACCAGACTTTTGCCTTCTATCTGCCTCTCCATTCCCCTCTTTCCCGCTTCCCTCACATCTCCCTCTTTACATGAAAAATGTCCTACCAATGGTTAGATAATCTCTATTTCATGTATGTAAAATACTTATGCAAAATAACTTTTTGAATGTATCCATGTTTATCTTTAATAAAATATAAAAGAAAAAGAAAATAATAGGGTGAAAATATTTTTATGGTATATAAAGGAAATGGTTTAATATGTTTGCTTTTCATTATATAGAATCAAAATTGAAAATATATTCAAATCAATTATCTTAAGATCTAAAAGTATGTATGGATACAAATGAGATGCGGTTGTAAATGGATTTAGATAAGAAAATTATTAAGATTGTTATACATATATATATATCTTTTAGTTATGGAAAAAGTGAAATTATATAGACTTTTATACTTGTGAAAATATACATTGTTATAAACTTCATAAGCAGTTCTATGGAGAGTCAACATGTGTTAGTATTTTAGAGTGAGCTGAGTTCTCACCTTCCCCCATCACATGAGGAGAAAGGTTTTGCATTTCTTAGGCTCCATGCACACTGAAGCTCATAAACTGCTTTTTTTAAAGCCCATAAACTCCACTCTATGTTAGCCTATGTGTCCGTGCACACATGGACTTTTTTTAGCTTTAATGAGCAGTGGAGTTTATGGGCTTTTTTCTGAACACCAGAAATTTGCGTTCAAAGTGCCGTTTTTCACCGCCAAAAAAAGCCGAACGCTGATAAACACTGATAAACGCTCATGAACGCGCGTTAATTAGCGTTCGCGTTCTATTTTTTCAATGCATTGGGGGAGTTTGGAATGCATTGTGGGATTTTTGGACTGTCATCTGTGTATTTTTATTAAAAACGCCCATTAACGCTAACGCTAATAAACGTTTATAAACGCTAGTACAAAACGCTGTAAAAAGCACGTTTTTCAACCAGCGTTTTCTGCCAGCAATCTGGCGTCCAGAAAAAGCTTTTTTGAGCTTCAGTGTGCATGGAGCCTTAAGATGTAAAAGTTTCAGTATTTTGGTTAAGATTTTAGGATAAGTTCTTTATACTACAATATTTCCTGATTAGAATATTAATAAGGACATTAGGTTTTTAATGAATATATTATACAGTATCTCACAAAAGTGGGTACACCCCTCACATTTTTGTAAATATTTTATTCTATCTTTTCATGAGACAACACTGAAGAAATTACACTTTGGTACAATGTAAAGTAGTGAGTGTAAAGCTTGTATAACAGTGTAAATTTGCTGTCCCCTCAAAATAACTCAACACACAGCCATTAATGTCTAAATCGCTGGCAACAAAATTGAGTACACCCCTACATGAAAATGTCCAAACTGGGCCCAAAGTGTCAATATTTTGTGTGGCCACCATTATTTTCCAGCACTGCCTTAACCCTCTTGGGCATGGAGTTCACCAGAGTTACAGGTTGCCACTGGAGTCCTCTTCCACTCCTCCATGACTACATCACGAAGCTGGTGGATGTTATAGACCTCGCGCTCCTCCACCTTCCATTTGAGATGCCCCACAGATGCTCAATAGGGTTTAGGTCTGGAGACATGCTTGGCCAGTCCATCACCTTTACCCTCAGTTTCTTTAGCAAGGCAGTGGTCATCTTGGAGGTGTGTTTGGGGTCGTCATCATGTTGGAATACTGCCCTGTGGCCCAGTCTCTGAAGGGAGGGGATCATGCTCTGCTTCAGTATGTTGGCATTCATGGTTCCCTCAATGAACTGTAGCTCCCCAGTGCTGGCAGCACTCATGCAGCCCCAGACCATGACACTCCTACCACAATGCTTGACTGTAGGCAAGGCACACTTGTCTTTGTACTCCTCACCTGGTTACTGCCACACATGCTTGACACCATCTGAACAAAATAAGTTTATCTTGGTCTCATCTCCTTTTTCCACAGTCCCCAAACCATCTCCTGATAGAACAGAGCCTTAGGGGCACTCTGCAAATGCTCAGTTTGGTATGTATTGCTAGAGAGTTTTTTTTTCTATGTAGAGTGCATGTGATCAGCACAGGGCCAATCAGCACTGTCCAGACAGAGGGTCAAGGGTCCTGCAGTCTCATAGGACAGTCAAAGTAGAATGAAAACACCTTCTATAAGTTTTAACCAGACACAGATAGAAGTCACAAGACTGCTACTGTATATACCTCTGATGAGAAAATGTATTTAGCAGTTTATATTTACTAAAATTATGGCATTTTCATGTTCTGTGTACTGTGGGAGACCAGATATGGTGAATGCAGGGTCCTGGGTTTAGCAACACTTTAACCTCCCATTACCTAACCTGTAAATTAAGGAACCCAGCTCTCCCCACACACAAGGGTTAAATACTCATTTCAATTTAGTTTTAGGTAGAGGAATAAGCTGTAACACTTATCTTTTTTCTCATTCTGACAGCCTCCCGCTATCTGTGTGTCCCCAAAGCCTCCTCTCTAAGGCACTCTCAGCTGAGGTCATGCACTTACTTCCTCACATACAAGGAGGAGTAATAGTCCTGCATTATACATGATGGCAAAGAGGGACCACACACAGTCCAGATCCTTAGGGAGATGAGGAGACCTCTGAAGCCTGCCAGAGCAAGAACAACAGTAAAAAATCCAGTCTCTTCCTCTACCCCCTAGAATTAATTAGCATTTAAGCCTTGCAGTGCAGGAAGGGAGGAGCAGTCACTGCAAGGGTCCCTGACAATGCCTGCCCTAGGTTAATGATACTGAAGTCAGAGTGTCAGCATAACAGCCATGTAACAAGCATTTTCAAGAGAGGTTAGCATTGTCAGCCTCCACATTTATCTGATGCCCTTTTACCTTAAACCCATCCAAAAACTTTACATTTAATGTTACTGTCAGAACCAGCAAGCAGGCAGCTGGGCAGCAGCTCAGTAGCACACAGCTATTCCAGAAGTCCCAATCACTGTAGGGAAAGCCTCCCCAATTACTACCAGAGTATCCCAGTTTAAGTGGGGTGGCCCTTTGTCCTTGAGCTTTGGATCCCTCCAGCTGTTCACCTGTGTTACCAGTGTCACCCTGGACTTCACTGTGTGGGACACTGTCTACGAGGATAATCCCAAGTAGCTGTTCTAAACTGTTTTGCTGAAGTAGTGTTTCTCAGTTTGATTCTCTACTCAACTTAATCCCCAACTTCTATAGTGCTGAATACTTGTATAAATAATCACTGCCACTATAAATGGGCAAAGAAACACAAATAAATCACATATACTATATTTTACCAAAAGTATTGCGATGCCTGCCTTTACACGCACATGAACTTTAATGGCAGCCCAGTCTTGTCTGTAGGGTTCAATATTGAGTTTGCCCAACTTTTGCAGCTATAACAGCTTCAACTGTTCTGGGAAGGCTGTCCACAATTTTATGAGTGTGTCCATGGGAATGTTTGACCATTCTTCCAGAAGCGCATTTGTGAGGTCAGGCACTGATGTGGTCAAGAAGGCCTGGCTCGCAGTCCCTGCTCTAATTCATCCCAAAGGTGTTCTATCAGGTTGAGGTCTGGACTCTGTCAGTCAAGTTCCTCCACCCAAACTTTTTCATCCATGTCTTTATGGACCTTGCTTTGTGCACTGGTCCAAATCATTTGGTGGGGGTAATTTTGGTGTGGGGTTGTTTTTCCAGGGGTTGGGCTTAGCCCCTTAGTTCCAGTGAAGGGAACTCTTAGGGCATCAGCATAGCAAGACATTTTAAAAATGTCATGCTCCCAACTTTGTGGGAACAGTTTGGGGATGGCCCCTTCCTGTTCCAACATGACTGCACACCTGTGCACAAAGCAAGGTAAAGACATGGATGAGCGAGTTTGGGGTGGAGGAGTTTGACTAGCCTGCACAGAGTTCTGACCTCAACCCGATAAAACACGTTTGAGATGAATTAGAGCGGAGACTGCAAGCCAGACCTTCTTGTCCAACATCAGTGCCTGATATCACAATGCACTTCTGGAAGAATGGTCAAAAATTCCCATAGACACACTAAACCTTGTGGACAGCCTTTCCTAAGAGTTGAAGCTGTTATAGCTGCAAAGGGTGGGTCAATTCAAAATTGAACCCTATGGACTAAGAATGAGATGCCATTAAAGTTCATGTGCGTTTAAAGGTAGGTGTCCCAATACTTTTGGTAATATAGTGTGTATACAATCCTATAAATACAAATAATCCAAATGTGAAAAGTCCATAAATGAGATGTATAGGTCCAAATTCTTCACATTATGAAAAAACAATAGAAATAAACTAGTGCTCTTGCTCATAGCTCCATAAGACTAGCATTCCCCAGATAACATGGCCTCCAGATTAGAGGTAGGTCACACCAGGCACCAGTGCAATAAACATCAACAAGAAAAATAGCTCCACACTCCTCCTCTTATAATGCATATGTATTTCTAGCAGCAATTTTATACTCAAAAGAAACAGAAGCTCAGCACAGTGTCAACCTCTCCTATCGCCTCTCAAACTCTAAGCAGGAAGTCAGTGGCTTCATAAAAAATATGTGGCGATGTCTCAGATTCCACCCAACATGGTTCAAAATGAAGTCTTCATCAGGAGTGAGATGACCACATAATCAGACTATATTGTTTACCCTAACCATTAACTCTTGAGGCAACTACCTATCTCTACTGAACAATGAATAAATATATCCAACATTTACAAAGCTTTATAGCAGCCAAATGAGGACTGCCATCTATTTTAAGAACAGAGATGCACAGAGGAAATAACGGCCAATGCATAACCTTGAGGATTCTCTCTTATTCCTATGACACAGGTATAATATATATAATGATATAAAAAAAATTTAAACATGCATGCATTATTGCTTTTAACTTTGCACCTGCCTAGTAAACAGGAAGTGACAACTATTCCCTGTTTGATCATTCGGATGATTACCCATTCTGTTAAACAGGTATTCAACCCTTCTGGTGTGTAAATAACTGCTCCCCCCCCCCCCTTGCTTGCAGTGGTTCCTCCTGACACTTTGTAATTCCCTACAGGATATACAAGTCACTAGAAGGAACCACTGAATGTGGTGGGTGAAACGGGTATTTGACCCAACTGACTGTCTGATTACTTGCAGCCCAATCTTTTAAGTTGTACTGTATGTCTTTTTTGTTGTTTTGACTCAGGTCACGTTAATCTGACCCCAATATATATTTTACAATCAAAATAAAAAAATCTCTATTTGAATTGTATGCAGTCTTTGTTTACATATTCGGTATCTGCCAAGAATGAACTTACTGGAATTCCTTGAATTACATATCTCTTCTGAATTAATGTTTGTGCTTCTGAAATAACGCATGGTGTTTGTTTTATACACCTCAGGCATCTAAGCAGGAGGTAGAGTTTTTCTCGCATAGCACTTAGGGATGTTCTCTGGTTTCTGTAACCTTTCTTCATTTCTAGCCAAAGTTAGTGCAAAGAGATTAGTGAAAAGACAGGAATGTACGAAGCCACGTCTGTTTCTTTAGGCTGGGTCATAGCAGAAATCTTCTCTCAAAGTGACTCATGGCTTTGCATCACACTTTTTCTTAGTAGGGGGTGATACGAAATGTAATCAGTAATAAGTCTGAAAAAAGTTTATTTGTGATACAGTCACACCCAGGATTATATTGAAGGAATCAAATGTATGAACTTAATCCCGATGAAACTAGACTAGAATGTGTTAATGTAAAAGCTCCACAATAGAATAATTAAAAATGTAAACATGTGGCTCTTGAGAAACGGATTAAATGTCTCTTGATGCCCATGTGACATTTACAAGGATATTATGTAATGATCCCCCAAATTCTTAGTGTAATGCTCATTTGACTTCAGTGCCAATGTAGGCACACATGTGAAGGTGGCATGGCTTCCAACAAATGCTTGTAGTATAATGTCATTAAAACCTCACATTGTGGCCTGAGGCACCATTGTGAGTGTTTTGTGGATTCAAGAAACAGTAAGAGATGACTGGTTTGCATTTTTTTTTTTTCAAATTTTACTGTTTGTTTCACTGTGCAGTACCTTGCCATGTCATTGATGTGCCCAGTACTCCCACAGGCATTCCTGAATCAGGACCTTTAGGCTGGTTTCCCACTGGATAACGCAGCGTCTCACAGCAGGAGTCTGGTCGTCTCCATTCACCATTTCAGGTCCGATTTCACCCAGAATTTTGGGCTGAATTCGGACCTGAAATTGACCAAAAGACGCACAGGACGCACAAGACGTACCGGAGCCACTGCAGAGATGTGTGAACTGGCTTCATAGAGAGTCAGTCACAATCTCCTGCTATGCAAATTGGATGTGGGGAAACCCACGTCCAATTCACACTAGTGTAAACCCAGCCTTTTAGTGTTACCACAACAGTAAAATCAGTGTGTATATGCAGTAAAGCATGCTTGTTATACTCACTGTGGAACCTAAGGGGTTAATCCTCTGCATTGTGTAAATAGGCTGTTGTATCCTGTATGCATAGATCATCCTCTTCTTCCACTGACTCTAGAACAGGTCCAGATAAGACATAGTTACTGGAGTCAGGCTGCATATGCTCAGTTTGGTGTGTATTGCTAGAGAGTTATTTTTTTTTCTTGAGAGAGTGCATATGATCAGCACAGAGCCAATCAGCACTGTCCAGACAGAGGGTCAAGGGTCCTGGATCCTGATAGGGCAGCTCAGTGGGGTATGAAAACTCCTCCTACAAGCTTTAACCAGATACTGATAGGAGTCATAAAGCTATATACTGCTGATGAGAAAATGTATTTAGCAGTTTATATTTACTAAAATTACAGGCATACCCCACTTTTAAGTACACATTTACTAAAGCTGGAAAGTGCATAATCAGCCTCACTTCTGCATAGAAACCAATGAGCTTCCAGGTTTTATTACCAAAGCTTAATTGAACAGGCTGGGGTTAGAAGCTCATTGGTTTCTATGCAGAAGTGAGCCTGATTATGCACTTTCCAGCTTTAGTAAATAAACCCCATTGTGTACTTAAAAGTGGGGTATGCCTGTATTGCATTTTCTTGTTCTGTGTACTGTGGGAGACCAGATATAGTGAATGCAGGGTCCTGGGTTTAGCAACACTTTAACGTAGATCTAAACACTAGCTGGGTAGTTTTTCAACCTAAAGCACTGTATATAATAAAAAATGACCACATTTCCTTCCCTAAAATGCTGTTTTCACCTATTTTTTTTTTTTTTTTTTTTTTACTTCTTCTTTTCATCTTAGTGCTGTTGTTCAACTCAAGCCATTTATATTTCAATATGTTTATTAGAAGTAATAAATGTACAACAATAGAAAATGTTGCAGAAAAAGTAACATGAGTTTCTTGGTTAAAGAAGAAGGAAGTTGGCACTGGGAAGCGCTAATCACAAGCTGTTAGACATTTCCCGATCTCTGCAGCTGCGCATCGGACAATGTCTCACTGCTTGTGATTAGTGCACCTCAGTGCCGACTTCCTGGCCGGCTCTGCACATGCTGTTTTGCAAACATGCCTGAGCTCATCCTTAGTAAAGACATACTGAAAGAGAGAGGGTCAATCTGGGACTCGCTAGGCGACAGACAAGTATTGAATCCACTTTAGCCATTTAACCACTTGCTGATCGTATAACTTAAAAATATGTGAAAAAAATCTTGCGCTAATTATCGCATGCGGTAAGAAAATTCCCAATGCCTGGCCACATCCTCTATGTGTCTCCTGACCTCCGAGATGGATGAATCCAACAGCCCCGGGCTCCTTGCTGCCGTCCCCACACCGCACTCTCCAGACTATGTCTTCACACTGAAAGTGTTCTCCACAGCGTCCCAGCACAGCTTTCCTTTTTCAGGGTGATCACTGTGCTTCATTCAGGTATGTGAGTGCAGGATATGAGAACACAGAAAGAAGGCTCATCGCATAATACATAAAAGCAGGGTGTTTTAATAAAGCTAAAATATGCACTTGAAACAAAAATGAAAGTATTGGGCAGTAGAGAGAGGATGATTCAGCATGGAGATCACCAACAAATCTGAATGCTCATCATGTCACAGCTCCCGGCTCCTTCCAACGCGTTTCCCCTTAATAGGCTATGTCTGGGAATGGAATATATAACTTAAATATACGGCGGCAAGGTGGCACTGCTGGGCTGGATTACGTACCTAGTACGTGATCTGACACTACCGCTGTGGTTATACACAGTGGGAGCTGATCTGTAGGTCCCGTAGACTCGATGTCCACCGGCACCCGACGATCATCCAGCACAGAGGCAGAATGGTGGTCTGCCTATGTAAACAAGACAGATTGCCTTTCTGACAGGAGGGAAGGCATGAATCCAGTGTCTCTGCAAAGCAGGGACATGGATCCATTGTCTTCCCCTTGTAAAAGCACCTCCCACAGTACACTAAAACACTGGCGAGGAACAGTTCACATTTTGATCACCCCTGCTGTTTAATCCCTTCTCAGCCAGTGTCATTAGTTCAGTGACAGTGCATATTTTTAGCACCGATCACTGTATTAATGTCACTGGTCCCCAGAAAATGTCAAAAGTGTCAGTTAGTATCTGACTGTCTGCCGTAATACTGCAGTCCCGCTATAAGTTGCTGATCGCCGCCATTACTGGTAAAAAAATAAATATATATAGATATAGTTTGTAGATGCTGTAACTTTTGCGCAAACCAATCAATATACACTGTGATTTTGTTTACCAAAAATATGATACAGAATACAAATTGGCCTAAATTGATGAAGAAATTGATTTTTTCAATTTTTTTATTGGATATGTTTTATAGCAGTAAGTAAAAAATACTGTTTTTTTTTTTGTTTATGGCGCAAAAAAATTATCGCAGAGTTGATCAAACACCACCAAAAGAAAGCTCTATTTATGTGAAAAAAGGACATACATTTTATTTGGGTACGGTGTTGCATGACCGCGCAATTGTCAGTTTAAGTAATGCAGTGCCGTAGCGCAAAAAATGGCCTGGTCAGGTCTGGAACAGCTGCACATCATTGCCCTAGACCAGCTTCCTGACAAAAGTAGACCATTCTTGCACAATGTGTGTCAGCATAGCTGCTTGTAATCTTCACGAGTGTCACATGTGACCAGGTGCCAACTTGGGAACACAATTGGAAGAAAGTGCCTGAACAAGAATCTTTATGACAAGATCACCAGGTATTATTTTAATGAAAGCTGCAGATGTTATATAATGAAAGTGTAAACTGTGACTATAGATCTTCTTTACAGGGTTAGGGACTGGTAATTCTATTTACCCTTTCACTGTATTTGTATTCACATTTATCAACATTTTAGTTGTAGTTACAGTATTTTTACTCCATTGCATATGGGGAAGATATTCTGTTTGGGGGGGGGGGGGGGGGCTATAACCTAAAATGTAACCTAAAGCCAAATCTTTTCTTAAACTTCTGTGGACAGATTGGAGCCCCTGCTAATTTTTAATTTACGTGTGTATCCCTGGTGTGGAAATGTGCTTTCTGTTTGTCTTGGTGAACAGTGATATCGGAACAAAAAGTGGTGGCAAATCCAAAATGTTGGGAAGATGGGAAATTGTAAGAGAAGTCCTGTTAACAAAAGTGCATTGGCGTGCAGGCACGGGAACACCAGTGTGTGCACAAGAGGAAATATTTATTGGCGCATGCATGAGTGCATGTGGGCACGAGCAGGCACGATCGCACACGCGTGCACGCACTGGCGCCAGACAGCCTATTTAAACCGAGCAATGACAAATGAACATCGCTGAGTGGTCTTTCAGCTTGTTCCTGTTGACCTGTGCCCTGATCTGTTCCAGTTTACCTGTGTTTGACCTGGCTTCACCTACACCTTCCTTCGCACTTCCGCCTGCCTACCTGTGACCCTGGCTTGTGTTTGCTCTTCTGTCATGCTCCTGTACTTGCTGCCTGATTGTGTACCAAACCCGGCTTGTATCCTTTCTTTGCTTCAATCTCATGTTCCGGTACCTGCTCTGCCCGGCTGTTGATGACCCCCTGGCTTATGTTCCAGCAACGCTTCTGCCTGCTGATCCAGCGACACGAATTTCCAGTTCCCAGTGCCTGTCCGGTGATCTACGGCTATCAGTTTCCTGCCAAGTCTCAGCTGGTGCCACCTGCTATACCGGTCCTCGAGCCACTCTATGTCCTTTACTACTTGTCATCTCTATCAGAGGCGTTGGACAAGAGGTGCAAGAGAAGCCCTCTCTACAGCTCAATCTCCACCAGGTACGTGACAGAAATCCAAAATGTTACAGTTGTCACAGAAACAGTTGGATTTGAAATCTGACAATCCCTTCTAGCACCTCCCTTCACAATTACCCCCGAGCACATATCTGACCCCCCTGCTAGCTCTAGCCCTCTCCCCTCCCAAAGCACCACATAGCACATATCTGACCCCCCCCCCCAGCACTAGTCCTCTCCCCTCACAGAGCATACCCCCAGAAAACATCTAACCCCCCCATGCAAGCACTAGCCCTCTCCCCTCCAAAAGCACCACCAAGCACATATTTTAATATCTGAACCCTCTACCATCTCAAAACATCCCCCAGCACATAGCTAACCCCCTGCATTTTTTACATTAAATATTTCTGACCCCTGCATTCCATGCATAATACTTACAATTTGGTCACATGCACTGGTGCCACATTACTACTTTCCTTGGGGCCACCAATCTTTTACAATCTTATAGCGTATAATAAAAAACGCCATGCGACGCTAAAGTGTTTGGGTTTGGCTTGAAAACGATTCAACCCTAGCACAGACAACAAAAAAAGAAACTGACGGGTGTTGTAATACCTCTCCACTCTATCCAATTGGTCTGTAGTTACACTTTAAGGCTCCATGCACACAAAAAAACGCTTAAAAAAATGGATAAAAAACGGAGTTACTTACCGGTAACATCCTTTTCCAGGAGTCTTTCAGGACAGCCACCTTAGAGAGACCCTGGCTCCTCCCCTCCTAGGAAACACCGCCTTAATTCCGAATTTAAGCCTCATCCTCCCGCCGGCCCCTCAGTTCTTCAAGAGTAACTCCGGCCAACTGGGGAGACACAAGAACACGTCAAAATACAAAACTTTTTTATCTTACCTGACGGTCTTATGCGATGAGTCCTCCAAGATATCCAACAACCTGGGTGGGTACCGGTGCTGTCCTGAAAGACTCCTGGAAAAGGATGTTACCGGTAAGTAACTCCGTTTTTCCCTAGTCCGTCTTTCAGGACAGCCACCTTAGAGAGGATAAGCGAGCACCTTACCTTAGGGTGGGACTACCGCCTGTAGCACCTTACGACCAAAGGCTTGGTCTTTCGCTGACAGGAGATCCAGTCTATAGTGCTTCACGAAAGTAGCAAAGCTGGACCACGTTGCAGCTCTACAGATCTGTTCTGGAGAAGCACCAGCCCACTCTGCCTGAGAAGTTGCCACTGCCCTGGTTGAATGTGCTTTAACCCCAATTGGGGGCTCTACCCCCTCAAACAAATAAGCCTGACTAATGGCTAATCTTAGCCATCTGGCTATTGTACGCCTGGAGGCTCTGGAGCCTTTCCTGGACCCTGAAAATAATATGAACAGAGAATCAGACTTTCTGAAATGAGCTGTATTTTCTAAATATTGCAAGGCGCACCTCCTGACGTCTAAGTTATGGAATACCTGTTCCTGTTCCCTCACAGGATTTGAACAAAAAGTAGGTAAAACTATTTCCTGGCCTCTATGAAACTTTGAGGCTACTTTTGGCAAGAAGGCCGGATCTGTCTTAAAAATCAGACGGTCCGAAAAAACTTGAAAAAAGGGTGCCCTAATGGAAAGGGCCTCAAGTTCGCTCACTCTTCTTGCAGTGGTGATCGCTACCAAGAACACCGTCTTGAGAGTGATCAACCTTAAATCGCAAGATTCCAATGGTTCAAATGGCTCTTTTGTCAGGGCCTGTAGAACTAATGATAGGTCCCACACTGGGAACGGGGAGACTCTGACAGGCCTCTGCCTACCCAGGGCTCTAAAAAACCTTACTATCCATGGGTCTGTTGATAGTTGTTTCTCAAGAAAAACGCTTAAAGCGGAAACCTGGCCCTTCAATGTGCTGAGGGCTAAGCCCTTATCTGCCCCTGCCTGCAGAAATTCCAAGACTGCCACGGAACTGTGCACCTCAAAAGAGCTTTCTGAGCACCACCTATTAAAAAGCTTCCATACCTTTAAGTAGATGGCCTGCGTTTCCTTCTTTCTGCAGCTTAGGAGAGTAGCTACTAAGCGATCCGAAAACCCCTTGTCCCTCAGCAACTCCTCCTCAGAAGCCAGGCTGCGAGGTTCCACCTCTCCACCTGAGGACAGTAGATTGGTCCTTGAGAAAGAAGGTCCGCCTGTACTGGTAGTATCCAGGGAGGTTCCACCGCTAGCCCCTTCAGAATGGAGAACCACGGCCTCCTGGGCCAGTGAGGCGCAATCAAGATGAGAGTAGTGCTCTCTGCTTGGAACTTTCTTAATACTGCCGGGATTAGAACTGGTGGGGGGAAGGCATAGCATCTGGAGAACCTCCAGCTCTGTGCCAGCGCGTCTACTCCTAACGCCCCTTCCCACCTGTTCATGGAAAAGAACAGACCTGCTTTTGCATTTTCCCTTGAGGCGAAGAGATCCACTGCCGGAACTCCCCACTTCCGGGTTATCATTTCGAAGACCTCTTGTTTTAGGACCCAGTTGCCTTCCCTCAGCGTTTTCCTGCTGAGGAAATCTGCCACCTGATTTTGCTCCCCTTTTAGGTGAATTGCAGAGAGTGAAAGGACATTGGCTTCGGCCCATCTGAGGATGGCTTCCGCCAGGGCCCATAGGGTTCCGCTTTTGGTGCCGCCCTGCCTGTTGATGTAGGCAACCACCGAGGAGTTGTCTGACCGAACTCTTACATGTTGTCCCTGAAGGTCCTCCTGAAAGGCTCTGAGAGCCAGGTCTACTGCTCTCAGCTCCCTCCAATTCGAGGACCTTCCTGATTCCTTCCTCCCCCAGGTACCTTGAATCATCCGGGAGTCTAGGTGCGCCCCCCAGCCTGAGCCGCTCGCATCGGTTGTCACAATCCTGGACACCGGCAAGACCCACTCCAGGCCTTGCGCCAGATTTGCCCCCTTTCTCCACCACCAGAGGGACCTCTTGACCTGGGTTGGGATTGATACCAATGAGTCCAGAGACCCCTGGCTGTGGTCCCAGAGCTTCAAAATGAAAAGTTGCAGAGGGCGGAAATGTAACCCTGCCCACTGAACTGCTGGGAGAGTGGAGGTCAGTAAGCCCAAGGCTGACATCACCTTTCTTACTGAAACCTGACAGTTGCCTTGGAGGAACAACATTGCCTTGTCCACCTTTTGGATCTTTTCCCAAGGGAGGAAGACTTTTTGCTTCGTTGAATCCAGTATATAACCTAGGAAAACCACCTTTTGAGAAGGAACTAAGTTGGATTTCTCCAGGTTCAGGAGCCACCCCAGGTTTTCTAAGATGTCTCTTGCCACCTGTAGGTCCTGAATCAACTGTTCTGGGGAAGGAGCAAAAAGGAGAAGGTCGTCGAGGTACGCGACCACCGAGATGCCCCTGAGACGCAGAAAAGCCAGAACTTCTACCATTACTTTGGTGAAGATCCGGGGGGACGAGGATAGCCCAAAGGGAAGAGCTTTGAACTGAAGATGCAGCACCTCCTCTGAGGTCCTTATTGCCAACCTGAGGTATCTCTGATGGTTTTCTGCAATGGGAATATGCAGATACGCATCTTTTAGATCTATTGATGCCATAAATGAATTCGGTGGAAGTAGTGCCTTCACTGAGTACACCGAATCCATTCTGAATCTCCGGTAGGTGATGGAGACATTCATAGGCTTCAAATTCAGGATGAGCCTGAATTTCCCTGAAGGTTTGCGGACCACAAAGATGTGGGAGTAAAAACCTCTGCCTGTCTCCCCCACCGGGACCCGTGTCACCACCTCCTGTTCCTCCAATTCCTGAAGGGAAGAAAGAAGGGCGGCAGACCTTTCTGTACATCTCGGCATTTCCGTAACTAGGAGTCTTAGTGGGGGAGGATCTGAGAACTCCAACCGGTATCCTCGTCTGATGATCCCCAATACAAATTGATTGGAGGTGATCATCTCCCACTGTGGGAGGAAGGCCCCCAACCTTCCCCCCACCGTGACTTTGTCATTGAGACTTTTTGGGCTGTTCAGGAGGGCGAAAAATCGCACTCCCACGCCCTTTCCCCTTTTGCCCCCAACTTTTCTTTTGCCTGTCAGTTTTTGGGGGTTCAAATTTTCTCTGAGGGTGAGCCTTCCTTTTAGACTGCTCCCCAAACTTCCTTTTGATCGGAAAGGCCTTCTTCTTATCGGCCGTACGATCTAAAACCGCCTCCAAACCTGGCCCAAATAATAAATCCCCTGTGAGCGGGATCCCACAGAGCTTAATTTTGGACGCACTGTCCCCCTGCCAGGTCTTCAGCCACAGGGCCATCCTGGCTGAATTAGTCAGGGCTGTGGATCTTGCAGACATTCGAATGGATTCAGCCGAAGCATCCGCAATGTATGCAACTCCCTTTAGCAGCATTGGAAAAGAAGCCAGAATGGTCTCCTTTGCCGTGCCCGCTTCAATATGCGCTCTGATTTGTGTGAGCCAATACTCCATATTACGTGCCACCACTGTGGCTGCCATGGCAGGCTTAAGATTTGCCTGTGAGGAGTCCCATGCTTTTTTAAGGAGTGAGTCCATCCTTCTGTCCATGGGGTCCGACAGTACCCCCATGTCCTCGAAGGCCAGGTCGGTGTGTCTGGACACCTGTGAAAAAGCGGCGTCTAGTCTGGGGGATTTGTTCCAGACTAGCTCCTCCTCCTCCGCAAAAGGAAACCTTTGTTTCAATGCCCCTGAAAAGAAGGGTTTCCTTTCTGGGTCCTGCCATTCTTTCTTGACGGCATCGATCAGGACGTCATGGACTGGGAACATTCGCTTCTTCTGTTCCCCCAGACCACTGTACATCTGATCGTGAAGTGACAGTGCCTTCCTTTCCTCCTGAATACCTAACGTGGTATGGATAGCCCCTAGGAGCTCCTCCACTTCCTCAAGGGAAAGCTTGTATCGTGAGGTCTTTTTGGATTCACCATCCAACACCTCTCCGTCTGACTCCCCCTGGGAGTCTGAAGCGGCACTGCCCACTTCTTCCTCAATCTCCTCTCTGGAGCCCTCTGGGATTTCCCCACCAGCTAGGGGAATATCCGGTGGGTTAGGTGAAACACTCTGCTGCACTGGTGGAGGGGTGCTCTGGGACTAAGGCAACTGGAAACTGGAAAAAAGTGCCTTGAAGGACTGGAAAGTGCTAGAAAGCTCCTTTACAGACGCTGCCAGGTCTGCCCCCTGCTCTGCTGCCTGCTCCCTCACTAGCCCCTCAATACATTCTCTACAAAGGACCTTCATCCAAGAGTCCCCCAAAGAAGTTCTGCATGAAGGGCATCTCCTCTTGGAACCATGGGGCGACTTGCTTGTGGCTTTCTGAAACACAGAAATACAGAGAGGGCAGCATAAGCATAAAACACCAGCGCTACTACAGAGGACCACCAGGAGTGCCCCCCCCCAGGACTAACCACCACCAGGGTCCCGGATACACTCCCCAACTCCCGACCACCAGGGAGGAAAAAACACCAGTGGAGCTACTGGAAATAGTAAGTAAGGGAACACCTCCCCAGGGTTCCCCTTACCTTAGAGTGGCTGGTGCTGTTATCTCCAGGAGCTGCTTTTGAAGCCTCTGCTTCCGACATTCCTGTTGAGGAAGAGTGGTCTCTCGTGCCTCCGAACACTGTCTGTACAGCATGTAAAAGAGGCCGCACCAGCCGAGCGCTTGGTCCCCTTTCTAGGCCGCGTCCGGAACCGGAAGATGCGGAAACCAACGAAAACCCCGCCCCCAACAGGAAATGACGTCGCCCGTCATCCGGTCCGGCCTCTATCTCCAAACCGCCCACAGTGCAGGGGGGACGTGTGGGATTTCGCTGCAGCGCCACCTGTGGGCGAACGGAAAGGCGGACCTCCCCAGACATCCTGCTTCCCCAAGCGGAGCTGGCGTGCGCAAAAGCGGACGTTTTTAGGTGTCTGAGAATCAATAACTTCTGGAATCCTATCAATAGGCTAGAAATGAGTTGACGTGTTGGTTTTATAGTAGTGTGCATATGTTGTCATAAAAATGAACACAGAGAGGACTGTGTAAATAAAAGCCAGCACTCAATCCTGTGATGGCTTGAAAATCTTTTATTAATTATTGGATAAAAGTTCCATGTCTTGCCTCAGCACTTACGTATTTCAGCCCAATGGGGCCTTAAAGTGGATGTAAACCTTATTCATGAAATTTGAGCTGGGCACGTATATCTGTAGTGTTTTCTTATCTCTCTCCAAAGCACTGTGTATGTCTTCTGTTTGGTAGCTGTGTTATCAGGCTGATAACTTCTGACAAGTTCTCTGAGACAGGAGATAAGAGCAGCCTGAAGTTTGTGTGGTGGGAGGTTGCTATAAAAAGATTAGCAGAGAGCTTGACTTGTCACAGCAGAGCTCTGCACATTATTTCCTTCCTTTGCCAATGTGGAGTGGGGGTGTGTGCCTTTCCTCCAATCAGCTGTCTTGACTGTATGCCAATAATCCACTCCCAGTGCTGAACAGGAAGAGAAAATCTGAAACACAAGGATATATAAAGCAGAAGACAGAAGATGTGAAACTTATGTAGGGAGATTTGTTTCATCCCTGTGTATCATCTGAGGCTGTTCACTTCACTGGGTATATGTGAGGGTCTTCATCCTCTTTAATCATAGCAAGCTAGACAATATACCTCTACCTCTTTATAAAAAAAACCTCCATAATGTTGAATTAAGCATAGGTGCAAATGTAAAACCATCAGCTTCACAAAAACAACAAAAAACAGAAAGGAAACCAAAGAAAAAAGAGAATGAAAGAAAAACAATAGGAGAAAAAGAAGGTCAAATAAAAAGGAAATAAATACGGTACCAATATACAATAATAAAAAAATCCCTAAAATACATACTTTTATTTCAATAACAACCTGAGATCCCATCTCTGATTCAGTCCAAGTGACATACAGGTATTTTCCTCGCCTTTTCTCGCTGTTGGCTTGATTGAGCACATGCGTATCACACAATATGTGTTTTTAAGACTTTTTCACAGGCTTTATCCTTACATGTGATCCTTGACCATATTCCTGAGGGTGGTAAGTTATTAACATAATATTTCATGTTGAATTCTATATTATTATTTGGTATTGATGAGTGTTCATTTTTGAATGCCAAGGGTCCGGGACTATCTCCAAAGAAGTGCTTCAGTCTCAAAACACATTGGACATTGGAAATACACTATCTGGATTACAGTTAATTCCCTAGCTTATGCTTTATTAAGTGGTTCTGAATTAATCATATGGTCAACTAGCTCTTTTTTAGCCTTTGGTTACTTTTCACATCTTTTTTTTTTTTTTTTTCAATAATATAATTTTTATTGAGAATTATTTTTTTACATCTTACAACAAAACAAAATTACAGAAAAAAAAGAAATAAGAACACACTGCTATCAAAAATGAATCATGCAATTTGCAGATTAAGTTGAATAAGTCTTGTAATTCTACATACCAATACATTTCTCTAGTTACACAGACAGATTGGAGTCCAGCCATCTAGACCAAATGTTCCCAAATGTTTCAGGGCATTTCCTATGTTTATATGCCAATTTCTCCCTTCTTAAAGTGATTGTAAAGGCTCGTTTTCTTTTATTTATTTTTTAAATCTAGTGGCCAATGCTTTTGCCAATATCTTTACATGTGATGTAAGCAATGAGATTGGATGATATGATTCTGGATTATTAGGGACCTAGAGGGAGGGAGATGACCATACTCCAATGCTGCATTAAATATCTCTAATAATTCTGGCAACAACTTAGTTCCATACACTTTGTATATTTCACCTGGTACACCATCACTACCTGGAGCTTTATTATTAGGCAGATTGGCAGCGACAGTCTGGAGTTCCTCTAAAGTCAGAGGTTGATTCAGTACCTCCCTGTCAACTGCAGATATTTCTGGTAGCACAATAAAATCAAGTAAAAGTTGTAATTCCGCCCCTGCATAAAATACTTTACTAGTATATAGGCGTTTAAAAAATTCCCAAAACACGGATGAGATCTCTATAGAAGTAGGCATCTTAACTATGAGCCTGTGTTTTCTATGTGTTTTTTATAATCATGTGTGTGTTTTGCCCTTTAACATCTCCGCCATCCTTCCTTTTTTTAATCTATATTTCTTCTGGGATGGGCATTGAATGATCTTCAGTCACACCATTTCACATTTGATGCGGTTTAATAGTGAAACTCTCTCCTGTTGCTAAAGACTGGATCAGTTTCATCTTAGTATGAATTCTACAATACTTCCAAATTTTCATGCTGCAGCTATGTGAACCATTTAGAGGAAGCCAACACCTTGCTGGATTATTATGGGTCATAAAGAGGCTAGGTGAAGGGGAGACCCCAAAGTGGAAGCCCTGCTACAGAAAAAAGTGGCAGCCCTGTTGTAAAGCCTCCCATATGCTGCTGTCAGAGAATAGAATGTATAGCTTTTTCTTACATTAATACTAAAGGCTTGTGTTTTTCTTAAATAACATGGTATTGCACAGAGCAACCCCAATCTTTTTCTTTTTGGGTCCTCCACCAGTGGTCCTTTCTCCCCCCCCCCTCGTCAACTGCCCCCAATAGCAAGCCTCTTGCTATGGTAGCACTTAATGAAGGCTCACTCCGAGCCGTGCTTCTGTGACTGGACATTGCCCATTCACACACAGAGTGTGGCTTGGCCCACCCCCTCACTCTCTCCTCATTGGCTCACTGGCTGTGATTGACAGCGGCCAATGGCTCCTGCTGCTGTGTGAGCCAATGAGGAGATAGAGACTCAGTAGAGCTGCTGTTCTCATGTACATCGCTGGATCGAGATGGGGCTCAGGTAAGTATAAGGGGGGGGGGGGGGGGGGTATGGGGAGATGCACCCAGAAGGTTTTAAAAAAAAGTTTAAAAAAACTGTCTGCCTTTAGAACCACTTTAATGATGGCTATAATCTACCAATTACTTTCCAGGGAATAGATTGTAAAAAAAAAAAAGGAACCCCTCTTCCCTGGTAATATCCGTCTGCTGTCTCTCCTACTTCTTTTGTCAACATCCATGGTGGGTTTTGTTAATAGCAAAACCTGGAAAAGACTAGTGACTATGTGAAAACCTCTAGTGATAAGATTTTCAGGGTAACAGTGTTCCTAATCTAATAGTGATGTTAGCATTCTCAATACGAAAAACTCGCCAACCGGAACTGCCTTTAAGGCATGGGAGGGAGCAAATGGTTTTTGGTATGCTTTTATACTAACAGACCCAAAGACAGAATCAGACCCTGCCACTGTGCCCATTAATGCTGCCAATCCAGGTAACGCTGTCACTGTAATACTGTCTTTGTGGGCCCATTAATTGCTGCCAATGGCACTTACCTTGTCAGGCGGCGAGCGGTGTCTCCTCATCTTCTCCCACGCTCCTGTCTTCTGCAGTGATTGGACGCCTATGGAAGCCTATTAGAGCACACCGCTGTAATAGGGTCCCCTATTAGAGCTTTACAGCTCTAATAGGGCGCTTCCAGAAACACCCCCCCCCCCCCCGCTGTAATTCAGATGCACGCACCGCCACTGGCCCACAACACATATATACACACACACAGTCTACACACACACACACACACCCACACACACACAGCATGTGTGGTTGTTGTGTTGATATTTTTCCACTGCTGTAGAGAAAGTTTTTACTTTCACTTTTATCAATAAAAATAGTAATACTACATTCCTCCCATGTGCCCATATAAATATTTTTGCCTTTAGCGAGGGAGAAAATCTTGCCCCCATGGATGCCTCACATAGCTGGAGATAATATGTGCCATCAAAATAAAAATAGTTATAATCAAAAACTCCTATTGTTCCATATGATAGACACTGTATTTCTCCAGACATTCTCTGGCCGTTTGTAGGGCTAGATAGTGGGGAATGGAGGAGTATAGAGCCTGTATATCTAAGTGACCCATACCAAATCCTTCTTTATTTTCTTCTTGTTTTTCTTTCTCTTTTTTTTTTCCTTTTATTTCCATTCTCTTTTTTTGCTATTGTCTTCGTGAAGCTGATGGTATTGCATATGCATCTGTGCTTAATTCCACATGATGGAGGCAGAGTTTTCATATAGGGGTAGTGGTATGTTGTCTAGCTTACTATGACTAAGGTCCCGGTGGGCTGAAATGCACAAGTGCCGAGGTAATACATGGAATTTATATGCAGTGAATAATAAAGATTTTCAAACCATTTTGGGATTGAGTGCCAGCATTAATTTGCACAGTTACTGATACAATGAACAGAAGCCTAAACAGTTACACTGAATAGCTTCACTGTCTTTATGGTCTACCTGGCTTGAGCACAGTGAGTTTACTTTGTACAACACAGAAGGGAATACCATAAATGATGAGGACCCTGGGCTCACAAGAGAATGGATAATATCATCATGCGTTTGCCATGAAGACATTATACCATGCATGGGTAGTAATACACTGAACTGTGTATGCAGATTTTTCTTGACATTCGGTGAAACTATGCTGGGTCTTTGTCAGAATATGACAAGGATTTTTTAATGTGCCAAGGAGGATAGTGATATTCTTTGTTGTAGTTGAACAATGGAGAGATAAGACCTGTACATGCTGTGACATGTACAGTGTTTCATTAAATGTCTGTGTGTACCAGAATAGACTTTAATAATGATTTAAATGTTTGATGCAATTTGAGGAGACTTCTAGGCAGTGCAGACAATAGTGGTATTACTTGTACTCATGACCATTTAAAGGTCCAGTGCCTTCTTCACTGTCTGGAACTGGCATGTACAGTATGTTTTAATGGTGTTCATTTCATTAAAAAAAAAAAAAAATATTTTAAGCAAAGCTGGTAACGTTTTAACACTAAAGTGAATACAGTGAAACCTTGGTTTGAGAGTAACTTGGTTTCAGAGTGTTTTGCAAGACCAGCACATTCTTAAAATAAATTTTGCCTTGATAAACAAGCGCTCTCTTGATATACAAGTAGCGCCATGTCACAATTGAGTATAAAAAAGAAGAGACGCGCCTCTAAGTGTAGCAATATGGTTACATTTAATGAAGGTATGACATTTAGCAGCTCACATGGTTGATGATTAAAAGAGGCACATCTAAGTATGCAGGCATTCGGGGTAAAGTTGTCCACATAGATCATTCTCTGCTCTGCCATCAACATCATTCCTTCCACGCTGCGCTCCATGATCGCTTCAAGCCTCGCTTTCAGATCGCTCTACTGCAGGGTAGTCTTCCCGGTCACGATTGCAGAATGACAGCAGTGAGAGCCAGCGGTGCGGAGGATGGTCTATGTGGACAGTTTTACCCAAGATGCCTGCATACTTTGATGTGCCTCTTTTAATCACCAACCATGTGAGTTGCTAAATGTTTTGATGAAGGCTTCTTAGCCGAAACGCATCAGCCTATAGCCTGTACCCGTGTACCCATGTAACCAATAAAGGACTTTTATTCAAGAGCATCCGAGTTGCCAGACCTTTTTGATTCATGAGTTGCTAAATGTTTTACCTTCATTAAATTTAACCATATTGCTACACTTAAAGGCGCCTCTCTTCTCTTTTATACTCTGTAGCTCCTGCTGGATTTTGCTTCTAATCCCCTTGTGGGGGCTGCCATTTGTGGATGGACATTTTATGGTTACACAACCAAAAAAAGCACAACAGCTCGGCCTCCATGGGAGAGCCTCCCATGAAGGCCGAGCTGTTGCACTTTTTTTGGTTGTGTAACCGCTTATTGATGCTTCTTCTCATTGACAGCTGTTATATAGCTGAGGGCGGGGCCACCAAACAAACGGGTGATCCCGCTCTCAGCTAAATAACAGCTGTCAACAAGAAGAAGCATCACTTGGCTGGAGCCTCTTATGGAGGCCGAGCTGTTGCGTTTTTTCCTTTTTTTGGTCTGTCGAGCAGCGTGAGATGAATCTACCTCGCGGGACCTTTTTCATTTTTTTATTTTTTAATAAAGAACTTGTCCCACAGTTTCTCCTGTAATTTTTACTATTTTTTACACTTTTTTATGAATTGGTAGGGGTAAAATGTACCCGTTACCAATTCAGATAGGGGGGCAGGATCTGGGAGTACCCTTGTTAAAGGGGGCTTCCAGATTCCAATAAGCCCCCTGACCGCAGACCCCCACAACCACCGGGCAAGGGTTGTGGGGATGAGGCCCTTGTCCCCATGGGGACAAGGTGCTTTGGGGTTGACTCTCTCATCCCCCCCTCTTTTCCTGCAGCCTACCAGGTTGCATGCTCGGATAAGGGTCTGGTATGGATTTTGGGGGGACCCCTACACCATTTTTTTTTACATTTTGGCGCAGGGTTTCCCTTAAAACCCATACCAGACCTGAAGGGTCTGGTATGGATTTTTAGGGGACCCCTACGCCATTAAAAAAAAAAAATTGGCGCAGGGTTTCCCTTAATATAAATACCAGACCCAAAGGGCCTGGTAATGGACTGGGGAGGGGGGGACCCATGCAGTTTTTTTCAATGAGTTTTATCTATATTGCCGAGACCCGACAATTCATTACAGCCACGATCAGTTTTAAATTACTCTTTTTCCTTTAGAAATGCAATTTTGCTGTGGTATTGTTCTAAACATGGGAAAACTGAGCCACTTTACAGGCATACTATAGACACCCCCCAGGCACGATATTTAAAGGAATATTTAAATTTTTATTGTTTTACTTTAAGCATTATTAAATTCACTGCTCCCAAAAAAATTCAGTTTTAAAACTTCTTATTATTTGCATTGCTACATGTCCCCTGGTGCAGGACCCAGGTCCCCAAACACTTTTTATGATAATAACTTGCATATAAGCCTTTAAAATGAGCACTGTGTCCCATAGACTTTAATGGTATTCGTGTGTTCGACTCAACTTTAGTGACTACTGGTCTTGTCTTCGAGTCTCCAACACCAAGACAGATGGCGCATCATACTCAATGGTCCCTGCAACTGGACTCTGCTGCAATATTCATCTGGAGGCATCGCTATTAATACCTTTACATACCCAGGGATTTGTGCACAATTCCACAAGGACTCTACTGTCCCTCTTTATGGATATAGCTATTTATGCCAGAAACCTTTTTCTAGAGTAAACTAAAATTTCTTTCCTTTGCAAAACTCCACCAGGTTTCCTTCCACTTTCAAGCTGCAAATTTAAATTCAAATCCCTGGACAGGTAATTGTCCTTTTATTAAAAGTTAGCAGCTACAGTATTTGTAGCTACTGACTTTAACAGTTTTTTTTGGGGGGGGGGGACTGAAAATCCCTTTTAAGCATGATAATATAAACATTTTCCAGTAAACTATTTGTTAAATATCGTACCCCAGCACTTACAGTTTATGACTTTCAATGGCCCCTGTTCTCTCAGTGCCGCTGCCCTTAATTTTTGGTCTTCACAGGAAAGAAAGAGCAGGGAAGTGCCTTGCCACCCTAGGCTATGGGGTTCTGTGCTTCTATTGATACATACAGTGTAGGGAGACAGAACTCTAGTCCCTACATGTAGGGATTCTGCAAGAGAAAGGAGCCTCCCTTACACAGGGAACCTGGGGCAGTGTTCATGGCACCAACCTAAACTGAAACAAGCAAGGATTAAAAGATAAGGAAGTTGCATACTCAGTAAGTGATTAAATCAGCTTAACCACTACCTTCCAGGCGTATTGTCAAATGACGTCTGCAGATGGGATCTCCCATCCTGGGCAGGCATCATATGTCGTTCTCTGCTTCCTGCCGGCAGAGGGGGTGCCCACGCGCCGCTGGAGTCACTGAGGAGTCAATGCGCGTGCTCGGAGGCCGAGCTGTCCGCCGGGCACCCGCGATCACTCCTGACAGAACAGGAACGTGGATGTGTGTGTAAACACACACACACACACATCCACGTCCTGTCAGGGGAGAGGAGACAGATTGTGTGTTCCTAGTATATAGGAACACCGATCGGTCTCCTCCACCGGTCAGTGACATCCCCCACAGTTAGAATACACAGTGAGGGAACACATTTAACCCCTTGATCGCCCCCTAGTGTTAACCCCTTCCCTGCCAGTGACGTTTACACAGTAATCAGATTGCTGTATAAATGTCAATGGTTTCAAAAAAGTGTCAAGTGTCTGATCTGTCTGCCACAATGTCGCAGTCCCGATAAAAAAATTGCAGATCGCCGCCATTACTAGTAAAAAAATTTAATAAAAATGCCATAAATCAATAACCTATTTTGTAGGTGCTATAATTTTAGTGCAAACCAATCAATATACGGTACGCTTATCTCGATTTTTTTTAACCAAAAATATGTAGAAGAATACGTATCAGTCTAAACTGAGAAAAAAAATGTATTTAATTTTTTTAATTTGGGATATTTATTATAACAAAAAGTAAAAAATATTGTGTTTTTTTCAAAATTGTTGCTCTTTTTTTGTTTATAGTGCAAAAAATAAAAACCGCAGAGATGATCAAATACCACCAAAAGAAAGCTCTATTTGTGGGGAAAAAAGGACGTCCATTTTGTTTGGGTACAGCATTGCATGACCGCGCAATTGTCAGTTAAAGCGATGCAGTGCTGTATCGCAAAAAATGGCCCGGACAGGAAGGGGGTAAAATCTTCCGGTGCTGAAGTGGTTAAAATAACTGTGGGTTTTATATCACTTTAATGGCTATATGGTATGGTCAATACATTACAGTTCTATAGGGAGCACTGCATATCGCTGCCATTATTTACATTTGTCTAAAATTCACAAACAAACCTAAATTGTATGTATAGCCAAAACAGTTTTTCGTTTGTTTTGTAAAAGGGGAGTTTTTTTTGGGGGGGGGGGGCTTTTGCTGTTAGTTGTCTCTGGAACAAGTGTCCCCATTTCATTTCCCTTCATCTCTTGTTCTGGGCACAACTCTGTTTCAGAGACAATGGTCGCCAGTACAGAGTTGTGAATCTCCCCAATGGGGATACAGACTGCAATACTTGACAGAAGGTCTAATCCTTCCCTACTCTGTTTATAACTATAAAAAATGTTTTGCCTAAAGATATACTTTAAATAAGGCAAAATCTAAGAAAATTCATACTGATTAGCCACAAGGTCAACCTATATGCACTGTGTCTTTCACAGTAAACTGCTGTATTTTAAGACTAAAATATCTTTTGTAAACTATGTGATTCATACCGTGTCACACTTCTATTTGTATAGAGGATTCTATTTACTTGTTACCTCATCCTATTCTTGCTTGAACTGAAAGTCTGCTGAGTAGACTAGTGTTATTTCAGTCCTTCTAAAGTAACAATTTGTAAAAACCTGGATATTGTGTAGATATAATCCATGTAATCTTCCATCATGTATTAAGGTTTTTGTTTTGAAAGACTTAATGTGTTCCTTTTGTGGGTTTGATTCTTTGTTTGTATTCTAATACCCTTCCAGTTCAGCCATAATTGAATACTTTGACTTTCAAACAAGCAGTTCAATGAAAAATATCACAATAGTTGTTGCACCTAATGTTACATAAAGGAATGTAGCTGTTTTTGCCAAAAACCTTTTCTAGAGTGAACTGAAATCTCTTACCTTTACAAGACTCCTCCAGGTTTCCTTCTAATTTTAAGCCACAAATTCAGATTTAGAAAAGAATATTAAAATTCAGTAAGGCAAAGTAAAAAGCATATTTTAGTGACCCATCCACTCAAAGATAATCTTTACTGAATTGACTATAGTAGTACTGTATATAGGCTGATCTGTTCTCTTGCTTTCTGACAATGTCTTTAAAATTCACCTATTTTGTGGCCACTGCTCCATTCGACTCTGGAAATTAAGTCACAACTTATGCAGGTCTGAGGATTCTCTTCAAGCCCCCATGTGGCAGTACTGAGTATCTGAGAGGCCGGATACCAAGCTTCTAGGGCTGCCATGAGAAAGAGAAATTAGTCACATACATTACCTTTAATGAAAGTTCAGTACTAGGTATTTTTCTTTGCTTTGAGTCCTGGCAAAGGTGAGTATGTGCTACTGGTGGGATGGAGGAGCCCAAATTAAAGTACTCTTCTTGCTTGTCCCTGCAAGGCTACAATGGTGGACCATGCCTGCAAGGTGTATCAACACGGTCAGCTGTAGTCTTCACCAGGGACATGGGTGACAGGGTGACAATTTAGAAGAAAAAATAGGAGAGAGTTGTCACCCCTGGAAGTGGCAGAAAAAGCCGGGGTTGCCAGGTATTTATTTATTTTTTTACTTTTTCTCCAAACTTTATTTAAGAGAAAAGGTAAATAATAAGTACATAATACAGAAAAAAGAAAAGAAAAATGAAAAAAATAGATTTTCATTGACAGACTTATCCGGAGTTGCTTCAGTAGGTAACTTTTTAATACTAATCTCCTGACCAGGACAGGTAGACATTACAAAAAGAACAGTAATGTGTGTAGCTCTCTTTTGGGAGGTTAGAAGAAATGACCCTCTCCAAACAGGATATTGCGCTAAACCTTTAGGTAAATAGGAGAACTAGAAACTTTGCTAAGTGGAAGAGTGGGTTTGATAACAAAGTTGGCAGTGCCTCCACCCAGGACAGGGCCTTTATGAACAGAGAGGTTGCCTTCCTGGGAAATTAACCAGTAATCTAATCAAAGTAATTGGGAGCAGAGGACTGTTGGAGCCAACATATATTATTACCCATAAGTATATTGATGCATGCCAGTATGAAAAAGTACATACAATCAATGTGCACACATGTATTATCAGCAAAGCACCCCACATGAGTCCTGGTGGAATTGTGCATACATACCTGGGTATACCGTATTAACCACCTCAATACCGAATACTTTCACTCCCTTCCTGCCTAGGCCAATTTTCAGGTTTCAGTGCTGTTACACTTTGAATGACAATTACAAATTAAAAAAATTTTTTTTGAGACAGAGCATTTCATTTGGGGGCATTTAAATCACCAATAGGTTTTTCATTTTTTGGTATATAAATGAAAAAAATACCAACAAAAAAATATGTTTTTCTGTTATAACATTTTGCAAATAAACAACCTTTCTTTATAAATTTAGGCCAAGATGTATTCTGCTACATTTCTTTGGTAAAAAGAAATTCCCAAATCAGTGTATATTATTTAATCTGTGTGAAAGTTATAGATTCTACAAACTATGGCATATATAGTTGAAAATTGATCAATCATAATGTACTGACTGCGTACCTAATTTATTGAGACCCTAAAATGCCAGAACAGTACAAATACCTCCTAAATAACCCCCTTTTGAACAGTAGACAGCCCAAGGTATTTAGTAAAGGACATGGTGAGTTTTTTGAAGTTGTAGTTGTTTGTCACAATTTTTCGGAAAATTAAGAAATTGTTTTTCATCACAAAGTTGTCATTTTAACAAGTCTCACACAGCAATGGCATACTTATAACTGTTGGAAGAACAACAACATGTAATGTGAAATTGTTAATAAACTGACAATACTGTATGCATTATACCTATCTATGCAGCAGGTGGCGCTGTGGTATTATAATGTATAGTTCTTATATTATATGATATAACAGTAAAATATTCTCTGCATAAAACTAACTTCCAAGCGCATGGTTCAATAACCTGCTAATAATAATTACACCTTAAAACACATTCTGCTATGCCTCCTGAGTATGGGGATACCCCACATGTGAGACTTTTTCACAGTTTAGATACATAGAGGGGCCCAAAATCAAATCAAAGGAGCACTTTTGGGCTTTGAAGGAGCATAAATTACACATAAATTACGTGTCTAATTTCATGGCTACCTAACTCATTTTTAGAAGCCTTAGAACATCAGGACAGTGGAAACATTGACAAAATGACCACAGTTTGGAAAGCAAACACTCCGGGGTATTTTCTGAGAGGCATAATTAATAGGTCTTTTGAAAATGCAATTTTTTTCCACAAGTTTTTGGAAAAAGCAGAAAATAAAATGTTTTTTTTTTTTTTTTTTTACACAAAGTTGTCAATAAGATATTTCTAACACACATATCATGGGCATATTTAGAAATACATCCCAAAACACATTCTGCTACTCCTTATTATGTGAATATCACATGTGTGAGACATTTTCACAGGCTGGCCTTTTTTCCAGACTACAAGACCCAGGAGCACCAGGACAGTGGAAACACCCTAAAATGATCACATTTTGGAAAGCAAACACCCCAAGATACAGTATTTTATAAGAGGCATGGTGAGTCTTTTTAAAGCTTTATTTTTTTGACGCAAATTTTTGGAAAATGTGGAATGAAAATAGATTTATTTTTTTTACACAAATTGTCAATATAATAAGATATTTCTTACATACAACATGGGCATACTTAGAATTACAACCAATACACGTTCTGCTACACCTTTGGAGTAGGGGTGAGCCCGATGTTCGAGCCGAACTTAAGTTCGGCTCGAACATCGGGTGTTCGCCTGTTCGCCGAATAGCACACAAATTAGGGGGTTTTCAGCAAATTCGAAAGCCACGGAACACCCTTTAAAAGTCTATGGGAGAAATCAAAAGTGCTAATTTTAAAGGCTTATATGCATGGTATTGTCATAAAAAGTGTTTGGGGACCTGGGTCCTGCCCCAGGGGACATATATCAATGTAAAAAAAAGTTTTGTGCAGTGATTTTAACAATCCTTAAAGTGAAACAATAAAAGTGAAATATTCCTTTAAATTTCGTACCTGGGGGTGTCTATAGTAAGCCTGTAAAGTGGCACATTTTTCCCGTGTTTATAACAGTCCCTGCACAAAATGACATTTCTAAAGGAATAAAAGTAATTTAAAAGTACTCGCAATGAATTGTCGGTCCCAGCAATACAGATAAAAGAAGTCATCGAAAAAAAAACGGCATGGGATCCCCCCAGTCCATTACCAGGCCCTTTGGGTCTGGTATGAATATTAAGGGAACCCAGAACCAAAATAAAAAAAATAGCACGGGGGACCCCCCAAAAATCCATATCAGACCCTTATCCGAGCATGCGCATCCTTACCCTTGGGATGATTACAATGCAATGTATGTCTTTGTGCCAGGGACCTAAAGACAAGATCAGCAGTGATGGTGAGATTTTCCAACCATTGTCCAACCAGACTGGAATGCAGATTCTCGACAGTAGAAACTGTGGTTTGACACTGAAAGTCAGAGTCAGCCTACTCTACTCTGCAATCGTACATCTAACTAAAAGATTGGCTATATGATGCCTAACCTGGCTCTAACCTATGCTGTTATTGAGCTCTGAGTTAAAAGTAGCTATAGAACCCCAAACCAGAAGGGACGCGGTTGACTAAAATAACATCAGCTACATATAAACTCTATTGCAATAAACAGACTTACCCACTAATATACTGGAAGGTGACCACTACACACATACAGTAATACAAACCTAGCTATCTGGCACTGTGTATGTGAGATCAGATAATAACAATAATACAGAGATATTTCTGTCACAAAGAAATACACACTCAAGAAGCTATGAGAAGCTGTAGTTAAACTATTAGAACAAAGAAATACTTGCCTAATAGTCTCTGTGTCTGGCCTGAGTGAAATACAGCAGCTCCTGCATGTACAAGTTCATGTGGCTGAGTTCTATGTCTACTTCCTGGAAACTGTCCTTTATATATCATCACAGTCCTCCAATAAGGGTTTCTGATCCAGCTAGAAGAGACAGGAAGTACTTGTCTGTAACCACCCAACTCTGCAGTATTTAAAGTGGACCTTCAGTCATAATTTTGACTTTCTATCTATTAAATCTTCTGCCCTTGTTCTTTTAACTTTGGATAGTAAAACATTTTTTTTCTGCCAGTAAATACCTTATACAGCCCACTTCCTGTTTCTTTTCTGGTCATTAGGCTAGGCTTATGACTTCTTGCACAGCTATCTCTCTCACTCTCGTGAAAGTTTGCCAGGAAGGGAGGGGGGATGAGTCATAGGAGTGTCAATGAGAGCTGCAGAGCTGGAGTTGTGCCTCTGTGTGTTTGTGTAAATCCAGGAAGTGAACAGGCAGCAGCTTCAGCTGCCCACAGTTTAAATGGTTGCAGCCAGACTCAGTGGATGGAGATTTCTGCAGCATATTTGGCAAGTACAGAATCACAGTATATATAAAATAATATGCAAAGTGGTTGGAGGGAAGCTGCAGAATGGAAAGGATGTTTTTATTACAAATTATGTGAGGAGACTGCAGTTCCTCTTTAATAGACAAGGGCTATTTACAAATACAGACAGTAGAGGGCAGCAGATCACCGCAAGTAATTATGCATTAGATTTAGTTTTGTCACTGGTTCAGTAATCAAGGATTAGAGAAGTGGGTTCCTGAACATTTTGTTTAGTAATAGAAAGTAGAGTGTTATCTAGCTCAGTGGAGGTGATGGGGAAACTTGGGGTAGGTGAACCTTAGTTCCTGCACTCTGCTGCTGCATATTAGTTTGTATAGAATAACCATTAGAAGTAAGAAAGAAAGTAGGTGATCCCTCCAGGATCATGGAAGAGAAAATCAGTGAGACGTGTGGTAGAAGAAGATGGTAGGAAATCAAGGAGTAAATGTTGGGGGACATGGAAGAGGCAACTTTGGGTAAGTAGATAATGGGACTGGGGTGGGGTTTACTAGCCGATTGCCTAACAGGTTATAGAACTAAGCACATTTTTGTACATAGTAAGCATAGTAAGTGATCTTTGCCTTCCTTTGGGTTTACTGTAATATGTGCATGGAGAAATGATCAGGGAGGTTGAAGGTTTAAAGGCTAGTCTATTTATTGCTTTAGGAAAGTAAAAGGACTATAGAAGCCATTATTTAGCTTTTAGGAGTGAAACAGGATCTGTGAATGGGGGGGGGGGGCAGATTTTAATCATCCGCCCATCCTCCATTCATAGATCCTGTTTCATTCATAGAATCTGTAGTACTGCATCTATGAATGGAGAACCTGGGCAGAAAGGGCAGACATAGTCGGGCTCTTTTCATGAGAGCCTGTGACAGACCCCTTAGTTCTAATAAATCTGCTGCAACATGATTAAGGCAGTGGGGGTGGGGTCATGGAGGGTGGAGGACTTCAACTAAAATAAGAGTCGTCAGCTCATGCTACTGATGATAAGTTTTGTCCGTTGTGATGATTTTTCATTTTTTTTGCCCACCATTAGAAGCTTCCGGAACATATCCACCCACTCTTTTAATGTTTGGCATACATGTTATGTTCTTTTTTTTTCATTCACACATCTGTGAATTTCTGGGACAGGTAACTTATGAGGGGCCTAATTCTGTGGCGCCAATCGGGTAATCCTGCTAATGCTGTGTTTTTGGGGATACTGTCCTTTTTTGGACAGTAGTATAAATATGTTCGTGATCAAGATACTGATCTATACAGACACCATACTAGTAATAGCGGCGATCAGAGACTTATAGTGTGACTGCGATAGTGTGGTGGGCAATATAGCGCTAACTGACTGACGCTATTTGACTTCACAAGTGACACTAAAAGTGATCAGCGATATATAGTGTATACTGTACCAGTGTTTCTCAAATCCAGTCCTCAAGATGCCCCAACAGGTCATGTTTTCAGGATTTCCCTTAGATGAAATAGCTGTGGTCATTGCTAAGGCAGTGAAACTGATCAAATCACCTGTGCAAAATAATGGAAAGTCTGAAAACATGACCTGTTGGGGCACCTTGAGGACTGGAGTTGAGAAACACTGCACTGTACTAATGACACTGGTAACAGGGCAATCAAAGAGTTAACTGGAGGGTAATCAAAGGATTAAATGTGCCTAACAAGTGTATGTAAGTGTGTGCTGGTTTTATGTACACAGTATCTTGCTTTCTTCTCTCCCTGTATGGAAAGGGCTTAATGAGAGAAGAACTGGTTAGATCCTGTGTCTGTGATTACAAACAAGACACAGGTCTGTGCTGTGATTGGCTACAGCTGATCAGCAGGTTCACGGCCAAAATTATTGGCCAAAACCTGCTGACAAACTCGTGCTGTAGCCAATCACAGCACGGGTCAGCAGAGGGTGTGCGCATGCACGCCGCCAAACCAGGAAGTGCATTGTGACGTACGGGTACGGCGCTGTGCCTGGCTATGCCACCCACTTGCATTAGATCTATTGTGGGCGGGTTGGAAAAGTGTATGTTACCTCAACATTTCATATTTCTGAAATGAGTCTGATATGTGCTTGTATTTAAAAAGCATTCTGTTATATTTTCATGAATTCCTTAGTGTGAAATACCCGATGATCCTGTCAGTCCCCCTGTTTTCATATTTCAAACTGACCAAGCCTGGCCAACGAGGCACATTCATTTCAGAGTGGTGAGTTTTCTTCTTTGCATTCTGCCTGTACTCTAGTGGTCAGATTTCACCTAACATGCCCCCTGTACAGATCTTCACTGGGAAGATTAGTGTACTGCTATTTCTTTGTCTCATGCTGACATGCTCCTTCTGCCAGCTCTTCTCAATGTATCTCTGTCTCTTCATTTTACACTGGACTGTGTCTATGCTCTGTTCAGGTTCCCCCCTCTCCCCCATCATCACCTCTCTAAGCCCTTTATGCAGCTGAGAACAGATGTTGTGTGATCACTTGTATTAACTACTTCAATACGGGCACTTTCACCACCTTCCTGCCCAGGCAATTTTTCAGTTTTCAGTTTTGTCGCACTTTGAATGACAATTGCACGGTCATGCAACACTGTACACATATGAATGTTTAATCATTTTCTTCACACAATGAGGGCTTTCTTTTGGTGGTATTTAATCACAGCTGGGTTTTTATTTTTTGCTAAAAAAACGAAAAAATACCAAAAATTTTGAAAAAAATAAGTTTTTCTTAGTTTCTGTCAGAAAATGTAAATAAGTAATTTTTCTCCTTCACTGATGAGTTTCTCCTTCAATAATGAGGCTGCACTTATGGGCACTGATGAGGTGGCACTGAAGGGCACTGATAGGATGGCATTGATGAGGGGGCACTAATATGCAGCACTGGTGGGCAGGACTGATATGCAGCACCAATGGGCGGCACTGATGGGCACTGAAAGGCAGCACTGATTGGCCTTACTGATGGGCACAGATTGGCCTCACTGATGGGCACAGACTGGTATCACTGATGGGCACAGACTTATGTCACTGATGGGCACAGAGTGGCATTACTAATGGGCACTTCTGGGGCTGCATTGTAATCAGGGCACTGATGACCAGTGCCCCGATTACCTTTTTTACATCTTCCCTGTGAGGAGAGGCCTCTGATCGGCTCTCCTGTCCTCACACTCTGTTTACATGTGGTCAGCTGTGATTGGACACAGCCAATCACACTGGCAAAGAGTCATGGCCTAAACTGAGTGTCGTCATATGATGTCTCCCAGAACGAGAGCCACTCCGTCGTCACTTGATGGAGGCAGGGCGGCAAGTAGTTAAATAAATTATATATACCATGTACTGTATCAGCTGTGATTGGACACAGCCAATCATATGCGCAAAGAGTCACGGCCACGGCTCTTTGCCGAGATCGGGGTAAGCCCGCGGCTAAACTGTGCCCGCAGCTAACTCTTTCACAAATTTTCAGAGGTGTCAGGTCTGAAAGTTAACACTTCAGCTCTGGAAGATTTAACCCTCTTCCTGACCAGGCCATTTTTTGTGATACGGCACTGCGTTAATTTAACTGACAATTGCACGGTTGTGTGACGCTGTACTCAAATAAAATATTATATTTATATATTATATATATATATATTTTTTTACTTTCTGCTATAATACATATCCAATATAAAAATTAAAAAAATCAAATTTCTTCATAAAATTTAGACCAATATGTAATCTGCTACATATTTTTGGTATATATTGATTGGTTTGCGCATGTGAGGGCTGGGCCAAGCCCATCCTTCCCTGAGCTGGCCACTCGGCTTGGCTGTCGGCAATTGCCAGCTGCTATCTCTCCACAGTGACTCACCTGTTGATGATCCTGCTCGTTGGTCCTGCCTACTTAAGCCGTCCAATCCAGATGATCTCTGCCTTCGCCTTGGTCACATCTCTAGAGACGCTCTCCTGTGTTCCTGTTAAAGACTTGCTTGGCTGACATTCCTTCTGGCTCCCTGACGTTTTGGCTTGTCTGACTATCTGTTCCTGTTCTTGAACTCTGGCTATGTTTTGACTACGATTACTCTGTTTACCTTTTTTTTATTAATATTAAACAAGTGTGATTTAACTGTAATTCTGTCTCAGTCTGATTCGTGGTTTCTGACAGTAGGCGAAGGCCATGAATTCAGAAGATGCAGTCAATCCACTTATTTTTTCCAGATTGTATGTGCAGGATCAACGCATGGATCAGTTTGCCATGGCGTTACAAATGCTCCTGAGTCACACGGCTCACCTGGAATCTCCAACTGTAGCTGCTCTGGTACAACCTGTGTTGCAGGCCATCCCTGCTGCTGCTCAGTCTCTGTGCAGGCACCCGCCTCGTGTATTACCTCTACTGTATAAGAGTCTGGTTGCGCTCCACTTCCCCAGTGTTTTTGGGGCGATCCAGTCCAATGCAGAGGGTTTCTCAAGCGGGTTGAGATATACTTTGAGAGGCTGCCCCAGGCGTTTCCCACAGACAGAAGCAAAGTAGGTTTCGTGATATCTTTGCTTTCTGAGAGAGCCTTGGCCTGGGCAAACCCTCTATGGGAGATGCAAAAACCTGTTGTCTTGAGTTACCCTGAGTTCGTGGCTTCTTTCTTCCCGCACGCTCCGCTTCTGCTGCCAAGTGCCTCATGTCCATCAAACAGAACGAGAACTGTTGCCGATTACGCCATTGAATTCCGTACTCTGGCAGCAGAGGTTGCTTGGAACAATGAGGCCCTCGAGGCTGCTTTTTCTCATGGTCTCTCGGATACCATCAAGGATGAGATAGCAGCCTGAGATATACCCACTGAGCTGGAGAAGTTGATCACGTTTGCCATCCTCATTGACTCCATACTCAGAGAAAGACTCTTTTTTAAGGAACACTTGCAGAAGCCTCCTGTACATTTGTCTCCGAGCTTTGCAGTCCCTCCCATGCCTCCCTCACCTCCCATGCCTCCTGGTACCGAGTCGGTCAGTGAAGGTGAACCCATGCACTTGGGTTTCACGCGTCTCTCTGCGGATGAGAGAACCTTTAGGAGGAGGGAGAGATTGTGCCTTTATTGTGGCCAGGCAGGTCACTTTTTGAAGTCTTGTCCTACCCGTCCAGGGAACGCCCGAACCTTGAGGTCCTGTCACGGACAGACCTTAGGTGGCATTGCTTCATCCCCAGTTATCCCGAAGGATAAACCCCTGGTTCTGGTTACCCTTTCTTGGGCTGAGTCGTCCGTCGAGATACAGGCTCTAATCGACTTTGAGGCTGCAGGCCAGTTCATTGATGCTGCCTTTGTATCGAAGCACTCGATTCCGTTGCAGCTGCGTGACACTCCACTTGCCATTGAGGCTCTTGACGGGAGACCTCTACAGCCTACCCATGTGACTCATGAGACGGTTCCATTGTCGATGGCCGTAGGGGCTCTTCACCATTAGATAATCCAATTCCAAGTTATTTCCTCACCTAAGTTTCCGCTGGTTATTGGTTATCTTTGGTTACAGAGGCACAACCCCTCTTTTGATGGGCTCCATGCTGAGGTTCTCTCCTGGTCACCAAAATGCAGTGAGACATGCTTCCAGAAGGTAGCCAAGGTCCTGTGCACCTCTTCACTCTCCTCCCTGCCGGAGGAGTACTGCGATTTTAGCGATGTCTTTGACAAAGGTCAAGCCGGTAGTTTGCCTCCACACCGGTCGTATGATTGCGCAATTGACCTTCAACCTGGTGCCATACCCCCTCGTGGCCGGGTTTTACCCTTTGTCGGTCTTGGAGGATAAGGCCATGGAGGAGTATGTTGCAGACGCACTTTCTCGAGGTTTCATCTGCAAATCCTTGTCTCCTGCTGGTGTTAATTTTTTCTTTGTGAAGAAGAGTGGTGAACTGAGACCTTGTATTGATTATAGGGGTCTCAATCTCAATTTCACAATTAAGAATGCCTATCCAATTCCATTGATTACGGAATTATTTGACCACCTTAAGGGAGCAACGGTTTTCATGACGCTTGATTTGAGAGGGGCATACAATCTTGTGAGGATTAAGGAGGGCGACGAGTGGAAAACTGCGTTTAATACCAGAACAGGCCATTATGAGTACCTCGTAATGCCCTTTGGCCTTTGTAACGCCCCGGGAGTTTTCCAGGAATTTATTAACGATGTCCTCCGAGATTTGTTGCAGTTATGTGTGGTGGTTTATATCAATGATATCCTCATATTTTCCAAGTCCCTGGAGAGCCACCACACAGATGCTTCAGAAACTAAGAGAGAACAATCTCTATTGTAAATTGGAGAAGTGCGAATTCCATCGTGAACAGGTTAAATTCCTGGGTTATGTAATTTCCACTGCTGGTTTTTCGATGGACCCAGAGAAACTTTCGGCAGTTCTACAGTGGTCCCGACCCGTGGGTTTACGTCCTCTGCAGCGTTTCCTGGGCTTTGCCAACTATTATCGGAAGTTTATGCGGAACTTCTCGTATCTGGTCAAGCCCCTGACTGATATGACCAGAAAGGACGGTAACCCACAGAGCTGGTCTCTGAAGTCCATTAAGGCCTTTGAGAGTCTCGAGGCTGTCTTTGTTTCTGCTCCTGTGTTGGCACATCCTGATCCTACGTTACCTTTTATCCTTGAGGTTGATGCTTCTGAGACTAGTGTTGGCGCCCTTCTGTCTCAACATCCTACCTCTGAAAGCGCTATGCATACTTGTGGCAACTTTTCCAAGAAATTGTCACGAGATTGGTCACGAGTGCAATTACGAGATTGGTGACAGAGAGCTGTCGGCGCTCATCTTAGCCCTGAAAGGATGGAGACATCTCCTCGAAGGTACCACTGTGCCGGTTCTCATTCTTACTGACCATAAGAATCTCACATTCTTGTCTGAGGCTAAATGCCTCTCTCCCAGAAGGGTGCAATGGGCTCTTTTCTTGTCAAGTTTCAATTACATTGTCTCATTCTTACCCGACACTAAGAATGTAAGGGCTGACGCCTTGTCACGACAATTTTCCTCCACTTCCCAGTTGGAGTCGGTTCCGGTTCCTGTGATTCCTCCTGATCGTATTCTGGCTACGGTTCGCACCAGTCTCACTTCTCCTTTGGGTGACAAAATTCTTGCTGCTCAGGTCCATGCTCCTCCTGAGAAACCTTGTGACCGCTGCTTTGTCCCAGAGAGTCTCCGTACTGCCGTGCTCCAGACTTACCATTCTCCCAAGGCTGCTGGCCACCCTGGGAAGAATCAACTCTTTTGGGCCATTTCCCAACAATTCTGGTGGCCTAGTCTACGTGCTGAATTAGCTGCCTTCGTATCGGCCTGTTCCGTGTGTGCTCAGAGTCAGACTCTACAACACCTTTCAGTGGGCCTCCTACAACCCATACCCAGTGGAGAGAGGCCCTGGACCCACCTGTCCATGGATTTCATAATGGAGTTACCCAACTCCCAGGGCAACACAGTTATCCTTATGGTGGTTTACCGGTTCTCAAAGATGCGTCATTGTATTCCACTTAAAAAGTTGCCTACTTCTAAGGAACTGGCTTCCATCTTTGCTTGGGAGATTTTTCACTTGCATGGGCTACCCAAGGTGATTGTCTCAGACAGGGGTAGTCAGTTTGTGTCCTGGTTCTGGTGAGCCTTTTGTGCACAGTTGGGAATTCAGCTTGCTTTCTCCTCTGCGTATCACCCGCAGCCTAATGGGGCCGCAGAATGAGCCAATCAGTCCTTGGAGCAATTCCTAAGTTGCAATATTTCTGACCATCATAACAACTGGTCAGACCTATTACTGTGGGCAGAGTTTGCTCACAACAGTGCCTTGAATTCTGCTTCCCGATTGTCCCCGTTTATGGCGAATTATGGTTTCCAACCTTCCATGTTGCCTGACTTGTTTGTTCCGCAGTATTCTTGCATTAGAAGAGCATCTTCGTGGTCTTTGTTCGACTTGGGCACAAGTCCAGGAGGCTTTGTGACATGCTAATGATAGGTACAGACTCCATGCTGACCGCAGACGCCTGCCTGTGCCTTCCTACCAGGTTGGGGACACGGTCTGGCTGTCATCTCGAAACCTCCGACTTCATGTTCCCTCACTGAAGTTTGCACCTCGGTTTATTGGGCCTTTCCGTATTTCTTTTCTCCTTAGTAAAACCTTTGGTCTGCAACCGCTTTACCACCTCTGTGCCACGTCCTCACCCTGTACGCTCAGCTGTCGGCTATTGCCAGCTCCTATCTCTCCACAGTTACTCAGCCGTTGATGATATCCTGCTCGTCAGTCCTGCCTACTTAAGTCTTCCAGTCCAAAGGAGCTCTGCCTTCACCTTGGTTAACATCACAGAAATTATCTCCTGCAATCCTGTTCAAGACTTGCTTAGCTGACATCCCTTCTGGCTCCAGATCCTGCTTGCTGTTCCACTACATTGATCCCTGGACGTTTGGCTTGTCTGAATATTAGTTCCGGTTACTGAACTTTGGCTATGTTTTGACTATGTTTGTTCTTTTTACTTTTATTATTAAACAAGTGTGATTTAACTGTACTTCTGTCTCGGTCTGATTTGTGGTTTCTGACACCGATCCGTGACTGCTGCCCCTCTCTGCCAATCCCTTTACTGGCTTCCACTACCCCACCGTATAAAAATTCAAAATGCTAACCACAACATACAAGGCAATCCAAAACATCGCCCCCAGCTACATCACCAACCTCATCTGCAGATATCACCCAAATCGTCCCCTCCGCTCCTCCCAGGACCTCCTGCTCTCTAGCTCCCTTGTTACCTCCTCTCATGTTCATCTTCAGGACTTCTCCAGAGCCTATCCCATCCTCTGGAACTCCCTGCCCCGGTATATCCGATCAGCCCCTAACCTGTACACCTTTAGGAGATCCCTGAAAATTCCCTTATTTAGGGAAGCCTATCCCACACCCACCTAACAACACCATAAAATCCTTCCCCACATCTATTACCTTTTGTACCACCACCCCCTCCCTTTAGAATGTAAGCGCTATGAGCAGGGCCCTCCTGTCCCTTGTGTGTTGAACTGTACTGTAATTGTGCTGTCCTCCCTCTACATTGTAAAGCGCTGCGTAAACTGTTGGCGCTATATAAATCGTGTATAATAATAATAATATGCTGGCAGGTTAATTGGATCCTATCTAAATTGGTCCTAGTATGTATAAAGGTAAGGCTGACCGCATTTGTATGACCTGTATTTGTAGGAGGAGTCAGGCTGCATAAAGCCTGCCCTCCTTTGCCTCCTCCCCTCATGGTCGTAGGCTCTCGTGTGAGCCGACACGTCATTTCCTGTACGTCAGGACAGATCACGTTGCCACTTCCGGTTCAGAGCAGCAGCGCGGTCGGCTGTAGTAACTTGCCAGTTCTCTCTCCCGGTGGTCACGGTTTGGGTAGGCGTGGGCGGGTGGCATCTACGGAGGACCCGCTGCGGATGCCACTCGTCCCGCTCAGGTACTAGCCCGGGCTCGGGGGGGGCAGTCTGTTCACATGGGGCATGGTGACTCGGGGGGGCAGTCTGTTCACAGGGGGCATGGTGGCTGGGGGAGGGGGGCAGCATGTTCACAATGGGGCATGGTGGCTCGGGGGGCAGTCTGTTCACAAGGGGGCATGGTGGCTGGGGGGAGGGGGGCAGTATGTTCACAATGGGGCATGGTGGCTTGGGGGGGCAGTCTGTTCACAAGGGGGCATGGTGGCTCAGGGGGGCAGTCTGTTTGCATAGGGGCTTGGTGGCTCGGGGGGGCGTCCTGGTGGTTATTTGCAAGTTGTTACTGTCATTGGCGTCTTTGCCTGTCAGTACTCCAACGGTGCAGCCATCACACAGCTCATTCGCCCCCCCCCCCCCTCATGCAAGGCTGCCGATGTCCGGGGTAGTACATTTAGCAGTCAGAGCGGCCCGCGTTGTGCTGCCATTTCACCTGATTGGGGCCACACTGCTAGTATCCTGTTACATGGTAAGTATGGGTTTTCAGAGATTAATTCAGTCTTCTCATACAATTTACGTTTCTCATGCAATTTACGTTTCTCATGCAATTGTTTGCCATGACACTTGCTCATCACCTGTCATCTCATTATTTCTTTAGGGGCTGCATGGTTCTAGAACATTTCTCATGCAATTTTTCTCATGTTAATTTACGTTCTCATGCAATCTACGTTTCTCATGCAATTTTACGTTTCTCATGCAAATGTTACGTTTCTCATGCAATTTTACGCTTTCCCATGTTTCTTACGTTTCCCATGTTTCTTACGTTTCCCATGTTTCTCAGTTTCCCATGTTTCTTACGTTTCTTACGTTTCCCATGTTTCTCACGTTTCCCATGTTTCTCACGTTTCCCATGTTTCCCAAGTTTCTTACGTTTCCCAAGTTTCTTACGTTTCCCACGTTTCTTACGCTTCCCACGTTTCTTACGTTTCCCACGTTTCTTACGTTTCCCACATTTCTCACGCTTCCCACGTTTCTTACGTTTCCCACGTTTTACGTTTCCCACGTGCTTACATCCAGGATCTGTCACGTCTACAGATCCATACGGGCTGACGTTTAGTTTTTAATTGATTGTCGTCCCACAATCTTCTCGCCTGTAGTCCATACGTTATACATGCACGTTTACCATTACACCTTTACTACTACCCACCACGGTCTGTGGGTACCGTAGCCCTGAGTGTTCGTTTTTAATTTCCTGTCTTGGCGCTGCAGGTTGCTCGGGCTCGCTTACTGCATACGGTAGTGGTCATTAGGTTCACATTCATGCGCTGATTGGTCTTGTCATTTCTGCACCCACATCCTTATACTTGTCAGGTACCAGAGGTATTGTTATGTCATGGGCTGGTTGTCTGTTATGTTCTCTGGTCATTTTTTACACTGGCCCACAGCTGGGTTGTCCACATTCTTTCCACTGCAGGTTACCCATCACGTCTATGGGTTTAACAGATTGAGGTGTTCGTTTTTAATTGGCTTGTTCGGTGGCAAGTCTCCTCATCTGTTCTTGCGCTGCTCACACATTTCGTACAAAACTCACGTTTCTCATACAATTTACGTTTCTCATGCAATTTACGTTTCTCATGCAATTGTTTGTTTCTGTGCCAACTCACGTGTCATGTTTTTCTCGTTTTCCCAGGTTTCTCTCGTTGTTCATCAGTTCACGTTCTCGTGCAACCGGCGTTTCTTATGCAGGTTGCGTTTTTCTTGCTGCCGTCAGATCGCGCTACTCATGTTCTTGTCCAGTCACGTTCCTTTACGCAGCTTACATTCCTGTCACAGGTTTCCCAGTCTGCTCACGTTTCTCTCGCAATTTATGTTCCTGACCCAGTTGTGTGTCATTTTCACGCTACCTTCAATTTCCTAGCTCTGTCCGGTCAGGAGTTGCGCAATAATATGGAACTATTGGTAAGTCAGCCTATTGCAGCTCCAGCAGCTTCTACTGGCTTAGGGGCTTTAGTGGATTCTGGAACCCTCTCGGTGCCTGGGCCGGTATCAGTAGGCCCAGGTCTCGGACACAGATGCCGGTGTCACGCCTTCTCTTCGGTTTCCAGCATTTGTGATGGATTAGGTTTCCATTGGGCTGACGCAACAGCCTTGATCGATAAAATCTTTGTTTTGTATTCCAGGTAGGCTCATGACACGGCTTGGGATGTTTTCCAGGCTTTTCCGGTCAAGGTTTCTTAGTCCTGACGGTTGACATCCAGTTCCTATTTTGCTTTTCTGTTTGTTTTTGCCTCTTCCAACTCGTGTCAGCCTACAGCACTATCGGGGCGCATCTGGTGGAGACTCAGCATTTCATGTTGTTGGAATACCCCGATAGGCCATTCTTCATTTTCTGTGCACTCTATTCAAGCCACCCTCAGGGATCCAGAAGAGTTGCCCTCCTGCTGTGCTCAGCAGACTTCCTATCGTGGGTTAAATTCTTCATGACATATCCGACATGCTCTCCAGGTCTCCTTTTCATTGTGAACCAGCTTGATGCTCAAGGCAGCGCTTTATCTGACCTTTATGGTTCCTAAGGCCAGGGGAGTTGCGCTTCTGGCCCAGGGTCTCGCATACTTTTGGCCAATCATCTGGTTTGGCACCCCGGTCTTTTCTGTTACATCTGCATGCTCGCAAGACGCAGCATTCGGGAGGCGGCACTGTCATCAGGTTCTTGGAGCCTGGCGAGGCGTGGGCCCGGTGTTGGTTTTAAACCAGCCCGTCAGTGCCACTTCTGATATACCCAGGGGGGTCCCCGGTTGCCTTTTCCTAGTGCTCCCCTCTCTACAGCTCTATGCATACTTCATTACCGTCCCCTTTTGGATAATCAGGTTCTGGACCCTAAAGCATACTTTGGCTATTTCATTCAGGGTAGGATCGGCTTCCGTGACTTTGCACCAGGGGGTCCCGGCCATTATAATTTGGGATTTGGGTAGGTGGAGGTTGTCTTGTTTTCTCTGGGTATGTCCCAGAGCCACTTTGGAGGTGTCATAAGCGTTTGTCATTTTCGGCAGATTGAACAGCAATTCTGTTTGTAATCTTTCATCCTACTGTGGTTATTTTTGCCCCCTTTTAGGCATACTGACCACGTGACCCCTGGCATACCTCAGGTCAATGTTCTCATTTGCTCTTTGTTCCTTTCCTATACTATCCACAGATTGACTCCAAGTACAAATGTGAGTTTGGGACCTTAGATTGTACGATCCTTGAGGGGACTGATGTAAATGTAAAAATATATATATGTAAAGTGCTGTTTAAATTGACAGCGCTATATAACTACTTGTCATAAATAGAGGGCATTCTATGTGTCTGTGACATTTCACTACCCCACCACTCTTCTGGGAAAGTTTCACATACACATTTACTTCCTTTATGTAATCCACCAATGAGTAAATATATAGCCATAATTATCTATAGTTGAAGATGCGAGTTTATAAAAGTGGTGATCAGGAAGGGAGCCAGCATATGAGTAACACACTATATAGGAAACCTGTGCTAAGATATATACCTTGGCTGTTTATTGCTACCCTCTTTTGAAAATGTTTATTGCTTGGTAGTCATGTTAATGGAGAACTAAAGCCTTCACTACTCCCCTCCCCTCCAGCAATACATTGCTGCCATCACCAACATTTTCACCCAGTCTTCTAGGTTCAGATTAAAGGGAGATTTTAAAATACAGCAATCTTTCATAAGACTCTATACCTAGATGTGGATAGGTTTGATAAATATTTAGCATATTAGACCTCTCAAACAATGCAACATTTACTTTTCAGTAGATTCAAATAAATTTGATTTAAACGTTTCAAACCAAATTACAGATGTGTAAATTATGTTTGGAACTTTACTCACATGTTATTTATATTATAGTTTTCCCATTATGAAAGGAAGATTACAGATCGGAAAGAGCTGGCCTATAGCTTGCCACCTGACTGTCATTACTTTCCAACTATAGAGAGTTATTCCTGGTACACATGGGGAGTTTTCGTTTGTTCAATCCAGCGAGCATGTTCGTTTAATAAGAGCCGGTCATTAGACCCGCTTCTGTCAGACAGGCTGCTGAACGTACTGGCCAAAGGGGCCCGGTGATGAAGTCCAAAGTGACGAAATGCGTTGGAGCATGGCTATCCGGCTGAGACGGTGACTATGAGGAGTCCCCTGGCATGTTTGGAATTTTAACAAGACGATTTTAAATCTTTTAGGATGTAAGTGCATTACTGGATGTAAACCCAAAAAAACATTTTTTTTTTGTTGCTGTCATAATGAAGAGAATAATATTTCCTTTCATTTGAGCCCAGTCATGTCAAACAGATTTACTCCAGCCCTGAGAAAACTATTTTATTGTTCAGTTAGAAAGATCTTGACAAAGTGCTGAAATCTTTGTCAAAAACGCCCCCTTGCTGTGAGTGACAGGTGATTTACATATCTCATGCACTAGCCTAAAAGAGGCACATCCTGTGTAATTATAAAAAGTGATAAATCCACCCCTCCCCCACATAACAAATCCTGTGATCAATGTATCCTCAGAAACACACACTGCACTATCATCAGATCACTGCATGTTCTACTCTGCCCAGCTCTGACTACATACATCTCCCCTATATTCTCCTTGCTGTTCACTCGAATAAATTAATTTTCACTCTGGTCTGTGGATCTGTGGTCTGTGCCTGTCTCAGGCTAGTGCATGAGATATGTAAATCACCTGTCACTCACAGCAAGGGGGCTTTTTTGACAGCATTTTCTGCACTTTGTCAAGATCTTTCTAACTGAACAATAAAATAAGTTTGCTCAGGCCTCGAGTAAATCTGTGTGGCAAGACTGGGCTCAAATGAAAGGAAATCTTATTCTCTACATTATGACATAATGGGTTTACATCCACTTTAAGGTGTTTTTATACTATTGGAGGCAATGTCTCAATTTCTATCCCCACATGTGGAGAGTGTCTTTATTAATCTGGATGGAGATTGGCGTGTATAAGCGGCTCTTCAATAACATCTAATAAGGCAATATTTTCCAGACACGAGAGTGAATGGCAACAACATCTGGTGAGCTTTATTCTTAAAGCGGAAGTAAACCCATTGATCTAACAGTTTGAAAAAACAGTTACATTCCCGGAATGCCGGAAATTCTAACTGTCACATTGGTTGTGTTCTCAACCAAACTGTCAAACCATCCAATGGCTGGTGTCATAACTGATCACATGTGCAGCTTCATGGCAGTTAAAGATTAAACGGAGGCCAAGATGGCAGCTTCCTTGGCTGAAAACGATAGGAGGGCTTACTTCCACTTTAAGGGATTGGAATTAACAAACATCAATTTGGTGAAGGATTTTGGTGGATCAATGAGATTTTGTTTCACTATCTTCCATCATTTAAATCGGACTGTATTACCATATTGATTTGCATATGTTGGAGCATATATATATATATATATATATATATATATATATATATTAAAAAACATTTGGGATATGCCATATGGACACTTTTCATTATGTATGGGTGTTTTATGTTTATCATTTCACAATGCCAATATTTAGGAGATTTGCAGATTAGTTAGTGCGCTACTGTGGAATTATTTGTCTCTTTATTACATTGACATTTGTTTCACCTAATTTGCATATTAATAGGGTTACATATCCCTTTAGGATCTCTGTCTTCCTCAAATAAAAATCTTTCTGTCTCTCTAATAAAAAGTATCATTAAAGTGGCGTTGCCACCAAAAAAAATAAAAATTTGCTTAAAAATCATAAAAAAAAATAAAAAAAAAATAATTGGAAATAAAAATGTTTTTACTCACCTATAAATGCCTGTTGCTAGGGGGTCCCTCGTAGTCTGCCACCTTCAGTGCCCGGGCACTGACATCACTTCCCCATCGGCGCCGCACAGTCAGCTGGGACCTGTCACGTGTCCCAGATGACTGAGCATCGTATCACGTTGCACGGCGCCGCTCGCGCATGTGCAGTGGGTGCCCGGCTGTGAAGCCACAGCCGGGTGCCCACAGCAAGGATGCCAGCGCCGCGAGCGGAGCGGGAACGAGGGGGGGCTTCGATCCCCCGCATCGCTGGACCCTGGGACAGGTAAGTGTCCGATTATTAAAAGTCAGCAGCTGCAGTATTTGTAGCTGCTGACTTTTAAAAACTATTTTTTAGTGGGCACTCCTCTTTAAAGTGGAACTACACTGCATCTGAGCACCACAAACAAAAATATTATTTAATTAATTTTTAATATTCAAAGCAAACACACCCGTCCATCCATGTCACCATGCTTTGGTTTTCTGAGAAATCACTTTGAAAAACACCCACTGGCATTTTTACCTGTAGCCATCTTGAGTAAGGGCAGATGATTCCTGTATCATTAACTTACTGGAACCCATCTGCCCTGTGTGCTTAGCTGAAAAAACCCTCTTCCCCCTTCTGAAAAATCATTTACCTAGGCATGGAAAACAGGAATTAACAGAAGAAATGTAAAAAAAACTAATGGATATAAAAACACCTTCCTATCGAATCACTAATGCTAGCAGCATTAGGATTAAAAATAGTCAATGTTGATTGAGAGAGTGAAGTTCCGCTTTAATCTCAAAACTCTGTCCCTATTGTAATCCTAAAAATGGACTAAACATCTCAGTCCCACAAGACGGTCAATAAACCACCTTTCAACAATAGAGGCAACAAGGCCAAAAACAAAAATTTAAACACAGCCATGCTTATGCCACATATGGCATGAAGTTCTTCTCATTTGTCTTGTGGTTTTACTCGTGTAAGTTAACCGGCATGGGCATTTCATCACATACACCACACTTGAGGAATTAAAGTTTATAAACTCATCAATTGCAATCTTTTCTCCATTTTTAGGGTTTATAAACTCATTTACTATAGGCATTTATTGGCATGCCTTAAAATATTCAGACTTATGCCCCGTTGGATTTTTTCCGACGGATTTTGTCCGACACTGGTGTAGCATACACACGGTCGGACAAAGTTGTCTAAAAATCCGATCATTCTGAACGTGGTGACGTTCGTTGCGTACGACGGAACTAAGTAGAGGCTATTAGCCAATAGGTTTGGCCTCCTAATTTGATCTGAGCATGTGTGGCACTTTGTCCATCGGAATTCTCTACACACGATCGGAAAAAGTCTGATCGGATTTTGTTGTCGGAAAATTTGAGAGCAGGATCTCAAATTTTTTCCGTCGGAAATTCCACACACGGTCGGATTTTCCGACAACATGGTCCGATCGGACATTTTCCGTCGGAATTTCCAACTGTGTGTATGGGGCATGACAGTACATGACCCCTTAGGAGGTTCTGGAAGCCAATTCGTCTTACTACTTTATCCTATATATCTACAACCTTTTGCAAGATGACTATGCAACAGTCAATCATGAAGGTTTTTCCCTTTGTGGTAGTTTATTAGAGGTCTGTCACCAAGATATTCTTTAACCAATTCAGCACCAGAAGGTTTTACCCCCTTAACGACCAGAGCATTTTTTGCGATTCGGCACTGCGTCACTTTAACTGACAATTGCGCAGTCGTGTGATGTTGTACCCAAACAATTTTTTTCCCCACAAATACAGATTTCTTTTGGTGGTATTTGATCACCTCTGCAATTTAAATTTTTTGCGCTATAAACAAAAAAAGACTGTCAAATTTGAAAAAATAGCAATATTTTTTACTTTTTGCTATAATAAAACCCCAAAAATATATAAAAAAAACGAATTTCTTCCTCAGTTTAGGCAGATATGTATTCTACATATTTTTGGTAAAAAAAATTGCAATAAGTGTATATTGATTGGTTTGCGCGAAAGTTATAGCATCTACATAGGGGATAGATTTATAGCATTTTTATTAATTTTTTTTTTTTATTAGTAATGGCGGCGACCAGCATTTTTTTTTTTTTGTTTGAAAATTTTTATTATGGTTTAACACATACATAACAAAGAGAGAACAAGTGTAACTTTTGCAACAATAAATGATGCAGGTGAGCCATTGAACAGACAAATAAAAAAAAAGCATCACAGCAGTTTGTCAAAGCGACTGTGAATGTCGTCTCAGTCAGCAGGTGTCCGTCCCTGCAGACCAAGATGTAACAGTCCATTGCAGCCCAGCTTTCCGTGACAATGAGCCAGGGCTAGAAGAACCCTGAGAACCCCGTGCTCCCAGGAGCCCCAATTGGGATCCTGCTGCAGCCCAGGAGTCGAGGACACAGAGCTATCCCATGCAAAATGAATCCTGGGTCAGTGTCAGAGCGGAAGTGGCGGTGTAATAGTCACAATAAAGTTACAGATTCATATAAAGTGCCAAGAGACCAACCAGTATGATAGCATGAAGGCGCATGTGCTCGCCAAGAGAGGCGACAAAATAAATAAAAGGGGGAGAGAAAAACGTGTGAGGGGGGAGGAAAGAAGAAAGGAAGGTAATGCCAAACTCATCCACTTGCGCCTCGGGAGTTCATAGCTCCCGGGGGTACACCAGGAATGAGTGAGATATTACAAAGGGTCGCCCAAGGTTCCCAAACGTCCCTGAATTGCTCAGTTTTGTCATTGAGTTTAGCAACAATTTGTTCCTGCACCATGACCCATGTAACCTTTCTTTTAAACATCCGAAAAGAGATGGTATGTGTCTTCCAGGCCTTGGCGATAGTCATTTTAGCACCTAAGCATAAGAACAATGACAACATCTGGGAGGTTTTGGATAGCTTCGGGATCTGAAAATTAAATAATGCCCACTGAGGATGTGGTACAACAGTAGTGCCCGTCAGTGAGCTAATAGTGCGGAAAACTTTGTGCCAAAATGATCGTATGCGGGGACAAGTCCACCAAATATGAATCATTGAGCCCTCCAGTCCGCAACCTCGGAAACATACCGGTGATGTGCCTGGGAATAGAGTCGCTAGCCTGGAAGGAACATAGTACCATTGTGTTAGAACTTTTAGTCCGGCTTCGATAAGGGAGATATTAAGAATACCTTTAAATGCTCTCGTTGAGGCGTGATACCACGTCGTAGTATCCCAAGACTCGTCCATATCGTGCTCCCAGGCTCGGGCGTAAGAGGGTTTGGACTGTTTAGTCATAAGTGCCATATAAATCAGCGAAATGCCTCCCTTCTGATCCTCCGTAGTGATACACCAGCGCTCAAAAGGAGTAATATCGGGGGGTAGGGGTTTGGTGTTCCAGATGGAGTGTATAAAGTGGGAGATTTGTGCATGTCTAAAAAGTTCTGAGTCAGGTAAATCCAATTTCTTCTTATAGTGTGTCAGTGAGAGGGGTCCTGCAGGGGAAAAAAAGTGTCCAATACGATAGAGGCCTTTGTCGGTCCACCATTTAAATGCTTCAATGTTCATCCCAGGGGGAAAGTCAGGATTGTGAAATATGTGTGTTAGGGGGCTCAGTGGGGAAATTAGGGAGCTAAGGGAGAAAAGTTTGGAGCTAAGTGCTACAGAGTGTGAGAGAGTGGGTGCCATTATTGCTGGTCTGTCTTTCGGCGCACAGCCTAAAAGGAAATCTATCGTGTTCAATGGGACAGATTGTCGTTCCATAGTAAGCCAATCTGGTTTGTTATGACTCGAGTAGGCTAAGGATATTTGTGCTAGTCTAGCCGCCTGATAATATCCCCACAGGTTGGGTAGTCCCAATCCCCCTTGCGTCTTTAATCTATAGAGCATAATAGAAGGACACCTGTAACCTTTATTGCCCCAAATAAAACGTAATATGTCCGACTGCATTTTAGTAAGAAAGCGTTTGGGTATCGGGATTGGTAGAGAGCGGAAAAGATACAGGAGCTTTGGTAGCAGTGTCATTTTGACCGCATGAATTCTGCCCAGCCAGGATAGAGCACATCTAGACCACCTCTCCACGTCCTGTTTACATTTCTGTACCATGGGGGGATAATTTGCTTGGAATAAACCTTCAATACTTGAGGTAAGCTTGATACCCAAATATGGGATCTGGTGAGGTGCCCAAACAAAAGAGAAATTGTTCGTGAGCTGTTTGAGAAGATCCGGAGGGAGAGTTATGTTCAAGGCCAGTGATTTGTTCATGTTAACCCGTAGACCTGAAATCCCACTGAATTCACGAAGAGTCCGAAGGATCACTGGTATTGAAGTCAGGGGGGAAGTGACAAAGAGGAGAAGGTCATCTGCATATAGTGCACATTTGTGCTCCAGGGGGCCACAATTAACCCCTTTAACGTCGGGGTTTGTTCTCAGAGCGATGGCTAAAGTTTTGATAGCTATTGCGAATAAAAGCGGCGACAGTGGGCACCCTTGTCTGGTCCCCCTGCCTATAGGGAAGGACTCCGAATATCTGCCCAATAGGCGAACCTGCGCCGTAGGAGCGGAATAAAGGGAATCAATCAGATTAAGAAAATATTTGCCACATCCCCAGTGCCTTAGGATTTCAGATAGGTATGCCCAATCTATTGAATCAAACGCCTTGTGCAAGTCAATTGAAAGTAAAAAACCCTTTTGTGCGGGACCCCCATCCCATTGAGAATTTAGCAGCGATATAATGTCAATCGCTCTCCTGATCTGGTCCGGGCCTTGTCTCCCAGGGATGAAGCCTACCTGGTCCTTGTGAACATATGACGAAATAAAGCTGGAGAGTCTGTTGGCCAGTATCTTAGTCATTATTTTGATATCATTGTTAATAAGAGATATAGGGCGGTAATTACCTACCACACTAGTATCCTTATCCGGTTTCGGTATGACTGAAATGTAAGCCGAGTTCAAGTCCGGATTCAGGGTGGCTCCATCCCTGAGAGAGTTGAACAGTCTAGTTAAATGGGGTACTAAGCAGTGTCCAAATTTCTTATAATAACCCGTGGAGAGGCCATCCGGACCCGGTGAGGAGCCCAGCTTAAGGCGTTTAATAGTGTCCAGGACTTCCTTGTGGGTGAACGGGCTCTCCAGGAGTTCAGCATGTGCTTTTTCTAGGGAGGGCAATGAGAGGTTATTGAGGAAATTATCCCCCAGAGCAGTGGAGGTACTGGGACTACGTTTGTAAAGATCTGCATAAAAATGTTTAAAGGTGTCCATTATCTTGCTAGGATTCTGTGAAAGTTCCCCGGAGGTCACTTTTAGTTTGGGGAAGGCCTGTGTGCGTAGTTTAGGGGAAAGTTTAGCCGCCAGTCTGGAACCCATCCTATCCTTCTGCGTGTAAAATTTGGCCCCAGTTTATTTAAGGTGTTGGGCAGCCGATGTAGTCAATGACATGTTTAGGTGGGCCCGTGCTGTATCTAATTTTGCTAGTGAGATAGCATTGGGGTTACGTTTATGCTCCTTAGATAATCTACCGAATTCCTTCGTACGTTTCACTGTGTCAGCCCTATGTTCTGCCCTGAGTTTAGAGGATAATTGAATCAGTTTACCCCTTATAACAGTTTTGTGAGCTGCCCAAATGGTAGCAGGGGATATCCCTTCTGTCGAGTTTAAAGTAAAGTATTCTTGTATCGCGTTTTCCAGTAACGTACATTGTATAGGGTCGTTCAATAGGGTTTCCCGTAAGCGCCAACGCGGTCGGCTGTCAGTTCCCGCTGGTTTACATGTCAAAAGTGATACAATGGAGTGGTCCGAAAGAGGCGTGTCAATGATCTTGGAGTATTTAATGAGAGGGAGTGTAGTGGCATGGGTGAAGATGTGGTCTATCCTGGCAAAGGAGTTGTGAGGAACCGAGAAATGTGTGTAGTCCCTTACACATGGGTTGGCCTCCCGCCAGATATCGATCAGGTCCGCCTCGTTGAGCATTTTGGCAACTTTAACACTCTGCTTAGTAGGGCGTTTGGGTTTGGACTTTCCGTCAGCCAACTTGTCCAAAGAGAAGTCAAAGGCCATATTCGTGTCCCCACCCAGGAAAACCGTCCCCTTAAGATGCGCATGTAGTTTAGTAAGCAGAGATTCTAAGAAGGATTTTTGACCCTTATTCGGCGCATAATAGGACACAAAGGTATAGAGTTCCCCATCTATAAGACCGGAGACTAGAACATAGCGTCCCTGGGGATCGACAATAGTGTCTGTGAGGGAGAGGTTTACGTGTTTAGCAAAACAAATCGCCACCCCTTTTGTTTTGTTCTCAGCCGAAGCCAAAAAAAATTGTGGAAAGCGTTGATGCAAAAAAGTGGGTCTAAATGTAGAGGGGAAGTGTGTCTCCTGAAGCAGGAGGACGTCAGCATGCAATGAGTGATAAAATTGGAAGATTTTCCTACGCTTGATCGGGGAGTTGAGTCCTTGCGTGTTGTGAGAGATAATTTTCAGGGTAGTTGACAATGTAGGTGTATCAGGCATAGATCAGAAGGGAGTGGACTATACAAACATTTCGTGACTTACCCTGCCAGCGTAGGAGAGGAAACCGAGTATAGCTCCCGGAGCATATAGAGAGGTACCTGGAACCTGGGAGCGACGACTGGAGGAGACTGTGAGATCCACGAACTCCGCCTAAGGCATCAGGGAAAAGGGAGAGAAAAGAGATGAAAGGGAAAAGGAGAGAAGTAATAAAAACAATAAAATTAGTAACAAGCTGATGTGGCATTACAACATTAGACTCAAAGCAAAATAAAACAGAGGGGTCCCCCGACCCCTTCCCAACCCCAGGTCGGTTTGGATTCTCCAAACCCACCCTAAACCCTGCGGTACCGGAGATTCCTAGCAAGGAAAATCCAGAGGAGGATTCAGGTATGCCAAATGGGCTCCTGATCCAAATGAGGTGCACTGGGTCCACCACAGCCCTCCCACCTCAACTCAGTAGTGTCTGAGGGGTCCAAGAAGTCCCTTTATAAACGATTGCCAGAGCGCTCCCAGGGGGAGTGAGCCCCAGCACCACCTATAAAAAATACCTCATGTATCAGAGTCATACCGCGTGACTCGCCGTGGTCCGGCCCATCCCGCAGCTCCCCCACAAGTGGAGGAGCCTGTGAGCGAGCCAGACTCCATAGAGTAAAAAAAAATATGACTAACTAGCACATACAGTTAGCTCCTATATCCCGGCGAGTCCCCTAGAGCGACCCCCAGTGTACCCGAACCCAGGGTGTAAAAAAAAAAAAAAAAACACCCGAACCCAGGTAGATGCCCTCAGTGGAGAGGGGACCAGGTCAAAGTGCATAAAACTTGGGACCAGGCAGCGCTCTGAAAAATAAAAAAATATAAAATAAAAAAAAATTAATAATAAAAAAATAATAAATAAAAAAGTCAGTATGCGTCGGAGCTGAATCACAAACATTTTTAAATAGCTCCAAAGGGCAGTTTTTACAGCAGGGGAAGGTGGACCCCCCAAACCCCCCCTCTAAAACATAGTCAAAACAAAGTTCAGTTAAGAACACATGGAGGAGGAAGGAGATTGCTCAAGGCGGCACGTTTTCCTTAGTGCGTTTGGGACCTTGCTTCATCCAGGATCTTTGCAAAGGATCTCTTAGATGAGGAAGGGGGTCCTCTGATGGGCGGAGCAGGTGAAGGTTCCAACTGAATCAGGCCAAGATGAGTGAGAAGGCGTTCGCCTTCTTGGAAAGAGGAGAAGCAGAAACTTCTGTTTTTGTAGGAAAAGTTCAGGCGAAGCGGGAAAGACCATCTGTATGCTATTTCTTTATCTAGTAACACCTGCAGCAACGGTTTGAAAGATCGCCTCTTTTGTACCGTGTAAGGCGAAAGGTCAGCGAAGATTTGAATCTTGTGTCCGAGTAAAGTGAGATTATCTGAGTATCGTGCTTTCCTCATAACTTCTTCTTTGACTGAGAAATGATGTGGTTTGACAATAATATCTCGGGACAGTCCGTCAGAGCGGGGGGCCTGAAGCGCTCTGTGTGCTCTGTCAAGCTCCAAACGGTGGTCAGGGATGTCAGGGATAAGGCCTTTAATCAAAGATTTAACCGCTTTATGCACGTCTTTTTCAGATTCCGGGAGCCCTCTTAACCTGAAGTTATATCTTCTCGACCTATTCTCGAGGTCGTCGATTTTGGCGAACGCCGTTTCTAATTGATCTTGTACTTCTTGCAGTCTGGCAGAGTTCTGGTTAATCTGAGCCACTGCTTGGTCAGATTTCTGTTCTATGGTATCTATCCTCAGGCCTATTTGCTGCAGGTCAGCATGTAAAGATGCATGTATAGATGTAGTGATTTGAGCAGCGTTAAGGGCCAGACTTTTAGATAACATTTGGGAGAAAGCTGCCATCATAGATGGGAAGTCAGTAGAGGTAGGTATTTCCTCCTGTGCTTCACTGACTGTAAGCAACATGCCTGTTTGAGGATCCATCTGTGGGGTTGTGGGGTAGCCTGGGCATAATCCCCCTAGTAGGGATTCTGTAGAGGAGGGAGAAGTGACTGCCTGCAGGGGGGGGAAGTCAGTACCTGAATATAGATGCCCGTCCTGGTCCTGGTCAGCGATTGATTGCACAATTTCCTCAGAGGCCTGCGGGCCTCGTGTGGCCGACGCCATCTTGGCATAGCTGAGGGGGCCGGGAACGGCCGTCATCTGGCCCACTGGAGCCCTCCTGGGCAGCGGAATATATAGTGGTGGGTTCCTGTGGTGACCCCCTATATGGATGGCACAAAGAGCGGGGTGTATAATCGCTCTGACAGCTCTGGTGGGAAAGGCAGGCTGTGGTGGAGCGGGGCGTTAGATGACGGCCGGCCATCTTGGAAAACCTGAGGGGGCTGGGAACGGCCGTTATCTGGCCCGAAGGAGCCCTCCTGGGCAGCGGTAGGTGTAGCGCTGGGTTCCTGGGGTGATCCCCTGTATGGATGGCTCAAGGATCGAAGTTCCTGAGCCCTCTGTTAGCTCCGGTGGGCAGCGGCGGGCTGTGGTGAAGCGGAGCTTCAGATGACGGCGGCCATCTTGGAAGCCCCGCGCATGTGCACTCGCGACCTGCTATTTTTATCTGGACTGCGATTTTATGGCGGACACATCGGACATTTTTTACACTATTTTGGGACCATTGTCATTTATACAGCGATCAATGCTATTAAAATGCATTGAGTACTGTGTAAATGACACTGGCAGTGAAGGGGTTAACTACTAGGGGGCAGTGAAGGGGTTAAGTGTGTCCTAGGGAGTGATTCTAACTGTGAGGGGGCTGGACTTCAACACACAGGACAGTGATCACAGCTCTCAATGAGAGAGAGCTGTGTTCACTGTCCTGTCACTAGGCAGAATGGGAAATGCTTTGTTTACAAAAGCATCTCTCCGTTCTTCCTCTCCATGACACGATCGCGGGCACCCAAGGGACATCGAGTCCACGGGACCCACGGTCATGGAGACCGCGGCGGGCACGCGTGCGCCTCCGGTGGCACGCTCTCTACACCGCTTCTTAAAGGGGGCGTACCTGTATGCCCTTTTGCCTGCCAGTGCCATACTGCCGACGTAAATCGGCGCGCGCTGGTCGGAAAGCTGTTAAAGTGGTATATGATGATAACCCAAATGTAGGAACATATTATTAGTAGTTGGTTTCCTAAAAATCTTACTTTGTAGGATATTGTGTCCATCCCTATATATTGTCAGATCCAAAAAGCTCAATTTATTTTAATTTCTCTGGTGAGATACTGTATATTCCAAATCTGATATAGGATGGTACTGTACTTAAAAAGCATCTGAGGATAGTGTCAACATATCTAATATTCTCTGTCAGATTTTGGTTACCAGAAACAATGGGTTAACCTGATGGAGACTGTTGGTTTTCATGCAACTTTGGTAGAACATAAAATATTGCTATTTATTACACATAAATTTATTTTATTTCAAGCATCTTTTAAAATACTCTCTAAATCTATCATATATTTCTCTGTGGGATCCTTGCTCAAAACCTTATAATTTGTCATATTTTGTAGGAGAGCTATACAATACATCTCATCAAATATTTGTCTTTAGCCATTAATACCAAATGATTTCCTTTATCCGTGGGTTTCATAATTAAATTGCATTCTCTGCTCTACTTTCAGGTAACTGCATAGAGCTTTCCTGTAACACAAAGTCGCTCTACCTGTCTGCGATTTCCCACCTGAAACTTCATACCCTCTGGTAACTCCATAGACTCCACTCTTCTCTTATACACTGGACTACATTGTCTAACTGAACTCTAATTCTGCCTTACTAAGAATTTAAATCTGCTGTCTATACTTGTTTGTTTATTTTTGAAAGTGTCACTTATTTTGTATTATGCTGCCTTGGACAAGATCAAACATTTAACCTTATCCTGTTGCCCCCTCTTGCATTGCACTCTGTCCAGGCCAGTTGTAAACCCCACCTACCCACAAGCCTGGTTTTATCAGCTCCTAATTGAATAATTGTGAATCTTCCCCCCACACCACCTCTGTATAAATGTTAATTTCTTGGGACGGCTGTCGAGGCTTTGGGCTGGCCACTACTTGCGCAAAGTGTCACTCCAGGGACAAGTGTTTGGCACTTATACAAGGGCACCTTGACTAAGGCACTGCTACAAAAAAGTAAGGACAGGCATCAGTGTTCCACACCCATTTTACATGAAGTTCCCCTTCATCCTCTAACTTTCCTCAGCCTTCCTTCTATTCCCATCTCCCCACCCTCCAACACGCTCACACTAATCTTTGCTATAACGTCCTCTCTCCTCAAACTCTTATGTCTTTACCCCCCCCCTCTCAAGCCCCCAACCTGTACATATATCCCTCTCTTCTGCCCACTCAATATGATTGCACTTACCACCTCCTTCTCATTCTAAGCCCACAGAGTGTCACCACTTCCACTACACTGCCCTCCTATTAATCCCACTCCCGCCTTACCACCCTCACCCTCCTACTACTAGGAAGGGCTGACATTCCTCCTCAGGGTGCAGATTACTAAGCATAATGGGTGTAGTGCAAGGTGGAAAGATGGGCGCCAGTCACTTTTAAAAATTGACAAAGAGAGTTTTATTTCTCTTAACAGGAATGGTGGGAGAGAGGAGTAGGGCACAGAAAACCCTTAGGCAAACGCAATAGCAAATTGGCAGACTCCTTGGACAAAAATAGAACTAGGCAGACACAAATACAGAAAAAAGGGCCTTTAAGCTGAATGCAGCAATCTGCATTTCGTAGCAACTGCTGTCTCCTATAGCATCAACTTTACTCGCAGTATCCCACTGTAGATCCTCATCAAGCTTAGCTCACAGCTACCTGCTGTACTTCTTCAAGCTTCACCCACAGCTACCTGCTGTGTTCCTCAAGCTCACAGCTACCTGCTGAATCCCTCAAGCTTATCTCACAGCTACCCCCTGTACTTCTGCAAGCTTTACTTACAGCTACCCGCTGTACTCCTTCAAGCTTTACCCACTGTACTTCTCTTCAAGCTTTGCTTACAGCTACCCGCTGTACTCCTTCAAGCTTTACTCACATCTACACGCTGTACTTCTCTTCAAGCTTTACTTACAGCTACCCGCTGTACTCCTTCAAGCTTTACTCACAGCTACCTGCTGTACTTAATGGATGAGTTGTCTCCTGAAGCTTACCCAGCTACTCAGGCAACAAGAGTGGTTCACCTTCTGGCAACTTCTTTTCCCTTGCCTCCCGACAGCGATCAGGCACCCCTTAAGCCAAGCCTCTTTACACATGGTTAGGCCTCAGGCTTCAGGCCTACAACTTGGCTGCTGCTCCACACACTTCCACGCAGACCGCAGCCTGGGTGAAAAGAACCCTGATCACCTGACTCTCTCAGAATAAATAGCCACTCCCAGCAGCCTCTGAGGCTCAAACAAACTCCTGCTGATTGGCTGAGAAAAGCATATTCACTCATAACCTAAATCCATTGTAATCTATCATACTAATGCCAAAGGTAACAGTGCCACCTATTGACAAATGAGAGAAATCACAGTTAAACTCAAGCTTAGGAGAAAACCCATTTGATGAAAGACTTCAAATTAGCCAGGCTTAGTTACCTAGCACAACTAAATTTACTAACAGCCCTGTTTAGGACAAGGTTGCTATACTACCATAACCTACCACCAAAGAACAACCAATGTATCTTTTCTCTCCATTCACAGATGTAGAAACACAGGGGCAGGCTTCACAGTGACTGATCACTGTGATAGCTCTGAGCACATTGTGCAGCACGCTCCCAGCACAAGGATAGCTACACATATATGCAGCCCCACGGAAAAAAGGCAAGTCCAGTGAGGCTGCATATGTGCGTACTGTTGGCGCAAAGGGTTTAAGGACAATATCTTGAAATCCTTTCAACAGTTGCAAGATGAATTCTACATTCCTAGAACCAGCTTCTACCAGTATCTCCAACTTTGACATGCTATGCGTGCCTAACAGAAGCTGTGCTGTTTTACAGCGTAGTATATACACCCCAACAGAATTGTTTAGGGTACTTAATGCCTCCTCTAAAAAGAGCAATGTCTCTTTTTATTCACGTTTGCCTTATTCTCAAATGTCTTCAGCTCCTCTAGCATGCATTACATCAAGTCCACCTTGTACCCAGTTACTGTTCCGTAATGCATTTAGCATAGATAGGGTTTAACCCTTTTAGAAATATACTTTTTGCAATCCTTTCTGTTCAGTTTGTTCTCTTTCCCATAGTACTTTACTGAAATAAATGTGCAATAACTAAGTGCTCTCTAAGGCCAACTATTCTTTGTTTGAGTGTGAGCAGCTCAATGAAAACATAGATATGTATTGTGAAAAGATTTACTGTCCCCTGCAGAAATGATTATAGCCCAGTCCTTGATGAACAGACTCTTTGCCTGTGAATAATTTTAGCTTTGTAAATACTATGTAAACCTGGTAATTGTGTTCAGTTTTGGAAATTGGCTCATTGCACCATGCTGTGCAAGCACCTTATCAAAAAGTGCATAAATCATTCAAACAATTAGATCGAAACACAAACAACCAAAGTAGGTTGACAACTATTTGCATAAGACTTACAGCTTATTTTTTTAGCCAGGCTGATGCCCATCCATGGTGGATGTTAACATGCTGATATCCAGTACAAAATGTATTTTGAAGAGTACAGGCAGGAGCAAGCTAAAGGTGGCCAAGCACAGCCTTTATATATGGACTGTAACAATCAGACCATCTAGGGCCTAGTGATGGAAAATTTGGGCAATTTAGGTAGCAGGAAGCACTGGTTACTACACTCAAAGGTTTTCTAGCATGTCTTTGTGAGACAGCTCATTTTTTTCACAGAAGCATTTACCCTACGTGTACCAATCCCATTTGTAGTCTAAAAAATCTAGGGGATTTCAAGGGTTAGGTCATCTTTAGGGACATTTTCCACAAAACCCCCTATGCACTTCTGCATGCACCAAGCACCTTACAATCCACTCTTTAGAGTTTAAACAAAGGGAGAGATTGTGCACAATGCATAAACAGTTTTAAAATAAGCTTGTTATATTGGTGTTGGGAGCACACTTTTAACATCCTGCCGAGGAGGGGGGCACCTACCCTGAGTTTTTGTGGGCAGGCCATGTAGGGCCTACAGGTATGGAATGACAATGGATCATTTAAAAGCCAAAGAGTAGATTACAGTAAAACCTTGGTTTTGAGAGTAACTTGGTTTGAGAGCAAAATTTTGTAATCAATTTTGACTTGATATACAAGCAATGTCTTGATATACAAGTAGCTTTATGTCACAACTGAGTATAAAAGAGAAGCGAGGCGGCTCTAAGTGTAGCAATATGGTTACATTTAATGAAGGTAAAACATTTAGCAATATATTGCTACACTTAGAAGCACCTTTCTTCTCTTTTATACTCTGTAGCTCCTGCTGGATTTTGCTTTGAATTCCCTTGTGGAGGCTTCCGTTTGTGGATGGACATTTTATGGTTACACAACCTGGTCACATTGCTATAATCTTTTTTATATGGACTATAAACTGAAGGACTTATGAATAAATGGTTTTGGAACGAATCATTTGAGTTTCCATTATTTCTTATGGGGAAATTTGCTTTGATATACAAGTGCTTTGGATTACAAGCATGTTTCTGGAACGAATTATACTCGCAATCCAAGGTTTTACTGTATAATGTGCTTGGGATGCAGCAGTGCATGTGGGGTTTTGTAGAAAATGTCCCTAAAGGTGAACTAACCCTTTAAGCTGGGTTCACACTATTGTGAATTGGATGTGGGTTCCCCCCCCCCCCCCCCCGCATCCAATTTGCATGTCAGGAGATTGGGACCGGCTCTCAATGGAGCTGGTTCACAGATCTCTGAAATGGCTCTGGAGCAAAATTGCACAGAAGCCCTGTGCGTCTTCTGGTCCAATTCAGGTCCAAATTCAGCCAAAAAGTTGGACCAAAATTGGACCTGAAAGGGTGAACAGGGATGCACTGGGCCCCTGCTGTGAGCCGCTACGTATGGCAGTGTGAACCCAGCCTTAATGTTTACTAGGTGGGTGACTTAGAACATTTATGCAGAAAGTGAAGTCAGAACTCCTGATCTGCATGAATAAAACCACTGAATAAGAAGGTCAGCCAGCCAACGAATATTTTTAGAAGGGTGGTCAACAGTGGTCATTTATATTTTTCTAACCAATCATTGGATGTGGTGGCTGCATTAGTTTTATTTTTTAGGCTTTTTCCCCCCCTCTGTGTTCACCTGGTGATCTGGCCAGTAACACACCTCCAGCATTAGAGTGCACCCACTGGGGATGAAGGAGCACAGGGGGCACATTTGGATAGCAGCATTGTTAATCTGGGGGAGGGGAGTGTAAGGCCCCTTTCACACATACGGTCTGTTTTTCATCCATCCTATGGAAAAACGGATGACAAACGATGATCATCTATTTTAATTGGCTTCTATCAACATCTGTTTTTTGAACAATTGAAAGTCCTATTTTTCATTCGTTAAAAAAACGAATCGGATGAAAAATGGATGTAAACAGATGAACTGTCTGTTTTTGCATGGAAAAATTACTCCGGGACTCAAATGGTTAAGGACTCTAGCTGGCAGATGTAAAGAAAACGGATGAAAGCTGAATGAAAACTTCATCCGTTTTTTTCTTTGAAAAAAGTGACTGAACTGATCAAATGGTCCGCATGTATGAAATGGGCCTTAGATGTACAAGCAGATTTAAATACACTAACAAATTGAATCCAAACTCCAGCTACCACTTTATAAGCAGTTGCAGTAACAGTTTTTCTTTCTGAATATAGATTTTACATAAACAAATATAACTGATTGCAAGGACCCCTGTCAAGGTTGAATGGTTTGTCTCTTTTGAAAAACAACAGACTTATTGTCCTCCCAATGAAAATGGAAGAAAAAGCTTAAAAAAAAGAAAACAAATGTAGCCATCACATCTAAAGCCTCGTATACCGTGGATTTCTGTCCAAAGGGCGTTGGCCGTGAACTTGTATTGCATACACACGGCAGGAATTTTTAAGCCAACTTTCACCAAATCACGTGTTTTTTCTGCTCTTTACCGCCACCCTTTGGTCAACTTCTGTATTGTTGTCTGATCTTTTGCATTGGTTCTGAGCATGCGTGTTTGTACTTTGGAAGTCCGATGGTTTTCTGTACACGCGATCGGAGTTTGCTCCATCAGACTTTTGTTGCCAAAAAGTTTGTCTGTTTGCAGAGCAAACTTTTGTCCGATGAAAAACAAAAAATTTTGTCCGATGGAGCGTACACACAGTCGGATGTTGCCGTAAAACAGCTAATTTGCATGTTTGTTGTTAAAAAGTCCGATCGTGTGTATGGGCCTTAAGCATTGGTAAGTTGCAATATAATTACATTTTGCTTTTCCGTTTAATACCGCTTTAATGTCTATTATAAAACACATCAACAAAATAAATATAGTAGGACAAAACAAACACACCCAAACACACCTCATTGTGTATCCACAGTGATCCAATTTTTCTGAAAAAAATATGATGGTATTGATGTGATTGCAACATGGAGCTTGGTAATAGTGCACTAGATACAGTGAATCATTAATGTAGAAGTCATACTCAGAAGGTGGAGGAGGTGAGGGGGTTATGTACAGGTCATATGTAGTGGGAGGATGGAGATGAAGAGTTTATAGTGCAGGATAAGGGAGGGGAAGGAGTTAAAATACAGGTCATAGCTTGGAGATGAGAATGTAAAGGAGAGGAGGGGGTGAAAGGGTTAAAAAAAGATCCCACCATCAATTACAGCCCCACACTATGAATCTGCTGATTCTACTGATCCCTTTAATTTACAAATCAACATTTCCTCACCTTCCCTCATTGTGACAGGATGAGGAGGACTCCCAGATGTAAACACAGGGAGTGTTTTCATTTATGGTTGCTGTGATTGGTCATCACTTTGATCACAGTAATACTTATTTGACCCAGTAATACGGGCTACAGTGGCTATGAAGCCCGTTGTAGTGCCATCTAGTATAAAGTTTGACTACAGCTTCCTTCACTTCGAAAGTGCTCTTGTGCATGTTAAACAACATATCCAGCCAATCTTCTCCCGAATAGTCTTGACCTGTTTCTGACTCCCATTGCAACATAGCTGTGGATTTAGAAGGGAGACCATATTCATTGATCTGTTTATATATCAATGAGATAGGGCCTTGATCGCTAGAGGTTTCATTGCAAATCCGATCAAACACTATGGCTGAGCTCATACTATAGATTTCAGAAAAAAAGTGTTGGAGATATTTAAAAAAATGTGAATGAGGGGGGTTGGATTTTTGTTGCAGGGTGGAAAATTAGCTAAAAGAGGAACCATGTAAAAAGGAATCTAGACATGGAAGAATGCTAGCATACAAAGAAGGAATCTAGACATGGAAGAATGCTAGCATACAAAGAAGGAAGGGGGTATACATATCACACATTTTGGGATATTTGGCTGTTGAGCCAAAATAGCCTCTATTCTTTATACTTAGAAAAATATATTATATTGGAAACTTAATTGCATCTAAGGTGCTATGGCTAAAACAGTGCATTGGGAAGGGAAATAACAGTGTTGATATGTTACTATTGTTAGTATGATTATGTTTCTCACTTCGTTACTCATGCTACCTGAACTCTAACTACTACACTCTGACTAAAATTAGCATTCATATCAGTACCTCCTAGTCCGGGTACCACTGCATAGATAAATCATTGTGGCCTACTCTAAGCGACTATCCACTGGGTCACGAGTGCAGTTCCTGAGCATGCACCTGACTAGCCTGCTCACAGTATGCTCCCAATAGGGGTGACAGGCTTTTCCTCTTAGTAACGCCTTACCAACCAGTTACTTCAGGAACCACGGTACAGCTTACAGAACCAACTGCTATTGTAATGAACCGAGTGTATTCTGTTAAGCTTACTTTGACTATTATATAATGTACTGAAATGAATGTACAACTGCTATATTTGTATCTGTATACTTTGATACCTAATAAAAATCTTAAAGTAAAAAAAAAAAAAAAGGAATCTAGAGTCATTAAACCTTGGTCAATCCATTGAGAAAAAGCAGCTGGTGTAATAAATGCAAGGGAGAAGTTCGGGTCTCCTAGATGGGTAGCCAACAGGGGAGAAGACAAAATCAGGCCAAATTTACTTCCATACAATGACCAAAGAGGGTACGATTGACTGACCACAACATTCCTTGAGGTAAGATCTTGGAAGGAAATAGATCTAGACCACAAAAGGCCCACAAAAGGCCCACAAAAGGCCTGGTGTAATAAAGGCAGGGAAGAAGTCCGGGTCTCCTAGACAGGTAGCCAACAGGGGAGAAGAAGAAATCAGGCCAAATTTACTTCCATATAATGACCAAAGATGGTACGATTGACTGACCACAACATTCCTTGAGGTAAGATCTTGGAAGAAAATAGATCTAGACCACAAAAGGCCCACAAAAGGCCTGGTGTAATAAATGCAGGGAAGAAGTCCGGGTCTCCTAGATAGGTAGCCAACAGGGGAGAAGAAGAAATCAGGCCAAATTTACTTCCATATAATGACCAAAGATGGTACGATTGACTGACCACAACATTCCTTGAGGTAAGATCTTGGAAGAAAATAGATCTAGACCACAAAAGGCCCGGGAGTTATGGGTATATGGGGTATCTCAGCCAATGGGCAGAGGTTTTATTGAATCCCTTGGCCTTCTGGGGGCATCAGGCTGCCAGGCTGTGTGAGGGCCTATCCTGAGGTAAGAGGGCAGTGCAGGGTTGGGACTGCGGCTTGCAGTTCAACCAGAAGTGACAGTTCTGCCGGCCGAAGAACCTGTCAGGGGTTGGAGGTAGAAGGGAAGTTGTCGCCACAAAGGGACCAATCTCCTTTACCAGGGACCACAGTGAGTAAGCTGAAGCAAGTACTGGAGCAGTATTGTCTACCAGGGACACACAGTTAACCACTTTCAGACCGGACCATTATGCAGCCTAAAGACCAGAGGACTTTTTTACAATTTCGCACTGCACTGGTTTAACTGGTAATTACGCGGTCATGCAATGTTGTACCCAAACGAAATTTGCGTCCTTTTCTTCCCACAAATAGAGCTTTCTTTTGATGGTATTTGATTGCCTCTGCGATTTTTATTTTTTGCGCTATAAACGGAAAAAGACCGAAAATTTTGAAAAAAAATGATATTTTCTACTTTTTGTTATAAGAAAAATCCAATAAACTCAATTTTAGTCATACTTTTAAGCCAAAATGTATTCAGCCACATGTATTTTGTAAAAAAAATGTCAATAAGCGTATATTTATTGGTTTGCGCAAAAGTTATAGCGTCTACAAACTAGGGTACATTTTCTGGAATTTACGCAGCTTTTAGTTTACGACTGCCTATCTCATTTCCTGAGGTGCTAAAATGGCAGGGAAGTACAAAACCCCCCCAAATGACCCCATTTTGGAAAGTAGACACCCTAAGGAAATTGCTAAGAGGCATTTTGAGCCCATTGAATATTTTATTTTTTTGTCCCAAGTGATTGAATAATGAAAAAAAAAATAAAAAAAAAATGTTTACAAAAAGTTGTCACTAAATGATATATTTCTCACACATGCCATGGGCATATGTGGAATTACACCCCAAAATATATTCTGCTGCTTCTTCTGAGTACGGGGATACCACATGTGTGGGACTTTTTGGGAGCCTATCCGTGTACGGGACCCCGAAAGCCAAGCACCGCCTTCAGGATTTCCAAGGGTGTAAATTTTTGATTTCACTCCTCACTACCTATCACTACCTATCACAGTTTTGAAGGCCATAAAATGCCAAGATGGCACAAAACCCCCCCAAATGACCCCATTTTGGAAAGTAGACACCCCAAGCTATTTGCTGAGTGGCATGTTGAGTCCATGGAATATTTTATATTTTGCCACAAGTAGCGGGAAAAATTACAAACTTTTTTTATTTTTTTTTTTTTTTTGCCCAAAGTTGTCACTAAATGATATATTTCTCACACATGCCATGGGCATATGTGGAATTACACCCCAAAATAAATTCTGCTGCTTCTTCTGAGTACGGGGATACCACATGTGTGGGACTTTTTGGGAGCCTATCCGTGTACGGGACCCCGAAAACCAAGCACCGCCTTCAGGATTTCTAAGGGTGTAAATTTTTGATTTCACTCCTCACTACCTATCACTACCTATCACAGTTTTGAAGGCCATAAAATGCCAAGATGGCACAAAACCCCCCCAAATGACCCCATTTTGGAAAGTAGACACCCCAAGCTATTTGCTGAGTGGCATGTTGAGTCCATGGAATATTTTATATTTTGCCACAAGTAGCGGGAAAAATGACAAACTATTTTTTTTTTTTTTTTTTTTTTTTTTTTTTTGCCCAAAGTTGTCACTAAATGATATATTTCTCACACATGCCATGGGCATATGTGGAATTACACCCCAAAATAAATTCTGCTGCTACTTCTGAGTACGGGGATACCACATGTGTGGGACTTTTTGGGAGCCTATCTGTGTACGGGACCCCGAAAACCAAGCACCGCCTTCAGGATTTCCAAGGGCGTAAATTTTTGATTTCACTCCTCACTACCTATCACTACCTATCACAGTTTTGAAGGCCATAAAATGCCAAGATGGCACAAAACCCCCCCAAATGACCCCATTTTGGAAAGTAGACACCCCAAGCTATTTGCTGAGAGGCATGTTGAGTCCATGGAATATTTTATATTTTGCCACAAGTAGCGGGAAAAATTACAAACTTTTTTTTTTTTTTTTTTTTTTTTTTTTTTGCCCAAAGTTGTCACTAAATTATATATTGCTCACACATGCCATGGGCATATGTGGAATTACACCCCAAAATATATTCTGCTGCTTCTCCTGAGTATGGGGATACTACATGTGTGGGAATTTTTGGGAGCCTATCCGTGTACGGGACCCCGAAAACCAAGCACCGCCTTCAGGATTTCTAAGGGCGTAAATTTTTGATTTCACTCCTCACTACCTATCACAGTTTTGAAGGCCATAAAATGCCCAGATGGCACAAAACCCCCCCAAATGACCCCATTTTGGAAAGTAGACACCCCAAGCTATTTTATGAGAGGCATGGTGAGTATTTTGCAGCTCTCATTTTTTTTTGAAAATGAAGAAAGAAAAGGAAAAAAAATTTTTTTTTTTTTTTTTTTCAATTTTCAAAACTTTGTGACAAAAAGCGAGATCTGCAAAATACTCACCATACCTCTCAGCAAATAGCTTGGGGTGTCTACTTTCCAAAATGGGGTCATTTGGGGGTATTTTGTGCCATCTGGGCATTCCATGGCCTCTGAAACTGTGATAGGCAGTGAGGAGTGAATTCACAAATTCACACCCTTAGAAATCCTGAAGGTGGTGCTTGGTTTTTGGGGCCCCGTACGTGGCTAGGCTCCCAAAAAGTCCCACACATGTGGTATCCCCGTACTCAGGAGAAGCAGCAGAATGTATTTTGGGGTGTAATTCCACATATGCCCATGACATGTTTGAGCAATATATCATTTAGTGACAACTTTGTGCAAAAAAAAAAAAAAAAATAATAAAAATAATTATTATTTTTCCCGCAACTTGTGTCAAAATATAAAATATTCCATGGACTCGACATGCCTCTCAGCAAAAAGCTTGGGGTGTCTACTTTCCGAAATGGGGTCATTTGGGGGGGTTTTGAACTGCCCTGGAATTTTATGCACAACATTTAGACGCTTATGTCACACATTACCCACTCTTCTAACCACTTGAAGACAAAGCCCTTTCTGACACTTTTTGTTTACATGAGAAAATAATTTTTTTTTGCAAGAAAATTACGTTGAACCCCAAAACAATATATATTTTTTTAAAGCAAAGGCCCTACAGATTAAAATGGTGGGTGTTTCATTTTTTTTTTTCACTCAGTATTTGCGCAGCGATTTTTCAAACGCATTTTTTTGGGAAAAAACACACTTTTTTAAATTTTAATGCACTAAAACACACTATCTTGCCCAAATATTTGATGAAATAAAAAATTAGATCTTAGGCCGAGTACATAGATACCAAACACGACATGCTTTAAAATTGCGCAGAAACGTGCAGCGGTGACAAACTACATACATTTTTAAAAGCATTTAAACGCCTTTACAGGTTACCACTTTAGATTTACGGAGGAGGTCTACTGCTAAAATTACTGCCCTCGATCTGACCTTCGCAGTGATACCTCACATGCATGGTGCAATTGCTGTTTACATATGACGCCAGACCGACGCTTGCGTTCGCCTTTGCGCGAGAGCAGGGGGGGACAGGGGTGCTTTTTTTTTTTTTTTTTTTTTTTTTTTTATTTATTATTGATTTTGCTTTTTTATTTTATTTTTCAACTGTTCCTTTCATTTATATATATTTTTTATCATTTTTATTGCTATCTCAGGGAATGTAAATATCCCCTATGATAGCAATAGGTAGTGACAGGTACTCTTTTTTGAAAAAATTGGGGTCCATTAGACCCTAGATCTGTCGTCTGCCCTCAAAGCATCTGACCACACCAAGATCGGTGTGATAAAATACTTTCCCAATTTCCCAATGGCGCTGATTATATCCGGCGAAATATAAGTCATGAAATGCTCGTAGCTTCCGGTTTCTTAGGCCATAGAGATGATTGGAGCCATTCTGGTCTCTGATCAGCTCTATGGTCAGCTGGCGGAACCACCGGCTGCATTCTCAGGTTCCCTGTTGGGACAGGAGAGCCATATAAAACCATGGATGTGGGTGGGGGGGGGGGGGGCATTCCCTCCCACTGCTTGTAAAAGCAGTCTAGAGACTAATTAGCCACTAGGATTGCTTTTACATGAAAGCCGACCGCTGGCTGAAAAGAATGATACCAAGATAATGCCTAATCCTGCCGGCATCATTCTGGTATAACCACTCAAAGTCCAGCAACATACCAGTACGTTGCTGGCCCTTGTTTGGCATATATTGTAATCTTTTTTTTCATGCAGCCTGTGGGCTGAACGAAAAAAAAAGATTGATCGGTGGGTATGCCCACCATTAGAACCTCCCTTCATCCACCCACTTCTAATGATGGGCATACATGCACCATTTTGTTTTTAACTGTGGTGGTGAAATCACCTCCAACAGCGCTGGAGTCACGGATTTATGTATCGTGGGAGCAAGCGCTGTTGCTGTCAAGATAAATAAATCCGCGCTGCAGCTGAATGGCGTACCTGCTAAGCAAATTATGGTTAACAATAAAACAAAGTAACATTATAGTATAACAGTAAGATTTACCATACCTGCAAAGCAAATACCAAAAAAAACATAGTAAAAAAATAAAACATTTTTTAATGCAACCTGTGCCTAAAATATATATATGCCGAAGCATGGGGGCATCCTCCCGCAAAAAAGTTATGCCGCGTACACACGGTCGGAATTTTCCACGGGCAAGCCTCCGTCGGAATTTCAACCGTATGTAGGCGGCATTAGGAGCAAATCGCTCCTCCGCCCTCTGCTGCCCCCATGCTTCGGCATATATGCTCTTTTTTTTTAACTGTGGTGGTGAAATCACCTCCTACAGCGTTGGAGTCACGGCTTTATGTATCGTGGGAGCAAACGCTGTTGCTGTCAAGATAGATAAATCCGCGCTGCAACTGAATGGCGTACCTGAAAACAAAAAAAATGGTTAACAATAAAACATTGCAGAATAGAATACAGTAAAAAGGAGAACAATAGAGAGAGAATAGAGAGAAAGAGAACAATAAAACAACTATTTTTGTTTTTTTTATTTTATATTTTTTTTGTTTTATTTTTTACTTTTTTTTTTTAAACTTTTGTTTGTAACTGTAACAGTTCTAACGGAACTGTTGTAACGGTTCCATCGGTTTTGGTCTCAAAATGCGATGGCATTCTTGAGAACGTGTGCCTAGTCTGTGCAATGCTGTACCCTACGCTAATACTCAACTAGTGTATGGTAGCGTTCGAAACATTCACCGATGCAAAGACCAGGATTGTCAGGACAGCGGGGACAATAATAGCGGGTGTCACGCCTAAATCCGCGCTTTCTGCAGACACGACATTTTCTTTGGGGGGCTTGTTGGGTAGGGGTACTCGGGAGGACATAAATAAAATGCCGCTCATGCAGCCGGCTAACTGCATTTGGTTGGGGAATGTGAGGCGGAGCACCGTCTGGAAACAGAAGGGCTCCGATGATCTCTTCCTGGAATTTAAGGAAGGATCCAGTACGTCCTGAAGCTCCGTATAGCACATGAGCATTCAGCAAAGCCAATTGGAAAAGGTAAATAGACACTTTTTTGTACCAGCGTCTAGCCTTACGGGCAACTAGGTACGGCGCCAACAACTGGTCGTTGAGGTCCACCCCTCCCATGTTTTGGTTGTACTCGTGGACACAGAGGGGTTTCGTCACAACACCAGCCGCCGTAGTAATTTGGACCGTCGTGTCTGCATGAAGGGAGGTAAGAACGAAAACATTCTTATTATCCCTCCACTTCATAGCGAGCAAGTTATTACACTTCAAGCAGGCTCTCTCCCCCAGCCTAAGACGGGACTCTACAAGCCGCTGGGGAAAGCCCCGGCGATTAGGTCGCACGGTGCCACATGCTCCAATCTGATGATCAAACAAATGACTAAACAGTGGCACGCTCGTGTAATAATTATCCACGTACAAGTGGTACCCCTTTCCGAATAAGGGTGACACCAAGTCCCACACAATCTTGCCAGCGCTCCCTATGTAGTCAGGGCAGTTTGTCGGCTCTATGTGGCTATCTTTGCCCTCATAAACCATAAATTTACATGTATAGCCTGTGGCCCTGTCACAGAGCTTATACATCTTGACCCCGTATCTGGCACGCTTGCTGGGAAGGTATTGTTTGAATGACAAGCGGCCAGTAAACTTAATCAGGGACTCGTCAACGCAGACAACTTGATGGGGAGTAAACAAGTCTGCAAAACGTTGGTTGAAATGGTTTATGAGGGGCCGAATTTTATAGAGCCGATCGTATGCAGGGTCTCCACGAGGACGACAGAGTTCATTGTCGTTGAAGTGCATGAACCGCAAAATCTGTTCGTATCGTGCCCTGGACATGGAGGCAGAGAACACGGGCATATGGTACATTGGCTCAGTGGACCAATATGAACGCAACGTACCCATTTTAACTATGCCCATGATGAGGGAAAGGCCCAGAAAGATCTTAAATTCGGGGACCGTAATTGGTCTCCAATCTCTGGCAAGGGTGGACAACTGGGGATTAGCAGCGATGTGTTGACCAGCGTACAAATTGGTTTGGTCCACAATAGATCTATAGAGATCTTCGGTGAAAAACAGCGAAAAAAAATCAAGTGACGTAAAATCAGCTGTTTCCACCTGAATACCGGGTTGGCCAGTGAATGGGGGAAGTACGGGTTCTGCAGAAGTGGTGGGCACCCAATCAGGATTGGCAAATTCTGCAGGAAGGGCACTATGGGCACGACGGGCCTGTCTTTGTCGTCTTCTTGGTGGCAGCGGGACACTACTTGTGCTTGCCACCTCGCCAGCTGAAACTGCACTTATGGGACTCGCCACGTCACCACGTGATACTGCAGTGCTGGTTTGACTACGTCCAGGGTGTACTAGGCCGCTGGTGCTTGCCTGTTCACCAGAAGGAATAGCGGCTCTAGTACGTCTCTGCCTCCTACGAGCGACCTGCGGTTCCTGCACCTCAACAACAGAAGAAGGAGTTTGGGGTCTGGTACGCCTGACCTTAGCAGGGACCACAACTCCGCCGTCAGAGCTATCTGTCATGGAGCCGCTGTCGTCTACTGGGTCGTATTCTGAGCCTGATTCTGACAGATGAGTGACCTCCTCTTCACTATCTGTCATGCTCAGAAACAAGTAGGCCTGTTCACTAGTGTACGTTTGACTTGCCATTTTGGGCTCTAAATTTAGTAGTACACTAGTGAGACTCACAGAAAAAAAAAAAAAGCTCCTGACTGTTAGCGACTGAATCAAAACGCTACCAAAAAACTGTAAGCGATCGCAGGGATCAGGCCTGACTCTGCGAACGCTGCAGTTATGTGTGCTTAGTGTTTTGTAAGTGACAGTGATCGATCGATACTGCACTTGGGTGGGCTGGGCGGGGGGGGAAAACGCAGGTGCTAGCAGGTATCTGGGCTGATCCCGCTAACAATGCGTTTTTGGGAACCCTAAACAGCTGGGGACGCTAGTATAGATCTGATCAGATCAGATATCGATCTGTTCAGATTCTATACCACTAAGGGAGGTGTATGCTGCGTGCGTGGGTGTTTGCGGTACTGGCACTAACCCGACGCTGCCTGGGGCGACGCAGACCCTATTTGACTCTAAAACCTTACTTATATCACCCGCCGGGCGATCAGGGGGTTAAACCTTTATTAGGTAATAAACGGCGGGTGCCCTGAAACTATAAAAAATAAACTAACTGACCAGCGTCACCCGTAACAGTTATATGGTGATCACTGGTGAAAGGGTTAACTAGGGGGCACTCAGGGGGTTAAAACCTTTAGTAGGTAGTATATGGGGGGTCCCTGACCCTATAAAACGCTGCGGCAAACCTAAATACCTACCTCCCTAACTAGCGTCAACTGTGACACTAATACAGCGATCAAAAAAACGATCGCTTAGTGACACTGGTGACGGGGGGTGATCACGGGGTTAAACCTTTATTAGGGGGGGTTCCTAGACCTAAAGGGGGCTAAATCTAACTGCCCTAACAGTTATTAGGGTCACAATGCACCAATGCAGTTAACAGTAAAAAAAAAAAAAAAAAAAAAAAAAAAAAACTGCTTTGGTGTCACTGTGACAGGGGGTGCAGGGGGGCAATCGGGGGGGGGGGGGCTGGGGTGTGTAAAGTGTGCCTAGAATGTTCTACTGTTAGTGTAGTGTAGTGTAGTGTAGTGTTGTGCAACTCACGTGTCTTCTCTCCTCGGCGTCGGTTCGAAAAGACCGCCACGAGGAGAGATGACCTCACTTCCCCTGGCTCTGTACACAATACAGAGCCAGGGGAAGCATTCCATTGGCTGGGAGCGATCGCGAGGGGGGGGTCACGAATGAGTGCCCCCCCCCCCCCTCATCTCCGATCCCTCCCCCAATGTCCCGGACAATTTACAGACACGGGGGCGGGCCCGATCGGCCCCCCACCCGCGTCTGTTAGGGATGACATCACTTCCTCTAGCCCTGTTTACATGACGGGGCTAGAGGAAGTGTTTCATTGGCTGGGAGCGATCGCGAGGGGGGGGCCACGAATGAGTGGCCTCCCCCTCATCTCCGATCGCTCCCCCAACGATGCCGACCGCCGCAGGCACCGGGGGGGGGCCCGATCGGGCCCCCCACCCGCAGACAGGTAGGGACGTATATATACGCCCTCCTGCCTGTACGTGCCATTCTGTCGACGTATATCGTCGTGCGGCGGTCGGCAAGTGGTTAAAATAAACAAGCAATAGTGGACATAACAAAGTCCAGTGTTATGGGCTAACATAGCCTCAATACTTACAGGAGCTCGGTTGGAGAAAGACGCAGGTACAGGGGCACCAGAAGAATTCACAATTTGACAAAAATAAAAATGGTTGGGAAGCCAAAGAAAGAAAAAAACTGAGGAAACAATGAAAATTCGTAAATAAGTGTTCTCTCATTCCCTTCTCTTATGTGAGTGTCTATCCTGAAGTAAGTGGGCAGCACAGGGTTGGGACTGTGGTTTGCAGTTTAACCAGAATTGACGGTTCTGCTACCCATAGAACCTGTCAATGGTCAGAGGTAGAAGGGAAGTTGTTGCCGCAAAGGGACCAATTGTCTTTACCAGGGACCACAGTGAGTAACTGAAGCAAGTACTGGAGCAGTATTCTCACCAAACGGGCACGGTGGAGAATCGTGAAATTTCAGGCGGTGATCAAGTCAGGGACCTAACCAGTGGAGGTGATGCTTGCAGAGCAGCCTTGTGTGCCAAGCTAGGGACCAAGCCGGTGAGCAGGGGTGAAGCTTGAAGGTATTCGAAGTGCCAAGCTAGGGACCCAGCAGGGAAGCGTGGGTGACACTTGAGGGAGATACCCCTGAAAAAGCCTTGAGGAGCTCACGGGATTCAGAGTAGTGAATCAGAGGGTCCAGTGAGAGACCAGGAACTCAAGGGGGCTGAAGAACTACAAGGAGAAGTTGTAGTACAGCTGAGAGAACTGTTACTTTGAGTTAGGAACTGTTTAAGTATTGTTACCATAGCAGACAGCAATCCTGCACGTGCAGAAGTGGCACCTTGCTGGGGCCTTTCCCTGTACGGCTGTCCTCCTGTTTCGGAGTCTCGGAATCTGCCAATTGAAATTGCAACTACTTAAGGGTGTCCTGGCCCTAACCCTCTTTCCCTTGCAAAATATAAAAAGGAATGTCAAAGAAATAAAACCTTTTTTACATCCAAGAAGTGTCTGGCGCCCAATGACTTTTATCACCTTTGCACCCACTATGCCTCACAACCCACTACATATTGAAGGATGTCAGTTATCTTTGGCCCTGAAGGTTCTCAATAGATTGGAAGAGGTAAGAGATTCTGCTATATATACACAAGTTGTTTACCTAGGCGAGGCCTTTTTATATTTCATACAAATCTGTTAACCTCCATTTGTATTGCCTTTCCCTCGACCGGGAGACATAGAGAGGGAGAGCGCAAAAATAAAACAGTAGTTTAGGAAGGATTGACATCTTCACTGCTGTAGAAAAACCAGATCCGCAACCACTATTTAATACTCAGAAACGCAGAGGGATAGTTTGTCTGGTACATCTGTTGCAGTGAAGAGGCCAAACGAATTCCAAGATATGACATTGATCCCTCGCAGCAAGTTAAATTGAAATAATCTTGCAGTCAACGAGGGAGGCAATTTAATAAACATAGCAGTGCATTTAGAGAGGTACCAGATAAATCATAAAATGCATTAAGCGTGGACACCAAGTTTGGGAGGGATACCATGGGATTAGTTAAAAATAACAGCACCTCATCTGCATACATGCTTGACTTAAAATGTTGGTCAACTTTGATGTAGCCACAAATATCAGGATTTAATGCAATAGATTGTGCCATTGGCAAAGGAGTGAGCTTCAGGAGTGAATTTGTGAATGCCCGTGAAGCAGGACATTTTTATTTTTTTAAGGACTTGTCCTCTTGTTAAAGGGGGCTTCCAGATTCCGATAAGCCCCCCGCCCACAGACCCCCACAACCACCAGGCAAGGGTTGTGGGGATGAGGCCCTTGTCCCTATCAACATGGGGAATAAGGTGCTTTGGGGACCGCCAAAGCATCCTCCACATGTTGAGGGCATGTGGCCTGGTACGGTTTAGGAGGGGGGATGCTCTCTCGTTCCCCTCTATTTTCCTGCGGCCTGCCAGGTTGCCAGGTTGCGGGAACCCATGCCGTTTTTTTTAATGAGTTTTATCTATATTTCCGAGACCCGATAATTCATTACAGCCGCAATCCGTTTTAAATTACTTTTTTTTCCTTTAGAAATGTGATGTTGCTGCACCACTTTACAGGCATACTATAGACACCCCCCAGGCACGATATTTAAAGTAATATTTGCATGGATTGTGCGTATGCTGCCATGTATAGTCACCAGGAAAGCAAAATTACAGAGCAGTAAGTATTCAATTTTCCATTTTAGCACCGTGGTTCTCAGCCTCAGTCCTCAAGTACCCCTGACAGGATATGTTTTGGAAACTTATCTTAGCTAAAATAGCTGTCCAAAATACAAAGCCATTGACTTTGATTTAAAGCACCTGTGCAAGATGAAGGAAAACCAGCAAACATGGCCTGTTGGGGGTACTTGACGACAGGGTTAAGAACCACTGATTTAGAGCACTGAGCTAAAATCAAGCTCAAGACAATCCTATTCTAATTGTGGGCATTTGAGGGAAACCAAGCGAGATTTAGAACCCCAGCTTGTCTTTTTTAGGTTGGGCTTTGTGTCCCTTTTCTGAAAATTGGCTTGATAGGGTGAAGACACCTCCCAAATTTTGCCAGTTTCTCCTTCAAATGTATTCACTTCCTGTCACATAGCCAAACAGGAAGCAATGGTAAAACCCTACCATGTCTTTCCTTTGGGACACACAGGTCAATCTAACTAGTGTCCCCATTAGGCAAATTGCATTCTAGCACTCTGTTGTGTACACCCCAAATTATTAAGTATTTTGGGATTTATTAACCGGTTCCCGACCACCTCCTGCACATATACGTTGGCAGAATGGCACGACTAGGCAAAACCACGTACAGGTACGTGGCCCTTTAATTGCCTAGCCGTGGGGCGCGCTCGCGACCCGGTCGGGAGCTCCGTGACCACGGCCGCCGGACCAGCGGACCCGATCGCCGCTGGTGATCCGCGATCGGGTCACAGTGCTGAAGAACGGGGAGAGGTCTGTGTAAACAAACCTCTCCCTGCGCTTCCTACTCTGCCTGTCATTGATCGGCTGTTCCCTGTCATCAGGAAAGCCGATCAATGACGTCAGACATCAGCCCCGCCCCCTAATGTTAAAAAAAACACACACGTCACAGCCCATAACCCCTCCCCTCCCCTAGTGGTTAACTCTTTCACTGCCACTGTCATTTATACAGGAATCAATGCATTTAAATATCATTGATTGCTGTATAAATGACAATGGTCCCAAAAATGTGTCAAAAATGTCCGATGTGTCCGCCATAATGTCGCAGTCACAATAAAAATCGCTGATCGCCGCCATTACTAGTAAAAAAAAAAAATATTAATAAAAATGCTATAAAACTATCCCCTATTTTGTAAACGCTATAACTTTTGCGCAAACCAATCAATAATCGCTAATTGTGATTTTTTTTACCAAAAATATGTAGAAGAATACGTATCGGCCTAAACTGAGGAAAAAAAATGTTTTTTTATATATTTTTTGGGGATATTTATTATAGCAAAAAGCAAAAAATATTGATTTTTTTTCAAAATTGTCGCTCTTTTTTTGTTTATAGTGCAAAAAAATAAAAACCGCAGGGGCGATCAAATACCACCAAAAGAAAGCTCTATTTGTGGGAAAAAAAGGACGTCAATTTTGTTTGGGAGCCACGTCGCACGACCGCGCAATTGTCAGTTAAAGCGACGCAGTGAGGAATCGCAAAAAGGGGCCTGGTCCTTTGGCTGCCAATTGGTCCGGGGCTGAAGTGGTTAAAGACAAATTCACTCTGCAATACAAGTGTTCTCGCTGTAAATCTTAGGGAAAGCACTGGTGATTTTATCATCCAATAATGTAGAAGCAAAGATGCTGTTTTTTATTTTCCTTGCATGTCCCCCTCAGATCTCCAACAACTTCACTTCCAAGTGCACTTGTAGTGCAAAGTGGATTTGCCTTTAGTAAATAAACCCCAAAGTCCAAGATACATAATAATTTGGGGTGTACAGAGCAAAATGCTAGAGTGCAATTTATCTAATGGGGAATGTCTGACCTGTGTGTCCCTAAGGAAAGACATTGGTAGGGTTTTACCCTCACTTCCTGTTTGGCAATGTGACAGGAAGTGAATACATTTGAAGGAGAAACTGGCAAAATTTTGGAGGTGTCTTCACCCTATCAGGGGTAAACACATCCCCAAAAACTTACAAGACTTCTAATCCCTCTGCACTCTATCCCCAAGCAAAAATAATAAAGGATTTCATTTACCGTATATACTCGAATATAAGCCGAGTTTTTCAGCACATTTTTTAGGCTGAAAACCCCCTCTCAGCTTATACTCGAGTGAGGGTCTCGAGTGAGGGTGCCCATCTGCAGCTGTACCTTTAATTACTAAAACAGCGGGTGTCTGCCGCTGTGTCATGCCCATCTGAAGCTGTACCTTTGATTACTAAAACAGCGGGTGTCTCCCGCTGTGTCATACAATCTGTTCAGCGGCCGTCCATTGTAACAAAGCCCCGCCTCCTCCTCGTTCATGATAGACGGAACACTGATACGATGCTGGGAAACTGTATCAGTGTTCCGTCTATCATGGACGAGGAGGAGGTGGGGCTTTGTTACAATGAATGGCCACCGAACAGACTGCATGACACAGTGGGAGACACCAGCTGTTTTAGTAATCAATGATACAGCTGCAGATGGGCATGACACAGCGGGAGACACCCGCTGCTTTAGTTATAAAAGGTACACCTGCAGATGGGCACAGTGAGGCTGCAAATGGGCACAGTGAGGCTGCAAATGGGCACAGTGAGGCTGCAGATGGGCACAGTGAGGCTGCATATGGGCATTGTTTACCCAGTAGCTGCTGCATTTCCCACCCTAGGCTTATAGTCCAGTCAATAAGTTTTCCCAGTTTTTTGGAGTAAAATTAGATGCCTCGGGTTATATTCGGGACAGCCTATACTCGAGTATATACGGTAGTTTAACTTTGCAAAGACACATTCTTTTTCAAAGACTCATTCTTTACACCACTGTGCTGCCAAAATATATATCTAGAGATGTAGGTTCTTGTGTCCACCAGCAGAGAGAAGTTGGGTAGATACCATACTCCCAATTCTGGAGGCATAACAATGGTCTAGAACAGGGTCTTCAAACTACAGCATTCATCTTAGTAAATCACTCCCACAGTGTCACATTTTAACTTGCATTGCATTAAGGCAGCCCATTAAAAAGGAATGCACCCTAGCATGTCCAAAATTAGACATGACTATTTTTAATAATGCAGTTTTATATTGACGTAAAGCAACACAGTTGGCATGGAGGTGGCTTAAAGAGGAAAATGCTAGTTGCCAACTCCTGATCTGCATACTTATTCCAAGGTGGTCAGTGTCATTAACATTTCACTGACACTCCCAGCAGCTCGCATAGGGCAGTGTGAACTGCCGGCATTTTCGGAGCACCTGCTGCCATTGGCTGTAATTGATAGGCTGTCAGTTTCTAAGCCTGCCTCACCCACCTCTCTTACACCAGTGAAAATCCACCAGTGGATAAGGACTTCGCAGCAGTCTGAACCCGGCCTTAGTGGTGCTCTTCCACAGTGGCACTGTTGTTGGAGAGGAAGTCAAAAGGAACAGAGTTCCTCTATGGTTTCCTGGGTCACTGGGGAAGCTTATCTATTGGATATCACCCCTCATGTGACTCCAGCAGCCATCTTTGGTCAGGCAGTGTGCTTTTTGTTACTTGGTAGAGTAGGGACAGGTAACCCGCTTGTTAGGGACAGTACTAGCAGTAAGAAAAAGGTTCCTGACCAGTAGGGAAAGCGTAGGGATGCATCTCTTTTGGACTTCATTCCATTTGGGCACAAGACGACCAGTATTCTGCTCTCTTAACAGATGCTGTTAGTCTGGCTGATACCTGCTCTATTCACATTACTGGAAACAATGAGTGCACCCAGTTGGGCAGCCTTCCCACCATGTGTTTGTTGTGAACTGTTGCTGTACTTCAATACAAGTTCTTCACTGCACCTGACTGCGTGAATTATTATTGCTGCACCACACTGCACCCCACCTACATGTACATTAAACATGAAATTATAATATTACATATTCTTTTCTACACACAGAGTATGGACAGCTAACTTTGGAGTCTACCTTAAAGATGAAGGTCATTTCACACATGCCTACATACTAAAACAATCCTGACCTCAACCCGATAGATTACATTTGGGATGAACTAGAGCGGAGATTAGTTCCAACATCAGTGCCTGACCTCACAAATGCGATTGCCGAAGAATGATCAAACACATGCCTACATACTAAAACAATCAATTTTCGCATGTAGGCTGGTGTCAATTCTGTGGCGGTGGAGGGGAGTACAGTGGTAAGGAGTATACAACATAAAACATACTGTAGAGAGTACAGGGGGTCAGGACTATGTAACATAAGGTTACTATTTTGAGAGGTCTCTTCCCATGGAGTGAATGTCCCTGGCGGCAGAGAATGCATATTAATCAAAAAGGAAAATCCCTCCTCCATTTTTTTCAATGAAGCTTCACTAGGAACATTACTGGGAACCTTAGGAGGAACATGCCAGTCCTTAGCTTGGGGCTCCAGTAAAATGGAGGATGGAGTGAAGCTATGTGCCCACCACTCCTGTGACGTGCATCTAAGCTTGTAACATCAGAAGTATATGTCGGTCCTTGTTTACTGCGGGGGCCCCTTTAGGGATCGCTCCTTCCTGTTTCAACATGACTGCGCACCGGTGCACAAAGCAAGGTCCATAAAGACACGAATGAGTGAGTTTGGTGTGGAGGAACTTGACTGGCCTGACCTCAACCCAATAGAACACCTTTGGGAGGAATTGGAGTGGAGACTGCGAACCAGTACTCAATATTGAACCCTACGGACTAAGACTGGGATCCCATTAAAGTTCATGTGCGTGTAAAGACAGGCGTTCCAATACTTTTGACATTATAGTGAACTACTGAAAACTTGTTCTTCAGCCCTGAAATCTGCATTAGATACTTCTGCCCCCTGAACACTGCATTACTTATTCCTGGCTTCTGAACTCTGCAATATTTACTCCTGACTCCTGCACTCCTCTGAAGTACGTACTATTGACCTTTTTAAACACTGCAGTGTTACTTATTCCTGACCTTTGCACTCTGCGTTAAATACTACTGACCTCTGAACCCCTCGTTACCTGCTCCTGACCCCTGCACTGTGAATGAAAGCGGATGCCGAGTTTATCACTAAAATTTAAAAGATAGAACAACTTTATATTTTTAAAGTGATGTTTATTTTATTATAGATTTCCTCAAACATTCATTACTGTTTAATAGGGTCTTGCTGTCTTATCTCCTTAAAACAAAGGGTTGCATTCTGGTGATTTTGTGTATGGATTGTAGTCTGTGCTCCTACACTACAAGTCATACACTGTGAAGCAACATCCACTTTACTGGCCATGCCCACAGGGGTTCAGCGGGCGATGCACTATGCATTTTTCCTTTTGCTATCTCCAAGGAATTCCCCCTAACGATGCATGCATATCTTGGTGCTTCTTATTAGTTTATTATTTTTATTTATTTTATATTTATATCTTAAAGGAAAATTGTTTGGAGGTCTGGTTCCTAACCCAGACCACCAAGAAGGGGGAGCTGGCAGACTATTGCGGTACGTATTGCACCACGTACCACAATAGTCCGCCAGCTCCCCCTTCTTGGTGGTCTGGGTTGGGAACCAGACCTCCAAACAATTTTCCATTTAATTTTGGATGATGTATGGTACGGTTGCTCTGTAGCCTCGTTCCCGACATGTTTCGTCGCATGGACTTATTCATGGGTACCCATGAATAAGTCCATGTGACGAAACATGTCGGGAACGAGGCTACAGAGCAAGTAAAGATTGTACTTCTATATAACGCCACTTTGTTTTACAACCATACTACCACCAGGGTTTTACTCTTGAAGGGTGGTGAGATACTCTTGGTCCGCCGAGACCGCAGCATATACTTATATATCAGCGTTGTTTGGTTTGCCGTGTTTGGATTGGAGGCTTGTTTTTAATCATGGACCATTGAAATTTTATCATTTTTCACACTATGTGGAGTGTTTTTATTGTTTTGCATATGGAACCGCATTGAGAGTTAAACGGATTAAGCAAGCTGATGACCTGCACTAACCCCTGAAGTGGGTAAAACACGCTGCTGCCAAACCCGAGAGTGTGAGGCCTTGTGAGCTGGTGAGTGTGCCTTTCAGAGGGAGTGTGATCACAAACACGTGGTGTGGTGGCAGATTCAATTCAGTTAGAAGACTCAAGTTTGAAACCTTGTTTGAAGACACTTGGAAAATCACCTATTTATTTTACTTACAGTCTGGACTTTACTTCATACTCTATGTTTATGAACTTTTTCACTTGTCACTGAGAGAAATAGACACAGATTGAGTTATACGTTGCGGGTCATTTATATAGCACTATTTTTGCACTCTGATATTTATACAGCACTGTTTATATATTTGCACAGTATGTATTTATTTGCATAGTATATATTTACCACTTTTTACACTAGCGCTCCTGATTTACCCTATTTATGCTTCATTTTTAGGTTGGATTGCAGATTTTACATTTTTATATATTCACTTAAGTAGCTGCTGACTTGATTTATTATTACATTTTACACCTTCATTTTTATACCTTCATGGTTTTATTATATAGTCTTCACACCTGTGGCGCGGTGGGGGTAAATGATAGAGAGGGCAGTCTTCCATATAGTATATATCTTTTACCAACAGTACACAAAGAGGAGGTAAGTATGACATGTTTGTTATTAAAAAAAAAAAAAAAAAACGTTTACAATCACTTTAAATATCTACCTCTTTTTCACACAGTATGTGACCAATTGTTTATGGGGTGTTAAAAATGGGTGTGGTCTGTATTGATTTTGGCATCCAATAGGATTGCTGTCCTCCACAAGATGACTGCCCAGAGCTCATAGCAGGCGGCATTTAGTCCTCAGTGGTCTCCTGCCAGCCTGAAGAAATGGCATAGTGCCACCTTCAGGTTGATGGATATACCGCAGCCCACACCTGCCTACAGGTGAGCTTTTAAGAAATTAAATTGAAATGAGTATGAAAAATGTTTATTTTGTGATATTTAGCAGTACTAATAGACAAATCTCTCTTGTCTTTTATGGAACCTTTACGTACTAAAATAATAATAATAATAATAATAATCCAGTGTTTTTATTTAAGTATACTTTTAACCAAGAAGTGGGTTGTGTGCTGCAAAGCAAAGAATGCATTTATGTGAAATAATACTGGTTCCAGGCCATTAACTATCTGTTATCCATAGCTAAATGAATTTCGCCTAAACTGGTCGGAGACCTGGAATTCCCATCCGTGCATTTTAAATGTAGGTTTCCTCGCATGTGCAGGCTGAGGCTGTAAATCATTTACAATGGTAATGTTAAATTCAGTTGGTGACAGATACTCAGAGAGTGTTTCTCTGCTGGAAATACGCTCTGACGTCCTTATAGCACCACTGGGAACTTGTTGAAGTTTAATTTTAATATGATAGCTTCCATTATCTTATGTGATTGAAAACATCTTTGTGACCTTGAAAAAAGGCAGTGAATAAAATGAAATAAATTGCGACCAAGGATGGTAAAAAAGCACCAATATAATAACACGTTTACCATCCCTGATCCAGTAGGAAGCTGGACTTCTAACAGTTTTTTTTTCAAGAATCTTGTTCCATTGGATAGCTGATTATTAGGGAGAGATAATGCTAAAAACGAAATAAAATCAGACAGTGTCAGCCTGTCATTGATTTGTACAATCTACCTGCCTGCAGCTGATTGCAAACATCTAGCTGTACCCACCACAAAAGTATGCTAATCTGGGTGGTGTCTGGCCAGTGGCGGTCCGTCCATTTAGGGGCGCCCGGGCGCCGGCCTCCTCTCTCCTCGCCACCCCCTATATACATATTGGCATAGCTACCAATTGTCCCTGATTTGGAGGGACTGCCCCTGATTTGGAGCAATGTCCCTCTGTCCCTCATTCCTCCTCATTTGTCCCTCATTTTGGTCTGATCTATATAGCTGTATATAAAATGCACTTTTTAGCTATCAAAAAGTGTTTTCCAGCGCTAAACCTTTCATCTAATTTCTAAATTGCTGCATTTGCAAATTCCAAAAGCCAATATAAAGGAATAGTAATGGTAAAAAAAGTGTGTTTAACCAATCTTGTTTTTTTGTACAATTCCCCTTTAAGGGGGCATGGCAAGGGGTGTGTCCTATGCCTACATACTTTTGCTGATAGGTGTCCCCTATTCATGTGTCTGGCCCCTTTAAGGGCACTGGGTGCATGAATTACAGCAGTCAGGGCTTTTTTTGAAGAGCCTGAATAGTGCTAGAGGCTCTAATAGGCTGCAGAATAGGGTGGGCTATGGTTGCAGAGGATGCATCCGGAGCCCAGCCTGGTGTGTTACAACAGTGGATGAACAATCCCTGTTTAAACACTGATTCTCAATCCGGCCAGTCAGAAGTGGGTTTGAGACCTGTTTTCTGATTGACCAAAAAGAGAAGACTCCCGATTGGCTGCAAAGGAGGAAATGGAACCCGCCGTCACCGTGATGACCAGGAGAGCGGGAGGCCACTGCTGCCGCAGCCAAACAGGGGAAACCGCCAGTGATGGGATAAGTGCTACCTACCGACTGACTGACGGAGGGGGGTGGGGGTTGGCATACTGTTTGCGCTGAGCTCTGGGCAGGAAAGTACAACTATACTGAAGTTAAAATGGAACTAACCATGCTGGAAATGCTGGTTCTGACTTCAATACTTCTCATTCACAGACTCAAAACAAGTATTCATCAAATGTGGTTCAGAGAAAAGACAGAATTCTTGTTCTGGTTAGTGACTGAGAAAATACTGAAGCCAACATATTGATATAACACTTAAGCAGGAGGCATTTTCTGAAAGAGCAGTTATCCATTTATCTCATGATAACTTTGCTTGAAAAGAATATGAATACTTAGAGAGAGATAAAACCGATTAGGTATTTTTGTAAGGCTTGGATTATAAATTTATGGATTTAAGGAGTTATTTCATTGCTCACCCGGGGCGAGTATAGGAGTTCTGAAACTTTTCTGATACTTATTTAGCGCATGCTTGTTCTGGAACTGTGACTTAAAGAGTAACTCCACTTTCATTGAGAAAAAAAAAACATTCCCCTCTGGGTGATCTATGTACATTGCAAAGATTTTAACAAACTTTGTTGAGTCCTACCTTTTCTTATTCTGAAGAAATAGCGGTTTGTTTGCCTGTGTTCATGTTCACAGTGAATCTGTATGGGAGTGGTTTTACAATTATCAATCAGCAGGGCTCTAATGAGGAAAGTGGCAGGGTATGCATCCCTTTAGACGTGATTTTCCTTCCCAAGTATCTCACCAAAAATGATATGTCTGCTGCAGGGGATGCCAAAAATCTTACTTAGAAACATAGAAAGACAGCAGAAAAAGACAACATAGTCCATCAAGTCTGCCCATTTTTTTTTTTCCTTACATTAACTTTATTGTCTGAGTATAGATCTATGTTTGTCCCAAGCATGTTTGTAGCCATTTACTGTTGACTGTCTCACTACCTCTGCTGGTAGTTTATTCCAAGCATCAACTACCCTTTCAGTAAAATAACATTTTCTAAGATTAGTTTTGAACTTTCCTCCAGTTAGTTTAAAGCGGAAGTAAACCCATCGATTTAACAGTCTAAAAAAAAAAAGGCATGCCGTGAATGCTAACTGCACATTGGTTGTGCTCTCAACCAAACAGTCAAACCATCCAATGGCTGGTGTCATAACGGATCACATTGCAGCACTGTGGCAGTTGAAGATTAAACAGAGGCTGGCAGCTTCCTTGGCTGAAAATGATAGAAGGGTTTTACTTCCACTTTAAGGTCATGTACCCTTGTCCTTGATTTTGGTTTCATATGGAAAAACTGCCCTCCTGAACCTTATTCACCCCCTTGATGTATTTAAAGGTTTCAATCATGTCTCCCCTTTCTCTTCTTTCCTCCAGACTGTACATATTAAGTTACTGAAGTCGCTCTTGATATGTTTAATACCCCAAACCTTTCACCATTTTTGTTACCTGTCTCTGGACTCATTCTATTTTATCAATATCTTTTTGTAAATGAGGTCTCAAGAACTGGACACAGTGTTCTAAATGAGGACTCACTGAAGATCTATATAGGGGAATAAGGACCTCCTTCCTCCTGCTGGTGATCCATCTAGTGATGCATCCTAGAATTCTATTTGCCTTTCTCACTGCCTGGTAACACTGTTTGCTCATTTTGCAATCATTTGAAATAAGAACCTCCAAATCTTTTTCTTCTGTAGTGGTGGCTAACACTGAACCCCAATGTTGTACTCTAAGGGGATTCTTTTTCCCTAGGTGCATTATTTTACATTTAGAAACATTGAACTGCAGTCTCCACTGCTTTGACCAATCTTCCAGCAATCCCAAATCGTGTTACAGACTTGTATCTCAATGCAGACTTCTGGGAAATCTGTGAGCCCAGCTGACAGCTGATCACGTGGTAAAAGGTCAGGATCCCTAGGACTTGGTGATCACAGAGCGCACACTGCCCGCGCCCCACATCAGGCCTGCAGGCAGCGCGAGCATGGGAGGACGTACATAAACACCCTTCCGGCAATCTAAGCCGTTGTAGCCGTTTATCGGCTATAGCGAGGGAGTGAAGTGGTTAAACATACTGAAGTCATACATAGCCATACAGGTAGTATTTTCAGAAGGAGGACTGTAATGGAAGCCCCCACACTTTTCTCATGACAGAGTCACTTTAAGTGCAATGTAGAGGGAGTGCTACACATACAACAGTGATATGTCAAAAACAGAGCTGCACTGGAAGTTTTGCTTTCAGTGATTTCACTGCATTGTTCTCAGCAATAGCCCTTGGACCTGAGCCAACAAACACCATATATACACATCTCTCTTGGGGCTGGTAAGATGCCAGCTTTCATGAACACATTCCCTGCTGGATAATACTATTAAATCACTGTGTACACTTTTATAATATTTGTAGTTTATCTAGCTCTCATTACATTGCAAAGGGAAATTACGCATTCTGCTTTAGATTTGGAACCTCAGTGAGGCCAGCTGTTTCAATATTCTTTAATGGGGAACCTGCCCTTAATCAACACACTCCATGCACATACATTGACTTGCATCTATAAATATCCAAGCCCTCTCAGTAGGATGGCAGACTTCCCAGTTTATTGAGAAATAAGCAGTAACTTAACAAAATCACTCTCCTTCTTAGTAGGATATTGTCCTGCTCAGCATGTTACATGAAAACATATAAATAATTGCTGATTGCTGCAGGCTAAAAGCTTCTGGACCAGTTGGCACCATTACTTCATAAAAAATATTATCAATAATGATGTAGCTGCTAAAATAAGATCAGAAAATGCATTTTCTTTGTCGTTCATTAAGGGGCACAGGATTGGTAGCTATGATGATGCCATTGGGTTATATTGCTGCCTTCAGGAGGTTTAGACACTGGCAAACAAAGAAAGGTTAGGCCTATTTTATTTGCTAGTAGTGCCCTAGGAGGTTGGATGCTTTTCTACAGCAGCTCTCTGGATCAGTTAATCCTAACAGTTTCTTTAGAGCCCGTACTTGGATCCCACTGGAATGAAGATTCTGGGGCTTTCCTGGAATGCGTTCTTCGGGCACTGGGCAGTGGTGCTTTACAGTGTTCTTCGGGTACTCTGGCAGTGGTGCTTTACAGTCTTTAGTTTACTGTTTTGGTTAGCCACAGAGTGCGTTCTAGGTCCAGAGTCATTGAATTACCTTTGGTCTGTCTCTGTCCCTGTCTCTCAAGACTCACTCTGGGAGTAGGCCCATGGAGAGGGGAAGGTAAATTGAATGTACTTTGGGTACTCGGTTCTGCCTGTGGTGCTTTCTATACCTTATGGTTGTGGGCTGAGCTTACTACACCCAAGTGCTGGAGCTACCTCTCGCTAGTGCCCCCAGAGGCAGGCTGAGGCCGATAGTCACACACTGATACAGAGGTAAAACTGACCTCTGACTTAAAAGCCAGGCTTCTCTGTGAGAACACAGTTAACCCTTTTTAATCTATGGCTAACTTATGAAAAACTGCACATTGTTCACTACAAACACAGTTCCTCTTTATGGTTCAGAGCACGTCTCTTACTTAAGTTGTGCAGCATTTCTGAGCAAAATACCTCAGAACTTGTACAGGACTCCACCATTTCAATAACCTTTCAACTCACTTCCAGTGACATCGATCCGCATGTTTCACTTAGATACTAGAAAGCTAATGGGCTTTTTTGGAGATAATAAGGGCTCAGCTTCAGCGTTAATGGTGTGGGATACAATGAAAGCATACCTCAGAGGCTTAATAATTAAAGAAATATCTAAAATAAAACTAGCCACAAGACAGCGGGAGGAAGAGGTAACCCAAAGAGTTAAGCAGACCGAAAAAGACTACTAATCAGATCCTAATGAAGAGAAATTTAGAGCATGGCAGGACGTACAGATGCTATATAAAAATTTGATTATAACTAAGGCAGAAAATACTAGATTCATGCAGAACCAAAAGCACTACGAAATGGGGGAACAGGTGGGTCATATGTTAGCAATAATAGCACGGAACCAGGAAGGCCCATCCAGTATAGTTGCCATTGAAGACGGAAAGGGGATAGTAAAGTATGATACAGAGGGTATCCAAAAGATATTTGTAGATTTCTATTCACGGTTGTATGAATCTGAAATCTTAACTGTAAGGGAAAAGACTGAACAATTCTTAGACAATTTAACTATGCCCAAATTGAATTCAATGAAAAGAGAATCCTTGGATACCCCTATAACTATGGTAGAGCTGGAGGAAGCAGTGGGACAAATTCAAAACAATAAATCTCCAGGGATGGATGGACTCCCCGTGGAGATATATAAAATATACGGTCAGATCTTGATCCCAGAACTTCTTGAAGTATTGAATGCAGCATAAATCACACGGGAACTCCCTAAATCAATGATGGGAATAATAATAATTATAATTTTAAAACCGGATAAAGACCCACTAAAGCCTGGCTCTTATCGTCCAATATCTCTCCTTACATCCGATGTTAAAATACTAGCCAAGGTCCTGGCAAATAGATTATCTAGATACATTGATACTCTGATCCATAGGGATCAAACAGGTTTCATCCCCTCCAGATCAGCAGCAACAAACATTCGCAGGCTCTTTCTGAATCTGCAATTACCAATGGATAACAGGGGAGCTGGTGCCATTCTGTCATTAGATGCCCAGAAGGCTTTTGACATGTTAGAATGGGAATATCTATGGATGGTACTAATTGCCTTTGGCATAGGTCCAGGCTTTATAACCTTTTATAATATAAAAAAAATACTATATAAAGACCCTAGGGCAAAGTTGAGGATCAATGGCACTATGTCACCAGCTTTCCCGTTGTCCCAGGGGACTAGACAGGGTTGCCCTCTATCCCCCTTGCTGTTTGCATTGGCAGTGGAACCATTGGCCGCTGCAGTCAGACAGTCTGCGAGGATAGAGGGATTCCAACTTGCAGGAAGAGAGGATAAAATAGCTTTATATGCAGATGATGCCTTAATTTTCCTTAGTGACCCCACAAAATCTTTAGAGGAACTCATGAATCTTGTATCTGCATTTGGACAGCATTTGTATCTGCATTTCGTATCAACTGGGAGAAATCGGTGTTGATGCCGCTACATAATGCAAATACTTCTTTACCAGACTGTGCTAAACAAATTCAAATAAAACATAGAATTAGGTACTTTTTTTTTTATAATATTTATCTTTATTAAACAAAATTTTTTTACTTACAGACATTTATATTTACAATATATATAGCATTCCTATACAGAGGTTATTCCTGTCTATTATTGCCCCCCTTCCTTTACTTTATTAAACTCCTTCCTTCTACCCTCATCTACTATCTCCTTCTTTAACCCTCCCCCCCCTCTTTTTTCGCCCGTCCCTATTTTCCAATACTTTGTCTTAATTCTTTGACACCCATGGTCTCCACATTTTGTTGAACTCTGTAAGATTACCTCTCTTCACATAGGCTACTCTCTCTTTGGTAAGCGTTTCATTTACACTTTCTACCCAGTTCTCGACTGTCGGTGGGTACTTTGATTGCCACCTTAGTGTGATCATCTTCCTCGCCTGGAACAAACTCCTCAAAATGGCCACCGTGGTGCTCTTCTTTTCCCTTTGCTCCTGCCTATACCCCAGAATACACACCACCGCCTCATTTACTAGCTCCGTGGAGAATCTTTCCCTCAGAGTCTGGGTTACCCCCTCCCAATAGCGAAAAAGTTTCGGGCATCTCCATACCATATGTAGGAGATCCCCTGTTCCCTGGCATCTAGGGCATTTATCGTCTACTCTTTTGCCAAATTTGTGCAGTCGTTTTGCGGTGTAATAGGCTCTATTTAATAACATTAAAGCGGTTCTGCACACATTTCATTTAGTGAATCTCTTTGCCTTCCAAATCAGGCAAAGAGTACTAAATGAAATGTGTTTTTTTTTTTTCACTTACCTTGATAATCGCTGACTTCCTGTCCTCTGTCTCTGCGGGGGTGGGCGGGGTCTCTGCGTCGATCGTCGTCAGACCGCACTGTCTCCTGGGATCTGGTGTCATTGATCCCAGGAGTCAGTGCGAACATCTTCCGAAATCTCGCGATTTTGGGGTATTTTGAATTCCCTTCTCAGGTCTACAAATTTCTTGAGAGTATTTCCCACATAAAGTTGGTTCAATCTTTTTATTCCACACAATGCCCATTCTTTATTTCTACCTATCAAAAGAGTCTCTTGCAGATTATTGTTATTCCATATAGGCGAAAATTCGTTCCACCCATTGTAATTCAATAATCTTTTGGTACAAGGAAAGAAATCTGCTTCCAGTGCCTCTGCTAGTGAGTCATGCATATTTTCTGTCATCAGAATTTTCCCATTCGGGGTGCCCCCCTTCTCCTCCCCGCACCCCGCCAGATGCTGCAATTGTGCCGCCCAGTAATAATGCTCCGGGTTAGGAAGTGCCACTCCCCCCTCCCCTACAGGTAATTGCAATGTACGTAATCTTATCCTGGCTTGTCCCCCCTTCCATATCAGTTCTCTTAATAAACTTTCAATCTTATTGAACCATTTTTTTACAATCCACACTGGTGCATTATGCAGTACGTACAGCAGTTGAGGCAGCCATAACATTTTTATCAGGCTGCATCTACCTGCCGCCGACAAAGGCAATCGTTTCCAGATGTCAGTTTTTTCCCTAAATTTTTTTAAGAGAGGGAGAAGATTTTTATTTATATATTGGCTAGGATCTATTGTAATAACTATTCCTAGGTACTTTAAGGCATCTACCACTGCCAACTGAGGGATCCCTGGTACTCTTATTTCCCCTTTTAAGTTTATCGGCATTAGCTCTGATTTGGACCAATTGATCTCCAGCCCCGAGAAACTGCCAAATATCTCCACCAGGCTCACCGCCTTAATCAACGACTGGCCCGTATCTCCCAGGAACAAGAGGATATCATCTGCGTATAACGCGATTTTTTCCTCTCCTGAGTTCCTCTGAAATCCTTTTATCTCAGTGCATTTTCTTATGGCAGTGGCCAGTGGCTCCATTGCCAAGGCAAAGAGCAGTGGAGATAATGGGCATCCTTGCCTTGTGCCCCTTTCCAGTGATATCCTGTCTGACAATTTATTATTAATTTTTTTTAGAATTAGGTACTTAGGGATTGAGGTAACACAGAAAGTGGGGGATTATATAGACCTTAACCTTAGACCATTATTGACTAGGCTCAAAGATAAATGTCGGACCTGGTACAAACTTCCATTAACCGTGATTGGAAGGGCAAATCTTATAAAGATGATCTGGGCCCCACAATTATTATATATCTTTCACAACTGCCCGATGTGGATAGCTGCATTTTGGTTTAAAAGGATAGAATCGCTTTTCCGCGTACTTATCTGGAATAAAAAATATGCACGTATTAAACTAACAACTTTAATGCTGGCCAAAGATGAGGGGGGACTCGCTATCCCACATCCAAAAAAATATTTTTTGGCCTCACAAACCCAGCAATTCTTTGGCTGGACAGAGGTAGATGAGAATGATCCCATACAAGCATTATTACTCTCACTGGGTAAAGGATACTCATTGATGTCCCCACTAGAGACAAAAACTTTTCAAAAAGATAAGAAATTCATAACAGGCAAACTATTTAATAAGGTATGGCTAGCAATAAAAAAGATTACCAGTATTACTGGCTATACCTCCTATACAGCAATATGGAATAACGCAAATTATGAGGAAGTACAGAGATTGGAGGGATTTGGGTTTTGGCAAACTCAGGGGCTGGGATTTGTGGAACAACTGTTTTGGAATGATAATATAAAATCATTTGCGCAAATATCTGAGGAATTCAGGATTCCAAGACAGAGGTTCTTTCAATATCTCCAGCTTAGA